>CM034147.1:215599526-216199526 GCA_019776745.2 Taxus chinensis
GACCCCAATCTCACACTTGATGTTTGATCTAGATATTTAATATGTATTTATTTTCAGTGACACTTACACCCTCAATTGTATAATTTTAAATTTTAATAGCATTCATTTCAAGTTCAGGAGTCTCCTTGAGTAATTCCAAATCAATTGCTTCAATAAATATTTTTTTATTGTTTCTCAGGTTGTTCAACCTTCCAATTAATTTCATTTATTCATTGATGACATCATCTTATTGATCAGACACATGAGCACTACCAACTATTCTTGGAATAGTTTGAGTGGGGGATATAAATAAAATTACACTTGAAATGGTGTACATGTGTAGATTGAATACTTTCATGAGTCTGAAATGTCATTGCATGGTGAGATAATCAAGTAACCACTTTAGTTTGAGCCTCAGTTAGATCATGTAGATCAATTACCTCAGGATCTCTATGTCTATGCTTTTTTGAAGCATGACAACTTTCCTTATTGAAATACTAGTGTCCCTTACCAAAGGTAGTATATCTTAGTTTCTTCATAGCTCTTTCAAAGTAATTAAGATCCGGTGCCTCTCTTTCTTTAGTAATCTATGATTTGGATTAAATATCAACACCTGCTAAGGACTTCCTCATCATATTTCTAGAGCATGATGAATCTTAGTAATACCTTTGAAGGAAATTTTTTTTTAGAGTAAATACTTTCCCCTTGCTTGGATTGGGAACTAATTCAGTAATATGTGAATATTGCATAGATTTCAAAAGTATTCCCTTAGTATTTTTTATCAAGACAATATTTTAAATTCAAGTTTTTCTTGTGCTCATTTCCACTCATCAATAATCTCAGTCGTAAGGATATTACTGGGTAACAGAGGGAGCTCAACCATTCAAGGGATCTATCTTGTTTTCTCCTTCTTCATGGAGGGGGATATTCCTCCAAAAAATATAATTCTCAGAATACTTAAATAATACCTTTGAAGAGAAATCCTTTAATACCTTTGCAGAGGTCTACCAGGTCAATGTTCCCTTATAATATTGAAATTATCAGATGGGGTTATCTTATTTTAACTCTTTCTAGTCTATTGACTAATTTAATTTTTAATGCAATCTGTTGTTATCGTAATATTTCCCCACCACATATTTCTCATCTAAAATTCTTGGGGAAATAAAAAAATATTGAAAGAAATAGTCTTCCTTAGGTCATTCCTAGAATAGTCTCTCAATCTGATTCTTATGGATCATAACAATTCAATCCATAATCCTTGAAATGAGGCGCATCTCGCATGAACTAACAACCCGCAAAGGTAATAAATGAATTCTTGTTATACCCTTATCCATTTGAAATCTATCTATTTATTCTTCCAGCAAGTATGTATTTTAATATGGTTGTTGGCATGAATATATGCCAATTGGAGAAGAATTGTATATTTTGTGTTGTTTCTTCTAGCAATTGTTTGGTGTCAAAGTCAGACTATCCTAGACAATTCCATTAAATCATACTTATCATTAAAGATATCTAGCTAGCTGACAAGGGCTTACTTCAAATCCTCTTACCCTAAAATATGTGAAAAAATCTATATGTTATAAAAAGTTAACCATACTCAAGTACTCCTTCCCTGACACAGAGATAATCTATAATCGTTCCCATTCTAGTTTGAAAAGCCATTTACATGGGTAATAAAAGCATCATTTACTACCTGACATTCCCTTTCCATCTATCCATATCAGTTGTGGATACACACATACACCTTATAAATTCATAATTTTCTTGTAGAGGGAGACCAGATATGATTTGAAACATGTACATGTTATAATAGATAGGACATATATATAAGTTAATGTCACTTGTTCAGCTTTCCTAATAATAGGTAGCATATTCATCCGTGGCGAATGAATGATGCTAAATAAATTTTTCCCATCAAAATTTTCCTGTTCCTCCATAAAACATTATAAAATGTACACTCTACTCCTCAAAATAATTATCTTGTTTTATACCCTGTGGATTCTACTTAGTAGCACATGATGTTTAAAATGTCTCATAAACATGCTCTAGTCAATCTCTCGGTGATTCGCTTGTAGATTGCTTCGAATCTTTCAACATAGGGAATTTTTAACATTCCTATCATATTATTCTGGCAATGCATCAAATCACTATTTGGTTGATTCAATTTTAGAAATTATTAGTTTTTTACTAGATTAGGAAAAACTAGGATCGGCTCCTAGGGGCTAGAACAAAAAGAGAACACCACCAGAAAGAAAATATAAAGAAACCCAAAAGGGGCCCCAGAAAAATGGTAAACAGGTTAACTCTTACATTTTAGGATCTTGACTCCCCAAAAGGACAAAAAATACCAAGAACAAATAGGGCCTAGTTTGCCAATAGTCTATACATAGTGCAAAACCAATAAGCTTTCGTACACAAAAAAAACCCACCAGATGCCTAGACTAGTAGCAGTCGTCAAGTATTCTAGAAACAACCAACACCAACTCCTCCTCTGAGCTTACTAATGTGAAGGTTGAATATCCTCCGGGTTTCTTTTCCCTTTATCTCCTCCTTCTGTCAAGCAACACTTTAACCTGAATCTCTAGCTCCTCATTCTGTGTTTTATTCTAGACCTGATCCATGACCATCTCCTTCTTCGAGATGTGGATGATGTTCAACATGGCTCACTTTGGCTCTCATTTGTGTCCACCATAGCTTTTAGATCCCTTCAACTACAAACATCTTCTTCTCCATTTATTCAAAACAATGGGGTTTCCCACCATTCATTCTTCTGGTAGCGACTAGCTTCCCACCACCACCCTCCTTGTTTTCTTTTCTTTCTCATCCCCCCAGGGGTACCTTTCCCTCGTTCATTTTAGTAAGACACTCCCAGAGATGTCGTCTTCCTCTCTTTCTCCTCCAGGGGTATTCAAAGGATGTCCTCAACCCTATCTTTCCATTCCCAACTATAAGAAGAATCATGCCTTTATGAACTAACAACCAATGCAATGTAATAATGATTCTTGTTATGCCTTATCCATTTGAAATCTATCTATTTATTCTTCCATCAGTATGTATTTTAATATGGTTTGGCATGAATATATGCCAATTTGGAGAGAGAATTTTATATTTGTTTTGTTTCTTCTAGCAATTGTTTTGTGTTCAAAAGTCAACTATCCTGACAATTCCATTAAATCATACTTATCATTAAAATATCTAGCTAGCTTACAAGGCTTACTTTCAAATCCTCTTACCCTAAAATATGTGAAGAATCTATATGTTATAAAAATGTAACCATACTCAAGTACTCCTTCCCTGACACCTAGTAGATAATCTATATCGTTCCCATTCTAGTTTGAAAAGCCATGTTACATGGGTAATAAAAGCATCATTTACTAACCTGACATTCCCTTTCCATCTATCCAATATCAGTTGTGGATACACATCATACACCTTATAAATTTCATAATTTTCTTGTAGATGGAGACCAAGATATGATTTGAAACATGTAATGTTATAAATGAGATAGGACATAATATATAATTTAATGTCAACTTGTTCAGCTTTCATAATATTGGTAGCTATATTCATAAGTTGAGAATGAATGGATGCTAATATAAATTTTTCTCAACAAAATTTTCCCTTGTTCCTCCATAATTAACATTATAAAATGACACATCTACTCCTCAAAATAATTATCTTGTTATAACCCTGTGATTCTACTTAGTAGCACAATGATGTTCTAAATTTTTTCAATAAACATGGCTCTAGTCAATCTCTCGGGGGATTCTCTTGATAGATTGCTTTCTATCTTTCAACCATAGGGAATTTAACATTCCTGCATATTCATTATGGCATGCATCATAATCACTATGTGTTGATTCAATTGTAGAAATTATTAGTTTTTTTACTAGATTAGGAAAAAAATAGGGATCGGCTCCTAGGGGCTAGAACAAAAAGAGGAACACAACCAGAAAGAAAATAGAAAGAAAACCCATAAAGGGGCCCCAGAAAAATGAGTTAAACAGGCTTAACTCTTACATTGTAGGATCTGGACCCCCAAAAGGACAAAAAATACCAAGAAACAATAGGGCATAGTTTGCCAATAGTCTATACATAGTGCAGAAACCAATAAAGCTTTCGTGACACAAAAAAAACCACCAGAGGCCCTAGACTAGTAGCAGTCGTCAAGGATTCTAGAAACAACCAACACCAACTCCTCCTCTGAGCTACTAATGTGAAGGTTGAATATCCTCCTTTTCTTTTCCCCTTTAATCTCCTCCATTCTGTCAAGCAACACTTTAACCTGAATCTCTAGCTCCTTCATTCTGTGTTTTATCTAGACCTGATCCATGACCATCTTCTTCGAGATGTTGATGATGTTCAACATGGACTCACTTTGGCTCTCATTTGTGTCCACCATAGCTTTTAGGATCCCTTCTAAATACAACATCTTCCTTCTCCATTATTCAAAAACAATGGGGTTTCCCACACATTCATTCTTCCTGGTAGCACTAGCTTCCCCACCACCACCCTCATTTTTTTCTTTATCTTTCTCATCCCCCCAGAGGGTACCTTTACCCTCTTTCATTTTAGTAAGACACTCCACAAGAGTAATGTCATCTTCCTCATCTTTCTCCTCCAGGGTTGTATTCAAAGGATGATCCTCAACTAGCTTTCCATTCTCAACTAGAAGAAGAATCATGCCTTTATGAAGGTGCAACTGAGTTTTCATATTCTGGAAAGCCATCAGCGAGTTAGAAAGGGAGGTGGATAGAAAAAAGTGAATATTGACCATAAAATTGTGATGGAACATGTTGAGGAAGGTCATGTAATGGGTATATATTTTTCTATACTTACCCTCCAGCATAATATATTTCATAAATTGAAGGCAAACATCCTTCTAGACTCTAGGAATACACGAACGTGCAATACCATTAGTGAAGAAGAAACAAGTCTCCTTGCCAAGAAAAAATCACTCAATCTCGAGGTCTCTGTGGGTTCTTTCCTTGTAGATTTTTAACCCATCCATCTTCATATCATTCACCCTAGCAATATTGGACTCTGAGACCTCAACCTCCACAACGTGGATAGTAAAAACCCCCTCTTTCCAAGCTTGGACAAAGTCCTTGGAAAGAGATGGGTCGTGGCAATGTAATTTAGCAATAAAATTTATAAATCCACCAACTTTAAGCTTGTTCCAAAGATCCTTGTTGCTCTCTTCCATGTTATGACTGGCAGGTTCCACTTGAATCCTGTCACCACCCATCTCCACTTTTCCTGAGTTGTCATTCCGGCAAAATCTTGTCACAATCCACAAACTACTCTTCATATCAGAGTTTGAACTGGAACAATGAATTTTGTATAAGTTATCTTGGTATCTAAAATAATTTCCCCCGCTCGTGCCACCATCATTAATCCTAGTGCCTTCTATCCTTAATGATTTCATCATTAATATTACAGTGTAATCTATCCCTTTTGCACCAAATTTTGTACTCATTACTAAGGAATCCCATGTTGGCCATATTTTCCACACATTTATTTCCCTTCCTCAAGGTATGATTAATAGATATCTTGTCAAAAAAATTTAGTAATTCCTTGATGTCTTGAATGATGTTTGTTATCCAAAATTCTCCCCTCAAGATAATTCTGACAACATACATCAAATTATTCAGTCCCGAGAAAGTAGATTGATTTAAGGCCCGGAATCACTGTTTTTGGGGGCCCTCTCGGCTTCTCTCTAACTCTCCCATCCAAGAAGAAATTCCAATGAGTTAGAAAAAATGGAAAAAATGTGAAAAATAAGGTTGCAGGATTGTTTTAAGGCATTTCAGGTATGAAGGGTTCAGGGGACAGTTGGGACATCGGGACGCGAAAATCCGAAATGACCGAAAGCAAGAAAAATCATCTAAGTATTTTGTTTCAAGCGGTTTGGGATAGTTGGGACAAAAGAACGCATGGGACGTGAATCGGCTGATTTTCAGAAAGATAATTCATTTCGGGCAGTTCGGAGATATTTGTCCGGGACAGTTGGGAAAAAAGTACGCGAGGGACGCGTGGGACGCGAAAAGGTGAAGAAGCCGCAAGAAGGGAAAAGGAAGCCTGAATAGGCTGATGTGGGAGAATGTTTCCTAGGTGGTCCATAGGATAGTTGGGATAAAAGTACGTGTGGGACGTGAATCGGCCGATTTTCCAAAATAGCTGCAACAAAGAGAAAATTCAACGATTGACCCGTGAAACTTCAAACGGCCATAACTTTTGACTCCGAGCTCTGATTTTCAAAAAATTGGACTTTCTGGAATGAGCATGATGTCCTCTACACCAAAAAATAAGGGTAGATATATTTAAATAAAAGAAACATATTTGCCTCCAGTCAGTTAATGCTCATTCCCGTCAAATGACAAAAAATGCCTGCCAGACCCAAAATAGCTGCCCACACTCAGAAGGCCATAACGTTTGCATTTCTCAATGAAATAGTACAAAATTGGTACCTTTGGAATCATGGTTGTGAGACGACGCACAAAAATCAATAAATTCCATATTTGATTAGAGATTGATAAATATTTTTTAGAAAACGTGGCTGGGTTCATAACATTGTTTTATTTGGTGGTTGGGAGTGCAATTAAGAGGCATGGTAATCATTCTTTCTCTACTGCAGCACCTGGGACAGTATGGGGAACCTTTTGTAAGTAATGTATAATAATTTTACTCCATTTAATGCCTCTTACAAGTGGTTGAAGGATAGATTTCGGGATTCCATTTTTCCCTTCTCTCTTTCTTCTCATTTTTTCTATAAATGGGAGTGTTGGGCTCATTGTAAAAAAAAGTAGTTTTTGTAGTAAAGATCTACCAAGATTGCTTTGTGAAGCTGATGTGTTACAGGCCCTTGTTGTGGAATCCTTGCATGGTGATCCAGGCCCTTATGTTGTAATAGATTGAATTATGCATATCATGAAGCAATAAAATATAAGTTTGTGGATGTATCTTCCCCTAGCGTGTTTTCTTGCATTCTTCTTGCCGCTTCAACCTTGATTACAAGAATATTGTGTCTATTATTATGTTCATGCAGGGATCCATTATCATTGTGTATGTTTGAAATATTTTTGTGAATGCGTTTTGCTAGATTATGGAGAACTGTCATCACCTCTTCTAGTGTGCACCTTGCTTCTATATTTCATGCATTTGAAGACTACTCTCACACCCTCCTTTTCTGGTGTATCACCGCTTTAGTGTAGGCTTTCATTTTATGCATTCTTTCTCCCTTGTCCCTTGGAAATTTAGATTAGAATAGTTAGTTTTCCCTTCATTAGAGTATATTGTGGCAGGTAGTTTAGGAGCAAGAACCAGCTTTCTCTGGAGGTCTATTTCAAGTAGCAAGTCCCACAACTTGGAGATAGTACCCATGTTATCCAATCACACCATGAGTTCAAGTATATGCACTTGTATAAACATAGGGGTGCTGTGATTTGGTGATAAAAATGTTTTTTAATGACTAATTGATCTTACTCCTACTGAAGAGAGCATTTATAACAATTAAGGAATCACCTTCAATCTGAATGTCCTTAAGGCCTTTTTTCTTAGCAACCAAAATACCCCAAAGGAGGGCTCTAGCTTCAGCTATGTTATTAGTCTGCTTTCCCAGGGAACCTGCATAGATAAATAACCAATCACCCTCACTATTCCTTAAGATACCCCCACCCCCATCTTGACCAGGATTCCCCTTTGAAGCCCCATCAAAATTTATCTTGATCATATTTCCCATAGGTCTAATCTAGTTAACAATCTTACCAAGGCTTTTGTTCTTGACCTAGCTATAGGTGAAATTATCCAAGACTTCCTGCTCCATTTCGGACAAGGATTTTTTGTTTTACCTTTAAAAAGTTTGAGATTTTCCTTAATGGCAACAAGGATTTTCCTTTTAGGCACCACAATCAAAGGTTTATGATCTCTAAAAAAACTATCATTCCTTATTTTCCACAGACCCCATAAGAGTTGAGGCAGAGTAATCTTCTAGGCCTAGGCTAGATAAGGAAACCTAAATGGGCTCTCCCATTGAGTACAACAATCCTCCATATTCAAAGGCATAATCCATTATATGTTGAAAAGTTCTGAAATCAGCAAGAAGACACCTTTAGAGAAGGGGCAATGTAAAATAAGATGATTCACACTCTCTTCCCCTCTCCGATAAAGTGTGCACCTATTAGGGCTCTGCATTCCTCTTTTTATAAGATTTTTAACTGTCAGGATTCTATTTTGAGTATCCAGCTAATAAAAAATATTGATCTTAGGGATCAATTCCTTAATCCATAACTGACCCCAATACTCTTTCTGAAAATATTTCTTGAAATGTATGCTATAGGCTGATTTAACAGAATAATTTCAAGAGTCTTACTCTTTCCAAATGATGGAATCCTCCTTAGTTTTGAATATGGGGATCTGGAATTCCCAGAGTTTCTTATTGAGATCTTAAAAGGGTTTGATATGACCATCAAAAATTGGGGGAAACTATGGTTTCCCATTGGACCTCATCATCACGACTCTAGAAATCTCTTATCCATATTTTACCATTCTCCTCATAGAATTGAGCAACCTCCTTCCAAATTTCCTGATCTGCTAAAGGGGAATCTTCTATCCAACTATCCCACCAAAATATGATCATGTTCTCATTACCAATATACCATATGGATCCCTTTGAGAGGATATATTTTGCATCCAATAGTGAATTCCAGAAGAAGGATCATCTAGGGAGATTTTCATGAGAGAAGAACAAGTCAATGTTTCCTAAATTCCATAGATATTTCTTTTTTATTATATCAATCCATACTCCTTCCTCTCTAGCAATTCTCCAGCTAGCTTTAACAACCAAATATTTGTTCATGATAGGTATACTTTTCAGACCCAAACCGCCACACATCTTCATCCTTGTGACCTTCTCCTAGGCCACCAGAGGGAATTTAAACTTTTCTGAGGCCCCAGCCCAGAGAAATCTCTTCTGAATTTTTTCCAAAACATCAATTATTTTGGTCGGGAGCTTAAAGAGAGACATAATGAAAATGAGGACTCCTTGAATAGAGCTCATAAGGAGTTGGATCTTATCCACCAAAGAGAGGAGGAGACCTTTCGAGGAGGAAAGTTTCTTGTTAACTCTTTCCAACATGGAATTCCAAATAGAGATGTCAGGCCTTTTGTGGATAAGAGGCATTCCTAAGTAAGAGTCTGGAAAACACTTGATTTTGTAACCTAAAATGTGAGCGAGCCTTAATTGGACTTGTTTATCCACATTAATAAAGAAAAAAACACTTTTGAGAAAGTTAACCATCTGCCCGAGATTGACTCATAGTCCTTGAGAGAAAATTTGAAGTTAGTGGCTTCTTCTATAGAGACCTTTCCCATCAAGAAGTTATCATCAACAAATTGATTGAGGTAGATCGAAGGGAGGCCATTAGAAATTTTGATTCCCTGAATACTCCTAGAAGTAAAGTTTGTTTACAAATTATACTCAAAGATTCAACCATTATAATGTAGAGAAAAGGAGATAGTGGATCACCATGTCTCAAGCCTCTACTAGATTTGAAGAAGCCCTCCGAATTTCCATTGACCAAGACCGAATAAATAGTAGTAGATATATAGGTCATAATCATTCTAACCAGAGTATTATCAAAGCCCAATTTATTTAGGGTGGTTCTAAGGAAAGACCATGTAATTTTGTTATAGGCCTTTTACATATATAACTTAAGGAACATAGCTGATCTATCAGAATTAACAAGGGAATGGATGGCCTCCTGAATCACCACAATACTATCAGTAATGTGCCTTCCTGGGATAAAGGAACCTTGATTTTTAGAGATAAAATGGTTGAGAACCAATTTTATTCTTCCAGCTATGATTTTAGTTAGGATTTTATAACTCATGTTACAAAGACTGATCGGTCTAAAATCTTTAACTTCATTGACCCTTGCAATTTTTGGAATAAGGACCAAGAAAGTATTATTAAGCTTGTTGAGGAGCTTCCCATTATAGAAGAAATCTTGGACCATTTCAATAAATTCATTATTAATCAACTTCCAAAATTTCTGGTAAAAGAAAGCTTGAAAACCATCAGGCCCAGGTGACTTGTTTGGTTCCATATCAAAGACCACAAATCTGATTTCCTCAAAAGCGATCCTTAATAGGTAGCAATTTTCTTCCGGGGAGATGGCTTTCTGGAACAAGTTCAGGATGTTGTTTTGATTCTACTCTTCAATCCCCTGAGCTTGCTGAAATTATTAGTTCAGCTAATCTAGGTAGCCCTAATATTTCACTAAAATCCTCCGATATTAAATTCATCACCATATCTCCACTTCCATCCAATACTTCTTCTTCTTAGGGTCATAATTCTCAGCACATAATCATACGAGCTTAGGAAAGTTAATGGATGGTGGGAGATTATCCGTTAAGGAAATGTGACTAGAAACAATGGTTTTCATCCATTTGACATTTTTTAGATCACTCATCCTCCTCCGAAAATCATCTAAATCAGCATTTAAAAAGAACTTCTTCATATTTTTTTCAAAATTACTTGTAACATTGGAGGTCACGTGAAAACTCGACACCATGGGATTATTTTATATGGTTTAAGTTACACCCTAATTTCTTACAAGTTTTAAATCAAAAAATAAGAATACAAACACAATACAAGACTTACCCATTACTTGTGCTAATGTTGTGCAGTTCTCCGGCACCTCTTCAATTCCAAATTCTCTAGCTGAATGCCACCACTTCACATTCAGATTTTATTTCTTTTCTTCGCAATTTATTGAAGCTAGGGAATCTTGTTCTTCACATGCAATGGTAGTAATTTGAAATGTTTGAAAACTTCTAAAATTTCTACCTTAATTAATGTAAAAACATAGTAATGGCTGTAGCTATAAATATGCCACATCTCATACATCCAAATTTCTTTCTTCATTCGAAATTGGACCATACACATGGCTTAATTGAATGCTTTATGGGTTAAAGGAGTCTTTTTGCATTTTGGAATTACCTTTCAAATGAGTGTGAGGTTTTATATTTTACCTAAAACCTCACCCCTTGAATTTTACTTAGAAGCTAATAAGTTTCTTAATCTTAAGAGTGACAGAGTCCCAAGACTTATATGCATTTTTGTCTATTTTTAGGACTGGGTGCAAAAAATCAAAATTGACCCAAGAATCCACCTATTTAATTTACATGAAACAATGAAATGTGTCTACTGTCAAGATTCAGAGGCACATTTGCACTTTGCATTATATTGGGTCTTTGGTCTAAAATTGAACCAATAATCCATTTCTCCACTCTAATCATATTTAGATAAGTATTCCTTTTTGAAAGTGAGGTAAAATTATCCTTTTATATTATTTGACTCAAATATTCATGGAAATATTCTTCAGGCTTCGAGGCTAGGTTTGAATTTTATGGTTTACAGGAAAATTGTGTAGATTTTTAAACAAATCTCGATATAGTGCAACCGATAAAAATACTCCACGTGTCTTAGGATGGTACAGGCTAATATGCAATATGTAGTGAAGATCTAAGAAATGATATACATGAGGTATTTACATGGTTAAACATGATCAATAGCCAATTATCTCATAGAGATCAATTAGGGACGACATGGTTGTCACACTCCTCAACCAAAAAAATAAGGTCTACATTGGATTCACAACTCAAACACAGGATTTCATTTATATTCAACATGATTTCATTCTTCAAGTATATGTGTTTTCAGTTCTAGCAAACCAGAAAAAGAAATTTTTAAAGGCACTATTATCCAAAATTCACCCCCTCAAGGTAATTTTGATAACATCCATCAGATTATTCAATCCCAAGAAAATAGATTGATTTAAGGCCCAAAATCATGTTATTGGGGCCCCCTCAGCTTCCTTCTAACTCTCCCATCCAAGAAGAAAACCCAACGAGTTAGAAAAGGTGAAAAAATTACAAAAAACCAAGCTTGGAGCCGTAAAAATGAAGAAAATCAGCTAAGTCCTAGTCCGGGCAATAGTTGGACAGCCGGGACAAAGGGACGCGATGGACGTGAAAGGTCGAACCGGCCAAAAGTGGAAAAAATCACCAATTTTTGTCATCGCACGGTTTGGGACATCTGGGGTGTAGGTACGCGAGGAACGCGAACCGGCCGAAAAGCCGAAAAAGAGTCCATTTTGGGCAGTTTGGAGATATTTGTCCTAGATAGTTTGGGACATCCAGGCCAAAAGTACGCGGAGGATGTGAACTGGCCGATTCGGCTGAAATAGGGAACTTTCATCTAGGACAGTTGGGCCAAAAGTACACGTGGGACGCAAAAAGCCGAAAGAGCCACCAACAAATGAAATCTCGCCACTTGTCTTCACCTCAAACAGGAACAAGGAAGCCCGAATTGGCTGAAGTAGGAGATTTTCATTTGGGACATCCGGGAAAAAGGTACGCGCGGGACGCGAAAAGCCGAAATGATCGACAACAAAGA
Source organism: Taxus chinensis (assembly GCA_019776745.2). Lineage (NCBI taxonomy): Eukaryota > Viridiplantae > Streptophyta > Pinopsida > Cupressales > Taxaceae > Taxus > Taxus chinensis. Next base: position 215,611,966 of record CM034147.1, read on the forward strand.
AGAAAAGTCAACGTTTGACCCGTGAAACTTCAAACAGCCATAACTTTTGACTCCGAGCTCTGATTTTCATAAAATTGGACTTTCTGGAGGGTAGATATATTTAAATAAAAGAAACATATTCGACTCTATTCAGTTGATGCTCTTTCCCGTCAAATGACATAAAACCCCTGCCAGACCCAAAATAGCCGCCCGCACTCAAAAGGCCATAAATTTGGCATTTCTCAACGAAATCGCACAAAATTGGTACCATTGGAATTGTGGATCTGAGCACAATGCACAACAGTAAAAAAATTCTAGATTTGGTGAGATATCAATGGAGATTTTTTATAAAACGTGGCCGAGCTCATAATTGTGTTTCATTTGGTGGTTAGGAGTGCAATTAAGAGGCATGGTCATCATTCTTTCTCTGCTGCAGCACCTGGGACAGTATGGGGAGGCTTTTGCAAGTAATATATAATCATTTTACTCCATTTAATGCCTCTTACAAGTGGTTGAAGGATAGATTTTGGGAGTTTCATTTTTCCCTTCTCTTTCTCTTCTCATTTTTTCTATAAATTGGAGTGTTGGGCTCATTGTAAAAGGAGTTTTTTTGAGATAGCAAAGCTCTGTCAAAAAACCACTTTGTGAAGCCAATGTGCTGTAGGCCCTTGTAGTGGACTACTTGCATAGTGATCCAGGCCCTTATCTTGTAATAGATGGAACTGTGCATATCATGAAGCAATAAATATCAGTTTATGGATGTATCTTCCCCTGCTGTGTTTTCTTGCATTTTTCTTGCCCGTTTAATCTTTCTACAAGAATATTGTGTCTATTATTATGTTCTTGTATGGATCCATTATCATTGTGTATGCTTATAATATAGTTGTGAATGCATTTTACTAGATTATGGAGAACTGTCATCACCTCTTCTAGTGTGCACTTTGCTTCTATATTTCACACATTTGGAAAACTACTCTCACACCCTCCTTTTCTGGTGTATCAATACTTTAGTGTAGGCTTTCATTTCATGCATTCTCTCTCCCTGGTCCCTTGGAAATTTAGATTAGAATGGTTAGTTTCCCCTTGCATTAGAGTAGATTGTGGCAGGTAGTTTAGGAGCAAGAACCAGCTTTCTCTAGAGGTCTATCTCAAGTAGCAAGTCCCATAACTTAGAGAAATTACCCATGTTAACCAATCACACCGTAAGTTCAAGTATATGCACTTGTATGAATAGAGGGGTGCTGTGATTCGGTGATAACAGGAACATTCAGGAAAGGGGGGCGAGATCAAAATTAGCACTAACACCAGCTCTGACTCAGGGATGGGCACCGCCTACAGGTTCCATAAGAACCATACGAAGATAATTCCAAATAGAACAATTTCCTTAATACATTTGGAAATAGAGTCATTTGAAAACACACATAGGGTTTAACATAACAAACTTACTTCATAAGATATGCCAAGATACCAGAGCAACTAGTCACTGTAGACTAGGAAAATTAAAAGGGAAACAAAACTAAAAAATTCTACAATATAAAAAAATTCATACCTGACCACATGTATTTAATATAGGAAGTGTTTGAGGTTCCTCTTATTGATAGGAAACTCTAATAAGTTTCCCTCTAAGTTTTTCAAGAAGAAGGTGTGTTCATCAATCCTTATATAAATGGAGTAGGGACCCATCAACAAGGCATCAAATTTTCCATGCTTTCATTTATCCTCATGCCTATTATCCCATAAAAAAACACGATCCCCATACATTGAAGGTTTTAGGAATCACATTTTTGTCAAATATTTTCATGAGTATTTCCCTAAACTTGAGGTGTCTCTTGTGGGATTCCCTTCTCTCTTCATCCAGTTCCAATATCTAGTTGATTCTAGATTCATAGGGATTTACTTCTCCCTCATTCTCGAGATGTCACATTAAATGATTAGAAGATAATTACATATTTAAGGGTAAGAGAGCCTGAAATCCATAGACCAAATCAAAGGTACTCTTTCTAGTAGATATTTTGGTAGTAACTCGTTCTACCCATACGGAAAATTTAAGTTGCTCACCGCATTTTCTTTTATTGAATTTCAAAAACTTCCTGAGTATTTTGAGAAAAATTGTATTACTTGACTAAGCCTGACCATTCCCCTAAGAGTTTTAATTATATGCATATGACAATCTAATTCCATATGCTTAGCACATAGTCACTAATGGTGTAGCTATAAATTTCATAGCATTTTCAGCTTCTATTTTTGAAGGTACCCCAAACCTACAAAATATATTATTGAAAATGAAATCCATAACTATTTTTTGGGTTTCTTTCTTGGTAGGGATATCTTCAACCAGTTTACTAAAGTATTCAGTAGCAACTAGGATCCATCTATGTCCAACACTTGAACAATCTAAAATTTCTCCAATAAATTCCACCCCCCACTACTTTAAAGAGGCTTCGACTCATACTGTTTGCAAAGTAAAAGCACCTAAGGCTTTCAACCTCCTAGAGAATCTTTGACAACTCTCACATTTCTTGAGTAACATATTTGCATCTTTGAATAGTGTGGGCCACCAGTAACCTACTCTCAAAATCTTATGAGAAGCCACTTTTCCAAAATTGTGACCTCCACATACTCCCCCATAAAATTTTGTAATAATATTGGGAGCTTATTTTTCTGTGATGCAACTCAATAGGATCCCTTCTTGTTTCTTCCAAGCCAACACATACTAAGTTATAACATATTTTTGGGAGGCCAATTTAAGTTTCCTTCTTTGATTCTTGTGAAGATTCCTTATACACTCCAAAATTTTGAGTTAAAATAATACATCGTTATACCATGTGGAATTAATCAACTTATTTTTGATACCCTCATTTACTTCTTCAACTTCATTGATCTCCATCACTTACAAGTAGCTTTCTGTCATAAATTTTTGCAATGCCCAAACCCCTAACTAATTTAGTAGTATGTATTTCCATGTCATATTATTGTAGTTCATTTACCCACGAGCATCTTTTTCTGGATATTTTCATCTCAGATAGGATGTATTTACGATTGTATTAGGGACTAAAGCTATAATCTTTAAACTCAATATTTATGTTCTGATGGTGTATTTTAGTTCTTCTCCTTACAAAACTTAGTTGAAAAAGGCAAAAATTATTTCATTCCCTTCATCATACTTAAGCAATAATATAGAAGCAATTGTGTTCTCAGAGGCAAATGATTTTTTTTTGAAAACTTTCCTATATTATAGGCTGAGTAGAATAGGTGCATTCTTTAATTCTTCCTTAATCCCATTAAAAGATTGGAAAACCTCTTTTTCCCATTTGATAACATGATATTTATTTAACATGTGAGTAATAGGGATGGTTATTTTGGAAAAAATTGAAATAAAACTCCTAATGAAATTGATCTTCCTAAGGAAATATTGCATATACTTGTTTGATGTGGGTATGGAATTTTTTTCCAATGGATTATACTCACTCAGGACCTATCATGACATCTTCTTTAGAAACTATATGACCAAATAATTTTTCCATTTGAACACCAAATTGATATATAGTGAGATTCAATGACATCCCATAATCCCTACATCTTACTAACATATTCTCCACATAGTTCAAGTGGCCACTTCTCTTCCTGCAAAAAATAGTTACATCATCTTGATAAACATCAATAAAATGAATAATCTAATCTGAAAAGGAAATATCCACGGCTCTTTGAAAATTATCCCTAGCATTCATGAAACCAAATGTCATTCTCACATACACATATGTTCCCCATGGGGTGGTTAAAGTAGTTTTAAAACTCTCTTATTGTTTCACTGCTATTGGATTATATCTAGAGAAGCCATCCAAAGTTGAGAGCAATTCATACCTTGTAACTACCTGCAACATGTTATCCATATTAGGTGACGGATAATTTTACTTGATTGAGGCCTTATTAATATTTCTAAAATCCACCAAAATCCTAATATCTCCATTTTTATTTCTCACAGGTACAATATTGACCACCCATGAAGAGTATCTCATTGATTGAATTATTCCTCCTTCCCTCAACTTTGTCAACTCTTCTTACACATTAAGTGAAAGAAGAGGATTAATAGGCTTCTGCTTCTTCCTAAATGGCTTACTAGTGGGATCTAAGGGTATTTCATGTCGGAAAATGTCCTCCCTATAAGCCTTCAGTTTTTAATAATACCATGCCAAACAATATTGATACTTTGCCAAAAATTTTACATAAGAGTGCTTCTCTTCCTTATTCAAATTACTCCGTAACCACACCTTCCTTAGCTTCTCCTTGGTTCTCAAATTGTAATCCTTAACATACCTTGAATGAGATATATGTCTATGTACCACCCTATCTAAAGTATAAAAATTATATTCAAAAGTAACTAACCCCCTACGAATTGTGTTGGATTTCAACAAAATTATGTTTTTTCCAAATAGGGTCTCTTTTCCATTACATGTTGAAACCATTGGCTCCCAATGAATGCACTTATTTTTAAATTCACCCTTAATTTTTAAGAACCTCTGAACTTGGGAATCATCATCAAACACTTGCCAATGATTTACATTATCAAGCACAAATGGTCTTGACATTACGTTTATATTGTAGTTGCAGTAAAGAGAAACCATGCAATTATCAAACCTAGATGCAAACACTTCCAATTTATTAGCTGCAACATTTTGAGCCCTATCATAGTATATGATTTTTAAAAACTCAAAAAATTCAAATAATACCCACACTGCATACTTATATTACTTCATCCTTTGGTTATTTGTTGCATACAAATTTCTAACTTGCTTTACCACCAACTCAGAATCCCCTTTAGCAATTATATCCTTTATTCCGTACCTCCATGCAAATATCAAGCCTAGGAGAAGTGCGCCATATTCTACAATATTATTTGTGCACTCAAATTTTAGATTGAAGGAGAAACCGAATTTTTCCTTGTTTGGGGATATAAGCGCCACACCATCTCCATTACGCATACTGGAGCATGATCCATCAAACATCATAGTCTAAGAGGCTCCAACTTATTACAAGAATGGACTCTCATTTATGCTATGGTCTTCATATTATGCATATCCAACAAAATTTCAGCATCCACATAAACAAACAACACTTCATAGGAGGCATCGATTGGGTCCTTAATCAAGTTTAGCATTTTCTTTTCTCCATATAGCTTTGCCAAATTTACTTCCACAGGTATGGTGGTATAAGTTGTGTCTATTTTCACACTTCCTCCAAAAATTTCAGCCCATTTCATAGAAAACAACATACCCTATTTAGCAAGGAAATAAATAATGACCACATTCATAGTGAGATATTTACTAGGATAAGCTGTCAACTACACTACCAAACCTTTTACATATCCTATCACTTACACCTCTCTTGAATCAATGGCCTAAAATTTTCCAGAAATTTGTATCACTTTGATGTATAGTCCATTCACAACTTCAAGAGGCATTACATTACATGAAGCTCATGAACAAAACATATAGTTGTGGACAAGTGTATCTTCGATGATCAAAGTAGTAAAAAATGGATCCACACCAAGTTCAAACTCTACCAAATAAATGCCTAAATATATCTTAGGTGATTCTCCTATGCTTTCCATTTCTTGGGAAATTTATAATTCTATAATAAAAGGTGGAACATCCGAATTGTTAATCTCTTTACTTGTGGCAACCAACTCCTCCTTAAATCTTTAATATTCAACTGTTGTTCTTCTATGCTCAAGAATTTTGAGTACCTAAATAATTACGACATTAACCTTGATTTGACTCAAAATTTGAGCCATATCACAAGGGGTATACTTAGGTAATACTACACTTAGAAATAGGTTGATTTATATTTCTAGTAGTATGAGACTTTTTAGATCTTAAGAAGAGGTAGGGGGATCAGATTTGGTAGCAATAACTAGGCCTTTTTTTGGTAAATATTTTGTTAGGAACAACCATATGGATTTTGGTGAGGAGAGGATTTTTTTTGGCTTAGGCCATGGCCCTGGTCCTTTGAATTTCTTGTTTTTTATATTATATTCATTTTCTTGGGCCACTACTCATTCACTAGGATCGCCCTATCCTCCTCTGAAGGAATACAACCATCATATTTTTTGAACATTAATTTCTAAAAATATTCAAATTCATGGTGAGGTAACTCAAAGGAATGAACCATATCAACATAGAGATTACGTGTAGAAGGGTTATAAGATTCCCGGTCTATATAATCCAAAAAAAATTCCATAGACTTAACATTTATTAATTCAGTAGAATTAGCTCCTTGTTGTGGAGCATCAGAGAATTCCATCATAGACACATCAAAAAATGTGGCATCATCATCAAAATATTAAATTTCTTCATTGATTTCACATGGGGAATGTGGTAGAAATAACTTATCACACCATTCAATAACATGATATTCTTCTACTATAGATACTCTAGTAGTCAATGGATCAAAAACCAACTTGTTTTCCCTTGGTTGTTGTTCCTTGTTTCTTGACCCCATAGGTCCTTTCCCTTTATCACATGTTTTTGGTCACCCCTAGGATGATTGAAAAATCTATTTTACCTTTGAGTTTTGTGTTAGGTTTGAGAACTTTGTCCTAGTCCTTTTTTTAAAATCTTATATGATATTTCCTTTCCTACCCCTACCATGGTCTTGACCACATCTTCCAAATCTACCCCTTTGCTTGGTTAAGGCTTCTCAGGATTGACTTACTTGACACCCTCCCTCTTTGGAGGTTTTCCTATTTCCTTAAAATTATTCTCAATTTTCAATGCCATATAGAAATATTTTTCTGAAGGTTCCATTATTTTTATCCCTAAAGTAATATGTTGTTTTCTTGTCAAAGGAATCAAATATATTTAATTATACATGATTTATCATTTGGCCTCAATATTAAAGGTAGGCTTGTCAAGGTCTTGTTAAATCAAGTGTTCAAATCCTAGACAAGTTCATTAGGATTTTTTTTATGTTCTCAAATTCTGTGAGGAGGAACCTTGGATAATTCTTATCACCATATTGTGATTTAAATGCATTTTCCATTTTTTTCCATGAATCAATAGAGTTATTTGGCAGTGACTTATACCAATGTTGAGAATATTCCCCTAGAGTATGTATAAAAAACTTTACATGTACATATTCATACTCAATATCAAAATATTCAATGGTATTAGAAAATAACTTGAGGTATTGGTCGATAGTAATAACATTATTACCTTGAAATTTAGGCAATCTATTTCTTACCTCTAGTGGGACTGCATTAGGATAACCTGCCATAACCGAGAAATCTATTGGAATGTAAAAATTTACAACAAAGGGGGGTCTAGGTTATGGTTGGGTCATATTGTTTTGAGGAGGTGTTCCAACAAGAGGATTAAAACCATAGGGAACTAGAAGTATTTGAGGTGATCAGGTGCGATCTTCAAAGTAATGATCCTTTAACAATTCACTCTCACAAAGTACCCTATTATTTCTAATCAATAAAGGAGGGAAATGAGGAATACCAAGATCACATGAAAATGAAGGACCCTCATGATTTGGAGTGTATAAAATTATGTAAGGACTACTCGATCTAGGACCGTCTAAATTTCTAAAGTAATATTATACCAAAGAATTATCACTTTTAGTAATTGGCACAACCTTTTCTTATGATCTTTGATCACCCAATGCATTTCACACTTTTTTCCTCGCTTGATTTTTCCTACCCAAGACTAGAAACAATATTCTCATAGGATATGTCTTGAGAAAACACATTCTTCCTCAAATATTTACAAATCTAGATGATAGATTACAATAATTGAAGTTCAAGTTACTAGTATTTACCAAATGTTTTTGAGAAAAATGGAGTCCCCACTAAGGTCTTACACCTTATATGTCTAAATAAATTTAAACCATTTGCCAACTGAAGCTTCACAATCAATTTCATCAAAGGTTGGAAAATCTTGTTATCCTTTATCAATATTTACCACAACCCAAGTCAAATTTAATGGAAAAATTCCTTAAAATAGGAAAATATCAAGCAAATGACTTCTGATGAAGCTCATTTTTAGAACACTTTGGCAAACGATCGAGTCTAAATTATATATTTGCATCTGAACATACTTCATTCATTATCATAGGTTGAAATATCTTTGTATTTATTACAATAGACCCCGACAATGACACCAACATAGTGTTGGTACCTAAATCTACACCACCTTGAGATCCAAGTAGAATTTGAAAATTAAGTGAGGTGCTTAGAGAAATTCAGACCAAAGATTTGGTTGTTTGTAACCGGGGACACATTTGTTAGACTCTTTGGGACTTTACTTGGGAGATATCATATTACATTCAGAAAGATGGATGAAATTGTTGTCCCTAAGTTTTCTCTTCAAAATCTTAAATATAGTCCTGAATAGACATTGTCAATGCAAACATCATTTAGCTATCATGAGTTGTCACACTAAATAATACAGGTGTCTTTCCAAGATAGGACTCAGGTCACTTTAGACAATGTAAATCTTAGCTTTCTTATGCATATTTATGGAAAGGGATGCTATAAATGGTAAATTCCCTTTGCAAATGGTTATAAACATTGAAAAATGTGTATTTTAGAAGAATTTAATAGTTTTATGTTGTAATTTTTGTGTGTGAATGGGAATTAAAGCTAGATAAAGTTGATTATACAAATTTCTGAAGAAAACCTTACAAAATTTATGAAATTGCTATAAAGGAAAGAAGGAAACCTCACAGAACTAGTAGAAGCCCTTTATCTAGAAGGTAGTGTACTCATGGAAGACTAAGAGCACAAGATTTCACACAACCATTGAGAATTTAAAAATAAAATCTCGTACTAAAATCTCAATAATATACTAAAAAATCCCTCTCAACTACGCTCAAGATACACTAAAAATCTTATTGAGATATTTTAAACCAAATAAAGGTAATATGAATATAAAACTTTTTATCATAACACAGAAAGAAATCTCTATCTATAGTGCAATTGTAGTTGCAAAAATACCACTAATTAAGATAAGCTCTAGTGTATTTCAAAGAAACTATCAACATAAGATTGCAACATGGAAGGAAAATACTTGATTCAAAGTATTTTAGCACAAGTACAAGGAGAACATTTCTTAGGAGAAAAAACACAATTAATTTAAAGAAATTCAAGTTTCTCAGCAAGGGGCCATAAATCATATCACCTAAATTCTTTCCAATAATTTTATAATCGTAATCATCATGGCATCATAAGGTTAGGAAAAAATAAACTAACTCACATGTCTCTCTATTTGATTCAGGTTATTCAAGAAGAGTATAATCAATTTTTCTCTATTTTCTCTAAAAATTTAGAAAACTTTAACCCCCCATACATGAAAAAATTCCTCTCATATATATACAAATCTCTCTCTCTCTCTCTCTCTCTCTCTCTCTCTCTCTCTCTCTCTCATTTTATTTTTCCCCTCCAAAATGTGAATCTTCAAAAGAATATTCCTCTTTCTAGTACACAATATGATCTACATATTATTATTTGGTATTGTGTGGAGGGATTACAAATGATTTTTATTTTTTCATTCTCTTAGAATGACTAGGATTCCATGTCACATTTTTGGCATGTTTTGTTTAATCATTTGTTTCTTATGTAATTTGATATATTATCCAATGATTTATGCGTGCCTCAAAATGGTTTGATTTGATATTTAATCATTCCCAGCTTTTGAGAATCTTCCTTGAAATACACACACTAATTGTCATATCTTTTCTAAGCTAAATGTTTTTTAATGTGTTATATCATATCAAGTGAAGTTCCTCCTTTTTGTATTATATTATTCTGTATCTTATTTATATCCTTCATGTGAGTAACATAAACAATCTCAATGATAAAATCATCATGATTATGATTGACTTAATTCACCATATTTATCTTTATTATAGATTTCCATCACTTCTCCTACAATTTTACATATCTTCTTCTGAGTGTGAAAAATCTTGGACGATTTTTGTTTCTATAACATTGTGGGAACTCTACTCACATCCATCTTGAAGGATGTTTCCACTAAATATTTGAATCAAATATTTGACTTGACGGGCCTCGATGAGGCATTTGTGAGAATGTTATTTGATATTACAAACCCAGAGGATGACAAAGGACCATTAACCTCCCATGTTGTTCACATGGCATTTATTCGAAGGCTTATTAGAATCAATCATGTATTTTACACCTTTCAAATAATTTACTTTCACCTTTTCAAGTGGGAGCATTAGAAAACCCTCGAGGTATTGAAGCAATTCTAGCTCAAGTGTAGGCCATCTATGAAAGGTGTAATTGACAACATATTCCCTATCATTTGTAATGAAGAGTTCACTGAGAACGAGATTCCCTTATAATCTTATAAGCTTGGTGAAGGGGTTTGTATAAAAACTATTCCTACTCTTTCTCATAGGGTGAATGAGTTAGAACAATGTGTTTTTTTCCTTGGAGAAAAGGACTATATTATCTCCACCTTCTCTACCTTCTAAAGTGTGACAGTTTGTTATGCATAAGTGTAAGGGTGAATGAAGCTCCAAATCTCCCACTCACCTAAATTTAAGTACCACTATACTTGTACTTCTAGCCACATCAATTTTTCCTACTTAGCCCTGTGTCTATGTAAAGAAAAAAGGAAGAAAGAGTTTCCCAAAGCTGGTAAGGATCTCCGAAATTGGGTCTCTTATTATCAGTAGAAGATAGAGTTGATGAGCATCTTGGATGAAACTATGATGAATATTGAGGAAATAATGGCAATGGGGATGTCTCACACATTGGTAGGGGAAGTTATTTTTACACAAATGGATATTGTGTCAAGGGATTTTGTTCTAGGGAAAAACATGGTTTCGGAAAAAATTGATCCTTTCACTGATGAGTTTGTGATGGTGGAAGATAATTAGGTGTTATTTTCTCTAGTTTCCTTTTGATATATTTTAGGATAATTTATATTACTTTTTCCATGGGTTACGGCCCTTAGATAATCCCATTTTTATTTTTCATCAATACATAAAATTCAAACTGTTAGATTAGTCTACATGCTTCATAATAGATTTAGAATTCTATTAAAGAAACATAAAAGTCTATTGTATTTTATCATCTAACATTCCTTCTTTAAAATAACAATTAAAAGTAATGTTTAACTTAGTATAAAAAGTAGATTATCAATAATGAAAATATGAGAGTTATTAAGAAAAACAAGCCTAAACTTGTTCACAGGTCAATATGGTCACATATTCATCTTTGTCACCATATTCTTCATCTGGTTATTTTTCTTTGTATACATCATACCTTGCAAATAATGGTATCATCTCTTCTTCATAAATTCCCAAGTGATAATATCATGTGATAGCTATTTAGTATATCAGTACATTTTAACATTCTAGGCCTATACTCACTCAATTTCTTAGTTACCTCGAGAATCTTGTTTTCCACAAAGAAAAGTCTTTTAACAACCTCATATGAACATTGTTCCTCCTTGATGTACTTGTGAAAATATTGAATCAAGGTATCAACCTCTATATCCCAATAAGTAGACTTATGTTTATCAAATACCATCTGTTCTATTATGTTATCTGTGGTATCAATACTCTTTTCTACCCGTACATTCTTAATTTTAAAATTTTACTTACCCTAAATTACAATTTCAACCCTGATATTCCATATCGTATTGACTCTATTTCTCTTCAGGTGGAACTTTCCCCTCCATTTCTACCAAAGGTTAATGAAGTTAGTTTATTGCATCAATTTTGGGAAGGATCCCCTCCCAATAAGATAATTCTCTTTCACATTGGTCATTTATTTCGTTAATGTGAGGGAGTGTTTTGGTAAATTCTAGATAAATTTTTATTTTCTTCGCAATGACCTCTCTACCTTTCTGGAATAAGTCCTCTACCCATTTATCTATTAATTCAGCTTTCTTACTAGCCTTTTATATTTTATCCATCATTTAATGGGTAATATTAGTGGTAACTTATTGATTTCCTTCTGCATGCACGACTAAATTTATGAAGCATGAAGTTGGTTTTTTTATCTACTCTTTAAACTTATATAGTTGATTAATTTTGAGTCAATCTTTTGGTCATGGTAATATTGCCCAACCACATATTTATCATATACAATTCCTTTGGGAACTAGAACAATCTTGAAATCAATAATCTACCTTAAGGTCAATTTTAAATAGGCTCCCAATCTGACTTCTTCTTCATCTATATAATTGAGCCAATAATCCTCAAAATGAGGCTCATGATCTCCTGTACTAACAACCCATCCAATGTCATGATTAATTTTTTCTATGAACTTGTCCATTTGAAATATCTCATGTTTTTTTCTTCCATAAATCTAAATTTTAGTATGGTATGGAATGAAAATATACCAATTTGGAGAGAGAATAGGATATTTATTTAGTGCCTTCTTGTAATATTTTTGTGTACAACAATCAACTGTCTTGACAATTCCATTAAATCAAAATTTTCATTCACATATCTAGGTAACATACAAGGCTTACCTTCAAATTCTCTTACCCTAAAATATGTGAAGAATCTATATTGGATAAAAATGCAACATACTCCAAAATTTCTTCCATGGCACTAGCAAATGATCTATATTGCTGCCATTCTGTTTTGAAAAGGCATGTTACAAGGGAAATAAAAGCATAATTTACTAACCTGGAATTCCTTTTCCATTTGTCCAATCTCAATTGTGGATAAACATCATACACCCTATGATCTTCAAAATTTTCTTATAGTGGGATACCTATAAATGATTTCAAACATGCAATGTTATAGATGAGATAGGACATCATATAGAATTTAATGTCAACTTGTTCACCTTTCCTAATCTTGGTAGATATGTTCATAAGTTGAGTATGAATGGATACTGATATAAAGATCGCCCAACAAAAATTTCCTTCTTTCTCTAGAATAACCATTATAAAAGAGCACATCCACTCTTGAAAATCATTGGCTACTTCTAACCCTGTCATTGTTCTTAGTAGCCTGATGAGGTCCTCAACTTCCTAAAAACAACATGGTCATGGGAAATCTCTTGGGGATTCTTTTGATAGATGGCCTTCTATCCTTTAACCATAGGTAATTTAACATTCCCACATATTCCTCATGCCTCGCATCATAATCCCTATGTGTTCATTCAATCCTAGAAATTATTAGTTGATCCAATCTTGGTAGCCCTACTATGTCCCTAAAATCCTCTGGTGCTAAATTTATCACCATTTCTCCACTTCCATCCAATATGTATTTCTTGTCATGGTCATAATTCTCGGCACTCAACCATATGATCTTAGGAGATTTTATGGATCGTGGGAAAGAACCCACTACGGAAATGTGATTGGCATCAATGGCTTTCATCCAATTTTTATTTTTTTTTCAGATCATTCAGCTTCCTCTATAAATTGTATAAATCAAGATTTAGCAAATTTGTGTTTGTAATTTTTTCCAAATTACTGGTATCAATAGAGGTCACATGAAAACCTGAAACCATGGGATTCATTTTATATCCTTTAATTTCTACCTTAATTCCTTGCAAGTAAAAAATCAAATAATAAGAACATGGAAATAATAACAGACTTACCTGTTTCTTGTGTGAACGTTTTGCAATTCTACCCTACCTCTTCAATTCTAAATTATCTAGCTCAATACCACCACCTTACAATTGGATTCTAATTCCTTTCTTTACAAATTCTAGAAGCTACAGCATCCAGTTTTTCACATGCAATAGTAATAATTTTGAATGTTTGAAGTTTTTTAAAAAAATCTACCTGAATTTGTATAAAAATGCATTAATGGAGGTATCCATAAATGTGCCGCATCTCGGTTGTCCAACTTGTTTTATTCATTTGAATGTAGACCATTCACATGGCTTAATCTGATGCTTTACGGGATCAGGGAGTCTTTTTGCATTTTTGCATTTCCTTTCAAATGAGTGCAAGTTCGTAGATTTGACCCAAAACCCCACCCCTTGAATTTTTTTGAGAAGTTTTCACATGTCTTAATTTTAAGAGTGATGAATTTGTGCGAATTATTTTCATTTTTTTCTATTTTTTTGAATAGATTTAAAACTATAAAGTTTACCAGAGCATTTTCCTATTGACTTTGAATGAAGCATTGGCAAGTGTCCTCTGTTAGGCTTTAGAAGCATATTTGTACTTTTTATTATTAGATATTTGGTTTAAAATTACAATGATAATCCATTTCCCCACTCTAATAATATTTAGACACGTATTCCTTTTTTAGAATGGTGTAAACTTATCCTTTTACATTATTTGACTTGAATATTAGTGGGAATATTTGTCAGGATTTGGGGCTAGGTTTGTAATTTTTAGTTAGAAGGTAAACTTTGTAATTTTCTACACAAATCATTGTATAGCATACTTGATCAAAATAATCAACGTTTCATCAGATGGTGGAAGAGAATATGCAATTTGAAGTGATGATCTAAGGGATGATATAAAAGAGGTATTTACATGTTTAATCATGAACAATCACCAATTTTTTCATAGAGATAACTTAGGGATGACGTGGTTATCACATTCCTCAATCGAAAAAAAGAGGATTTACATTGGATTCACAACTCAAACATGGGATTTCATTATTCAAACATACATCGTTTCAATTCTAACAAGTCAGAGACAAAATTTTTAAGGCACAGTCAGAAAAGGAGGGTAAGATCAAAATGATCACTAACATAAAGTCCTACTATGAACATTAAATTACTTCATTTTTAACATTTGAATCACTTATTTCCTTCCTAGATACATCTAATTTCAAAATATACTTCTTTTCAACATTCTTGTTAGTTATTTTAGAGGCACATAGATTTTATACATATTACCTAATTATTCAGTTCATCACTTAGGTAAAATAGGAATAAAAAAAAATACATTACTATTATTTTTGGTTTCAAACACCTACAAATTTCATGAGAAAATTAAATTAGGTTTCTCATCAAATGTTAATCAATTATTTAGAATAAATACAAGTGACTACTAAAATATAAAACTTGGATGCATATGAAATTTTAATCAATAGTCTTTTAGTAACTATAAGACATTTTCTATGCATTTAGTAGTTATTCATTAACAAATAATATTTTATAGCGAAAAATATAAAAAATAATATCTACAAATTCCTGCTATGAAAATAGAATCTACTTAGTATTTAACCTACCAATCCATAATTTCCACATAAACAGAGTCTCATTTCAAAATATACTTTATTTCAGCATTCTTTACTTTTGGTTTCAAACACTTAATATTTTTTATCTAATTAGACATAAAGGTGGTGTGTGAATGGGTTTTTCAAAATAGAGTATCCAAAAAAGGGTGTATTTTTGAATTAAAGAAGAGCTGATAGAATTTTTTGGTGTGACACATAAGGTTATTGGTGATGGGGTGCTAACAAATGTCGTTAGAAAGAACAAAATCAGGGTAGAAGATATGGTGATGGATATGTGATTAGGGTGTTTTATGAAGAGCAACCTTAGATAATGCAAGCCTCATAACCATGCACAAAAAGTATATTAATAATTCATGTAATAGGATAGATCAATAAGAATTATACATTAACCCATGGAGGAACAACACGCATACAAAAATCACTAATGATAAATTTAGGTTATCATGATCCTTTTTTATCCTTAATATCACATCCACACTCAACTCGAATTTTCAAAGCTAACTATTAGCTCTATCATGTAAATTAGAAATTTTTCTCTAAGGAAATTGATATTTATGTATGTATATAAAATATATATACAAGAAATGCCACAACTTAACTTTGATATTACTATGACATTATGGTCCAAAGGACATACTATAAACTTAGTTTGGCTTCCTGAGATTTTTCAAGTTAAAATAGTTTTTCTCTATCCTTTGTCACCTTAAAATATATTTTTAGTATTTAATATCTCTAGAAAAGGCTTTGTAGTCCCAATTAAAAAAATTTAGTATTGTGTTGATTTTGTATAGACTCAAATTTGGTATTTTATCCTTTGCAAATAATTTTTTTTATGTGCTGAGAAATTATCTCACATATTAATCTTAATTGAGATATCCTTCTCTCTGACATGACTATTTAATATCCACACATTATTTTTTCATTTTTCTTTCAACATTAATTATTCAAAGCAATAATGTTCTCCCTGACATCATTCCCAAAATTTGGTCCTTTCTCTACTAAATCGCTATATGGGACCGTATAGTGTAGGACCATGTCTTAATATGGTTTGGGATGACTTCTAATTAATTTATTTTATTTTAAAAATGTAATGTGCATCATTTCATTTTTCTAGGTTATATTTAGTACAACATCTAACCTAGATAATATTATATAAAAAAGTCAAATGTACTTTAGAACTCACTTCTAATTATCAAGTAATCCTTCTATAAATGTAAAATATTTAGTATTTAATGGTCTCCCTAATATTCCCAAAATATTGTGATATCCTTTACATAATAAATCATATACTATTGAAACACTCAAACTATGTTCAAGAGTGTATCTTACTTTATTAGTAAACATGAAAAGTTTCTAGAGACATGTGTTAGAGATAACAAGTCACTTCAAGAATTCCCAATGGTATTAAAGGACAATGGGGTTTAGTTTTATCATTCGAAGAACATCAAGTTGTTGGAGATATTTCTATTTGATATAAATATACGCCCATTATTATTTTGTGTCAAGAAACACAAGGGAAACATAGAGATTGACCTAGGTTGCATAAACTATTTACACTAATATGAGGTTAATTACATGATGATATATCTTAATTGAGGGTATGCAATGTAATACCTACAATTGTTCAACATTTTATTATTACTAGGGTTATTGCAATGTCACCCATAAATGGATTTATCCTTTTCTAATTAATTATTTCATGAAATTTTCTACATGAATGTAGGGTTTTTATTTTTCATAGGTTACTGTAGATGGTGGAAAATAATGGGAACACTAGCAATAAAAATTGGAACTCATTTCTAAATTATTGATAGACATGCAAATCTATAAGGCTCCACCATTTATAGGATCTAACACATGGAAACAAAGACCAAATTATTTTATGCCTCACCCAAATAGGAATATTTATAGAAATGAACCATTTAATGATCATTATCATCATTTTCAACTAGTCCCCACATAAATATAACTTTTATACCTCTCTTTAAAGCTAAGTAATCATCCCCTTTGATTTATTTTATATGTTCATCACTATATAATTTTTCACTCTACTAATTGCTATATTTTATTTTTTGTGAATAATATGAATCAATTTATTTGGAATATTCTACCTATAACATATCTTACATCCTTCCTCCTATAATAATTTTATCGTATAATCATCTAGTGAACATAACTCTTAATTGAAACTTACATTCCCTTAGGAGTTATGCTTATTCTTTATTTTCATTCGTTATGATTATTTTATGCATTATCCTATTATCATCACTCATAATCTTCCTTATTATATTCAAGTAGTGATATCCATGTGTGTGGACAAATATTTACTATTTACTCATAACTCACCTCTCAATTTTTAGAATATATTATTTTTTATTAAGTTGGAATAATGTATAGAAAAATTTACCCCATGTACTACATGATTTCATAATTTGAATAATTTCTTCAAGATAACACTTTGGAATGTTATGATACACATTATTATGTGTCCAAAAATCTCACTATTATTGGTCATATCATGAGAAATGATCATTTTTACAATATATTTTTGGAAAACCTTGGATATACACCATGTATTTTATCCTCTTACTAGGTTGCTTAATGTTTATTTATAAGGTTTCCTTCCATGTTTCCTTTATAGACCCCAAACCTTTTTTACTATAATTCTAATGAAAATTTCAAAAACAAAATTGGACAAGATCTTACTTCCTTTTTAGATATATTTGATTGTGTCAAGCATGATCCTCAATCTCATCTCCACAAAGATAATTTGAAAACTGTTAAATTTACATATGATATCTACTCTAACTTATATTTGATCTACTAAGGCTATGAACAATTTTATATTCAAATTTGACATATATTTTTAACTTGGTATGAATGAACATGATACTACTATTGATGCTACTAACATAAAATGTTTTTATCTTAATGACTTGAATTTTTTTCAATGGATGATTTTTTTCTTTATGTTAATGAAAATATTGCACATGAATCATGTTCCACTATTAATGATATGTCTATAACTAATACATATGGTTATCAAACCTTAGTAAATGATGATATAATTTCTCCAATTTATATCCGTTTTCTTCTAATGTATATTTTTTTTATGGCCACATATATCATTGTTATATCTTTAGGAAAATCCAATTCCACATTTAAAATGTTCCAATGTTAATGGATTTTACACCTATTTCTTGACATAAGGTTATGTATCCACTTCATGGTATGGATATTTATATTGTCTCCTCTTATGGTCTTTCTTGTACTATGAGGGATAGTTAATTTTCAAATACTTTTCATGAAACCCTTCATATTGATACTACATATTGAAATACCCCCTTAATTTGTCATGGTGTGTCATTTTCCACCTATAGTACACTCCTCAAGGATCCATTATATTTTAGGGATACATATATTACTTCTATTTTTTTTCTTTAATTTTCATAGGAAAAGGTTTCCACCCACCAACAGTATTCCTATCTCTATTCCTATAGATTTTACTATGCTTATAGATTATGTTGTGTAAATATTACATATTTATTTATACTGATTAAAATGATTCTATATCTACACTTTTACTTTTTTACAACCTTATATCGATTTATCTTCTTGAGGTTCATATTTTTTATCCTCTTGATACTAAATCTTATAAAAAACCACCTCAATTGAAGGATTTTGTGTCTTACCTCCAAACCCTTTTTTGTGATTTTATATGTTGAACATGTCTCATAAAATCATAGGATTTAATTTATACTATGATACTCCATAGATCTTATATTAACTCCATTGATGTATAGAGAAAATTTCAAAATACTAACAAAAATTCAGTAAATTACATTATATAAACACATTCTTTTAAAAAAAAATAAAAAGTCAAGACTTACGTATGATTTAACTAGATAGATTATTACTCTACATATTTTACTTTTCATCTTAGCATGATAAATATCGTATTTTTATTTATAATCCATACACACATGTGTTCACAAGATATGTTAACATTGATACATGGCATACATAGATATATACATGCTCACATGTGTCATCCTAGTCCCTTCCAAATGACTCTAACCATTTGGGGGAATATCCCTCACTTTCAAGTTCTTTTTTTTCATCACAACTATTTTCATTTCCTCATTACATTTAATAATTTATATTGTGTATGTGTTATCTTAAATTGAAATAATAAGACTAACATATATGTATTTTGTAGCATTATCTTATCTTTTATTTGTTGTGTTTCAATTACTTTATTTCTAGATCATTTTATTTCTTGATTTATTGAATACTTTACACATTTTTGTACGTGCATTACATGAATTTATTATATTGAAACACTTTTATGTTCCATTTCCTATATTTTGTGCAACATTTATTTTATTTATATACTACTATGTTTTATGTGGCACACATACCTTCAACAAAATTTTCTTTTGAAACTTTAGTGTCCTTTCTTTGTAGATATATGCATTGATCTTTCCTTTTTTGTGTTGTTTCTTGTACACATACTTGTTATTTCTATTTTTAATAGTTATTTAGTTATTTATTTTTTCACCTTGATCTTCACCATGCATAACCCTTTTATATAAATAAGATACTAATGATGGAAACCATGATAGCCTTCAATGGGATGAAGCAAAGAATAAAATTTTTATATGATAATGGTACAAATCATTTCTTGTAATATGTGTTCTTTACTGCTATATCTAAATATATTAAAATACTACATCCAATATGGTAGATTATGCATATATGGATGGTAAAGATAGATTGTATAACTTAGATATAAATTTTTGTAGGACACATATGTTAAAAATAACTAATACATATAGACTAGGGAATGAGTTTAGATTAGTATAGAACCATCCACTAATGGGTAAACCATAGTAAACTATGGCATGGATTGAACATTTACATATTGGTGATAAATTAATAGATAATTTCATCCTTAGTTATATTCTTATCGATATTTCAAAATATTGTTATAGATTAAAATACAACTCATAGAGTTGAAAGAAAAATATGGGGGGAATAAAGACATCATTTTATCTTTACAACACTCAGATATAATTGAAATATATAGTTTTGTAAAAAGAACATTATTCTAATTTATACTTTTTGGAATTTTACACATAAAACTCAGTGATAATGACACATGGTTGGGGCATAGGCACTTTATGTCTATCGTGTCCATCTTGAGACACTAAGAAACATGTTTAAAAGTTAGCAAAAAAAATAATTTTGAAGTGTGAACTAATGTTTCACCTAACCATTTTCACTAGGTCTTTAAATTCTCAAAGATATAATCTTTTAAGTAAATTGCTAAAACCATTATTTCGAGTTAATTTGATTTGTTTAGCTTCGAATAATTTTTAGATATTTTAAAATAATGTAAATGTCACATTTAATAATTCACTTTCATGAGGAAATAATCTACCCATTCATAATTAAAATTTCATACCCTACTCAAAAGTTTATTCCCACAATATTACTTAAATTCAAAAGTGTAGAGGGTCACATAAGGACCCTAGGATCAATTCCATCTTAACCCTTGATCTCCCTAACAATGCCCTAATTTCTTTATCATTTCCTGTCTTTTGCTTTCTCATGTTATTTTCTCTCATTTTAAATTTATTTCTTCTTGCAAGTTGTGTGGAGGATCCATGTAAGCTTGTCCATTTCTTGTGTCTTCCCCCTTTGGTGATAGCCGACTCCCACCATTATATTCTGCAGAGAGGAGGGGGTACAAGGTCTTTATTTTTGTTTTTAAACAATGAATACGTGTATTTTTTTGGATGTATGGAGGAAGGCGGATTGCAAAATAGAGTTTTAAATGACATAACACTCTAAGTATGATTTGATTTTTAACTAAAATGGGGGAAGATCCTGTGAGAAGGCAGTGTGGGGAGGGGCGACGGATCTGGAGGGAGGGGCTACGGTTGGGACAGGTGCAGAGAGGAGGGGGTACAAGGTGAGGACAACGTGGAGAGGGGATGTCAAGGTGCAGTTGGGGCGGGGTGCAGCCAGCATAGTGTAGGGTTTTGGTGGGGGCCAAAAGTGGGGAAGAGAGGAGAAACTTCTCCAAAAATATATTTTCCAAAATGGGGCCAACGCCCCCCCACGGGGACAGTTGCGGTGTGGGTGGGGGGTTTCTTATGTGGACGAACAGTCAAGAAGACTTTCCAAGTCACCCACTGATAAGTGACGATCAATCCTCTTGGTGTTTACATACGCCTTTTGGCATGCTCTAGCCTACTCAAGATGTTGTCTAACCTGCACAACCTGCTGCTCTAAACCCTAAACCCTTGTGATTAAGTGACTCATTAAACAAAATCTGCTCTAAATCCTAAAGTTAGGCTAGTCCGAGAATAATCCTGTCATCTAGTCTATCCCAACTCAAAGGTGTTCTACAAGGTCATCCATACAAAGCCTAGTAAGGAGCCATACCAATGGAACTATGATAGTTGTTGTTGTAGGAAAACTCAGCTAAATGCAAATAATATTCCCATTTCCTTTGTTGATCCATGACATACATTCTCAATATGTCCTCCAACACCTAATTAACCCTCTCTGTCTGCCCATCTGTCTCTGGATGATAAGCTGAACTGAGTACAAACACATGAAAAACATCATGGGCCCGTGCAAATTAATCTGAGTACCCAGAGCATCCTGAAAAGAAGTCCAGAAAACTGAAGTGTAGATGGTATCCCTGTCATTGATGATGGTCTTCGGAATCCCATGCAACCTAACAATGTCCTCCATAAATACCTTGTCCTCCAACACCTAATTAACCCTCTCTGTCTGCCCATCTGCAATGGCTTGTGCATTATAGGTGACCTTGGTTGGCGAAAAATGTGCAACCTTGGTCAATTTATCCACAGTGACCATAATGGCATCACGACGATAAGATGATATAGGAAGTCTAACTATGAAGTCCATGGAGATCACATCCCATTTCCACTCGGGAATATCATGGGGGTGTAAGAGTCCTGCAGGATGAGAATGCTCTACCTTGACCCTCTTACACTCAAGGCAACGTGTAACAAAACTTGCTATGTAGCATCGAATACCTGGCCAATAATATAACTCTCTTAGATCGGCATGCATTTTCTTCACTCCTGGATGTGCCACATATGGGGCTTGATGAGCCTCTGTGAGGATGAAGCTATGCATATCACCTGACTTAGGCATGTAGATGCACCTATGGAGCCGAAGAAAACTATCTGCCTCTAAAACACACCCAAAATATCTGCCCTCTAAAGAACCCTGTGATTTCAACATCTGTCTAGCTCCCTCATAAAATTTGTCCTGTGGAAGATGCTCAAGAATCCTGCCTCTCAAATCTAATTAACGTGCCAAAGAAGCAAGCACATGTCATCGTCTACTAAGTGCATCTATAACAACATTTTCCTTCCCTTTGATATACTGAACCTCCATGTCATACTCACATAGGAACTCCATCCAACACCGTTGACGAGCATTGATGTTTAGCTATGAGAAGATATGCTGCAAACTATGATGGTCTGTCCTCAAAATGAAAGGCCTACCCAAAAGGAAATGTCACCAACGCACTAGAGCATGAACAACCACTACAAGCTCCAAGTCATGAGTAGGATAATTAAGCTCATAGTCCTTGAGCTTTTGAGACTCAAAATTAATAACCCGATGCTCCTACATAAGAACTACTCCAAACCCTCTAGTGATGCATCAGTATAAACAAAAAAATCCTCTGTCGAGTCTGGAACTGCTAAGATAGGTACCATGGTTAACCTTTCCTTAAGCAACTGAAAGGCTTACTCACATTTCTTTGACCAATCAAACTTCTTCCCTTTCCTCTGAAGAGAAGTAATAGGGTGAAAAATCCTATAAAAAGCCTATACGAACCTACGGTAATACCTACCAAACCCATGAAACTCCTTACCTCAGTAACTGATGTGGGTGCACGCCAATCCAAGATAGCCTGTATCTTAGAGGGATCTACAAAGATACCCTCACCTGAAATGATATGACCCAAATACTGAATCTCTATCTGAAAGAAGCTACATTTTTCCAAGTTCCCATACAACTTCTTCTCTCTCAAAACCTGAAGTACCTGTCTCAAATGCTCCTCATGTTACTCCTGAGAATGAGAATAAATCAATATGTCATCAAGGAACACTAAGACAAAGTGATCCTGAAGTGTCCTAAATACCCCATTCATGAGGCTCATGAAAATAGCTTGGGAATTGGTCAAACCAAATGGAACCACTGTGAATTCATAATGCCCGTAACGTGTCCAAAAAGTTATCTTATGAATGTCTGCATCTGAAATGCGCAATTGATGATACCTTGACTTGAGATCAATTTTGGAGAACACTCTCATTCCCCGCATCTGATCAAACAAGTCATCAATCCTAGGGAGTGGATAACAGTTCTTTATTATGACTTTGTTGAGTTGCCTGAAGTCTACACAAATTCTGAGAGAACCATCCTTCTTATTCACAAATATGATTGGCACTCCCTAAGGAGATACACTAGGGTGAATGAGACCCTTATCCAACAACTCCTCTAACTAAATCTTGAGCTCATGAAACTCTAGGGTTGTCATCTGATAAGGTGCCCTAGAAACTAGTGCTGATCTAGGTACTAAATCAATGGTGAAATCCACCTCTCTATGGGGTGGTAACCCTGGAAGCTCGCCTGGAAATACATCCACATACTCCCTCAAAACTGCATGATCATCTAAGGGTGAATGCTCTGTAATGCTCTCAAATTGATCACTGATGGTGATAGCTATTATTTTGGATCAGACTTGCACAGGTAAACACACAAAATAATTTATTATTTTCACTATGTAATATTCAGATACAAGTGGCTATTATATAGCCAAATCAATAGGAAAACTGACTTCCTATAAAATAGGAAATTGTTACAACAAATAAACCTATTTAGTTGTGGTTGTTACTCCCGTAAAAATACACAACTCAACACCAATAATATATTATTGTTAATATAACAATAATATATTAATAACACATTAAACTATATAATAATAATTACCAGTGTAATTATTATCGTACACAATGTAAATACTAATTCCTAACATTCCCCCCCTTAGTGTTTACATGGTAAAAAACATCCACACTTTCAGCTGCAGTATACTCACCCCTGTGGCATGTTCGAATCTGTGACTCGTGACCTTGATCCAAAAGAAAGGCTCACTCCTTCCATGGTTTTAAACAGGCTTACCACAAACCTTGACGTGACAGGAACTTCATCAATTGTCCACCTTGTGTGGTTTTCTGGATCCTCCCACAAACCCTTTCAAGATCCATGAACTGACTTAATCTAGTACTACTATTCACCACTATGCTTATACATCAGGGAATTATGTAGGAAACACAACTTGCATATCACAAAAATGCACAAGAGAAGAAATACTGAAAATATTTCACATTACTTCCCATAAGAATTGTAATGTTCTTAATTGTAGTCTCTGTCATTGATCGCTACCACTCGATCTTGAACAACATAGAAAACTACCACTGCCACTGGAAGCTTTCCTTGACTAAGTCATTTTGGGTGCAGAATGGGAATGGAACATTGGTATGTATTCCCCCCCCCCCCATAATGTGAAATTCCAAATAAGAAATCAGAAAGGGAAAAATGTATTGTGTTGTATCATACTAACTAGATCTTGCTATCTTGATCTTGCTGCACATGATCACCATTGCCAATAAACGTATTCACTGACCGATCATCTTCCAATGAAGTACAACAGTCAGAGGATCTCCGTAGTTTTCTTCTCTCTTATACAATTCTTTTCCAGTCTTAACAATAAATCACACCACTCAAAGCAATAGGAACACTGCAAACTAAAGCACACTGAGAAAATGGAAACCACACTGAAAATCATATACTCACACCATACATATGCCACCACAGCTTCTGTGCGGCCCCGTCATTGGTGACTGACGAGAGGTTGCTATTCAACCTCCTTCCTTTGATGCCTCCTTCCTCCATTATATGTGCTGCTAACTCAGCAGGATGTGAACATGAATCACATTTATTTTCACATTGAGCTTATTCTTTTCTTCCCTCCCGCAATGTGAAACACTTTATTTTTCCGGATGTCAGGTAACACCAAAAATGCATCCGTAAGGCAATTTTTTTTTTTTGTATTTTTCAGACTTTTTACAATTATACAACATTTGACAACAACTCACTGATTTGACAAACACTATTTTGAATCAGACAAGAAGACTTGACTAACTTTAAAAAATAATAAAATGAGATTAATTTTTAAATGAAAATGAGAATTAAAAAATCCTAAAATCACCTTTATGGAATTATTTATTATGACACTTAGCTCTAAATGAAACTAACAAAAAAAAAATTAAATAACATACCCTAGATGGTATACAATGGTCTCTCTTGCCAGGAGGATTCTATACATTTCCACTTCCGATGAAAACCAGTTCTTTTTGTAACTAGTGCTCGGCCAATTCACTACTATTTCTCAGGCCACATAGATACTGGGAAACTTCTTTGACGATCTAGAAGCTGCAGAAATACAATCGATGGACTCATTCATTCCAATCCAAACTATAGGCCCTCTGATTCCCTCGGCATTGTTGGATGGAAATATTCCACAAGACACGGATGTAGGCACACATCTCTGGAAAACCACAAATTGCATAGACTGGCTGAATACAAAGGGGAATTCTAGCATCGTATATGTTTCCTTTGGCAGCTTAGCCTTCCAATCCAGAGAATAGATTTGTGAAATAGCCCTTGGACTCAAGGCTAGCGGCTATTCTTTTCTGTGGGTGATTCATCCTACTCATAACAAGGAAGAATATCCTGGTCTACAAGATTTGCTTTCACTACATGCACTAATTAAAAAACGTAGTCATATCTGGCAGATGAACGTTGACTGAATATGATGTGGAAGGAAAAACATGGGAATTTAAATGCTGAACATTTTACGTGACCAAATCATCTTCCATGGCCCGAATATAATTGTTATCACCAAATCACATCACCCTTGTGTTTATACAAGTGCATATACTTGAACTCACGGTGTGATTGGATAACATGGGTACTATCTCCAAGTTGTGGGACTTGCTACTTGAGATAGACCTCCAGAGAAAGATTGTTCTTGCTCCTAAACTACCTACCACAATCTACTCTAATGCAGGGGAAACTAACTATTCTAATCTAAATTTCCAAGGGACCAGGGAGAGAGAATGCATAAAATGAAAGCCTACACTAAAGTGGTGATACACCAGAAAAGGAGGGTGTAAGAGTAGTCTCTAAATGTGTGGAATACAGAAGCAAAGTGCACACTAGAAGAGGTGATGACAATTCTCCATAATCTAGCGAAATGCATTCACAACAATATTTCAAACATACACAATGATAATAGATCCCTGCATGAACATAATAATAGACACAATATTCTTGTAAATAAGGTTAAAGGGTCAAGAAGAATGCAAGAAAACACAGCAGGGGAAGATACATCCAAAAACTTGTATTTTATTACTTCCTGGTATGCACAGTTCAATCTATTACAAGATAAGGGCCTGGATCACCATGCAAGGAGTCCAAAACAAGGGCCTGCAACACATTGGCTTCACAAAGCAATTTTGGTAGAGCTTTGCTACAAAACTACCCCCCTCTTTACAATGAGCCCAACACTCCAATTTATAGAAAAATGAGAAGGGAAAGAGAAGGGAAAATGGAAATCCCGAAATCTGTCCTTCAACCACCTGTAAGAGGCATTAAATGGAGTAAAATGATTATATATTACTTACAAAAGGCTCCCCATACTGTCCCAGGTGCTATAGTAGAGAAAGAATGATGACCATGCCTCTTAATTGCACTCCCAACTACCAAATAAAACACTGTTATGAACCCGGCCACGTTTTCTTAAAAATCTCAATCAATTTCTCATAAAATCTGGAATTTATTGATTGCTATGCATCGGGCTTGGAGACATGATTCCAACGGTACCAATTTTGTGTGATTTTGTTGATAAATGCAAAAGATATGGCCTTCTGTGTGCGGGTAGCTATTTTGGGTCCGGCAGGCATTTTCTGTCATTTGACAGGAATGAGCATTAACTGACTGGAGCCGAATATGTTTCTCTTATTTAAATATATCTACCCTCATTAAAAATAATAAATCTAGTTTTTTTGGTGTAGAGGACGTCATGCTCATTCCAGAAAGTCCAATTTTGTGAAAATCAGAGCTCGGAGTCAAAACTTATGGCCGTTTGAAGTTCTACGGGTCAAACATTGACTTTTGTTCTTTGCCTTTGGCCGCTTCGGCTTTCCATGTCCCTCGCATCCCACGCATACCTTTTTCCCAGCTGTGCTGGATGAAAAACTCCTCCTTCAGCTGATTCGGGCTCCCTTGTTCCTGTTTACGGTGAAAACACGTGGCAAGATTTGATTGGCTCTCAGCTCTTTCAGCTTTTTGCGTCCTCTACGTACTTTTGGCCCAGATGTCCCAGTATGAAAATCCTCTGTTTCGGCCAAACTGGCCGGTTCCCGTCCTCCACGTACTCTCATCCCAACTGTCCCGAACTGCCTGGGACAAATTTCTCCGAACCGCCCAAAATGGACTGACTTGCGCCAAACCGGCAGATCCACATCTTTCACATACTTTTGTCCCAACTGTCCCAAACAAAACTTGGTGATTTTTTCCATTTTCAGGTGGTTCACCTTTCCGCGTCCCTCGCATCCCGACGTCCCAACTGCTCCACGGACTACCTGGAAGCTTTTCGGCTGATTCACGCCCAGATGTCCCTCATGTACCTTTGTCCCACGAACTAGGACTTAGCCATTTTTCATGATTTTTTCTGGCCCAAGCTTGTTTTCTGCAACTTTTCCACCTTTTCTCAGAACTTGCTCTTTTCTCCTTGGACAGGGGAGGTAGAAAAAATTTGAGGGGACCCTTGAGGGGTGAATTTTGGATAACATTAATGTGCATACAATTCGTTGATGTCATGTTCAGATGTCCACTAGAAAAATAATTTCCACATGTGTACAAGATTGAATCAAATACAACAGACAAAGTTCTGATAATGCGCAGATATAGTTCAATGCAGAACTTTGAACAAAACATAAAAATATACCTATATTCTGAAATACTAATTCTCTTGCATAAAATTCCTCTCATTCACAGGGACGAAGCATGATACTATTATCCCTCACATGATCTCATATCGCTCTGATACCAAATATTGATTTTGGATCAGACTTGCACAGGTAAACACACCGAATAATTTATTATTTTCACTATGTAATATTTAGATACAAGTGGCTATTATATAGCGAAATCAATAAGAAAACTGACTTCCTATAAAATAGGAAAGTGTTACAACAAATAAACCTATTTAGTTGTGATTGTTACTCCCGTAACAATACACAACTCAACACCAATAATATATTATTGTTAATATAACAATAATATATTAATAACACATTAAACTATATAATAATAATTACCAGTGTAATTATTATCGTACACAATGTAAATACTAATTCCTAACAATAACAAACAACTGACACCCCTTACACATGCTCCACTTGAGTTGCTTAGCCGATATCATGCGCAAGGAGATAGGTCTCTACATCCCTGATATCACAACTGCATTCCCAAGATCATCCTGACACTCAATGACCTTATTTCTGTAATCCAACTTATCTCGACGAGCATCGAGCCAATCCATACCCAAAACTACCTGATAGGAACCTAGAGGGATAACTCGGAGGCCAAGAGTAGTGGAGAACGCTCCTAAATCAAGTACGCAACTCTCAAAAAATGAGTCCATGGCGAGTTTGGTCCCAGAGGCCAACTCAACCTACTAACTACCTAGTTGCCTAGTCACGACTAGGCCACACTGGTCCACTATAGAATGTGATATAAAGGAATTTGAAGCACCTGAATCAAAAGGTACTGAGATAGAAATACCCCTGATAGTACCTATCATCTCAATGAATGTGGCCTGATCCTCAGTCTAATGGTTGTAAACCGCTACATATACATGATGAGCACATCCTACATCACCCATTGTCTGCTTAGATCTAGCAGCTCTCTGTGCATCCATGGTATTGGGTTTGTGCGGGAACATGTGCACATAGTGATCAGGAGATCCATAAATGAAACATCCTACTATACCCCTCTAAGATGTGGTCCCGCCTGTACTCTTGTGTACTGACCCTACCGGTCCAACCCCAGTAGACTGTTGTGTGTGAGCTGGCTGTGCCTACTGAGTGCCCTGCCTCCTATCCCTAGCTCCACTAAAACCACTTCTAGAAACACCCCTCTGAAATCCCTGTGTCTGTCTAGCCCCCTGCTATGGGTGGCCCTGCTACTGTGTCTGTCATTGCGGGTGTGATGGAGCTCTCATGGCTACTAGCGGAGGCCAAAATCCTCCTCTATGGGGTGGTACAGTACCTCGTAACCTCTGACTCTGGAAGGCCTATATCCTCTCCTAAAACTTGCTCTTGTTTCTAGCACGATGCTCCTGTCCCTTGGTCCTGTTCTCCTCAGCTAAGTAGGCCTTCTCAAGTGTGGGAGGAGATAGAATCCTAACTTCTCCTGCTATATCTGCATTAAGCCCTTGAATGAACCTATTAACCTACAATTTCTCATCTTGCAGGTAGTCCACATACTGTAGAAGATCCAGGAACTTACTCTCATACTGCGCTAGTGTGTCAGATCCCTGTCGTAAGTCGCGAAACTCATCGATCCTCTTCTGCACAAAATGCTCTGACATATAACAAGCCCTAAAACACTCCTCAAATATCTCCTAAGTCAATGTCTCTTGAGTCAGATGGAACTTCCACTCCTCATTCCTTCACCAAATGCCTCCTGCGTCTCGGACGTGATGTATGAAAAACCTTGCCTTGACGTTACTCTCGTAAGAGTGCAAGCCAAAGCAACTATCCAAACTAAGGAGCCATGACTCAGCCCCAAAACCATTTGTAGAGCTGGTGTAGGTGGGCGGCTGCAAGTGAAGAAGATCCCTGATCACATTGTTTGTATCTCGATCCTGACAGTGTAGTCCAACAGGCAAAGGGGGTCACCTATTCTCGAATGGTCCCTCGAGACTGTGTGAGCAGCTACGATGGAACGAGGCTACCCTCTCATGATGAACAGAAGGGCTACGTGACCTCTCCCACCTCGGTGTATCGTGTTATGGCGGCTTTGAATGCGCGTCCTCACCTAATGGCTTTTCATCTCCCAATGGTGTCTCCACTCTTGTCTCCTATGGTGGTGGTAGACGCTGCTCTACAATGCCTATCAGATGGCGCAAGGCCTCTAATATCCGAGGCCCAAATTTGGGTGCCGGTGGCTCCTGCGTAGGTGCACTATGCCCCAAACCTCTAGCTGATCGTCCTCACTTGGGTGCCATCCTACACACGGGGTGAGCGATGAAGTTATTAAACAGTTGTGGGCAATGTTTAATTATTATTATTATCTTAATCCATTTATTAAAATTAATGTTATTAACATCACCATTAACTATTTCAATTAGTTACCCAGGGTCCGCATGTGCGAACCTCATGCTCTGATACCAAATGTCATGCCCATTTTGAGACACTGGGAAACAGGTTAAAAAGTTGGTAATTTTTTTTTTTTGAAGAGTGAACTAATGTTTCGCCTAACCATTCTCACTACCTCTTTAAATTCTCAAAGATATAATCTTTTAACCAAATTGCTAAAACCATTATTTCGAGTTAATTTGATTTTTTTAGCTTCAAATAATTTTTACACATTTAAAAATAATGTAAATTTCACATTTAATAATTCACTTTCATGAGGAAATAATCTACCCATTCATAATTAAAATTTCATTCCCTACTCAAAATTTTATTCCCACAATATTACTTAAATTCAAAAGTGTAGAGGGTCACATAAGGACCCTAGGATCAAGTCCATCTTAACCCTTTATCTCCCTTTTGCACTAACATTTTCCTAATTTCTTTATCATTTCCTGTCTTTTGCTTTCTCATGTTATTTTATCTCATTTCAAATTTATTTCTTCTTGCAGGTTGTGTGGAGGATCCATGGAAGCTTGTCCATTTCTTGTGTCTTCCTCCTTTGGTGATAGCCACCTCCCACCATTATATTGTTCTTTGTTTTTGTTGGATGTATGGAGGAAGGTAGATCTAAGGGACGAGCCTGTGTGAAGGCAGTGTGAGGATGGACGATGGATCTGGAGGGAGGGGCTGCGGTTGGGATAGGTGCGGAGGGGAGGGGGTACAGGTTGGGGACAACATGGAGAGGGGAGGTCAGGGTGCTGTTGGGGCGGGGCACGGTCGGGACAGTGAAAGGTTTTGGTGGGGGGGCAACACCCCCCCACGGGGACAATTGCATTGCGGGGTGGGGGGGCTTCAGACCGCCCTACCTCTATTTATTTTTTTGTTTACTTAGGTAATATACACAGGGGGTGGGGGGGTTCAGCCCCCACACACCAAAGTCTATTTTTTTTTATAAGTTTAAATTAATAAAAACATTTTTGGTTTTAATTTATATATATATATATATATATATATATATATGTATGTATATATGATTTATTTTATAAATAAAATTCAATACATAGTTAAAATATTACTCCTTCACGAAATATTATGTATATATATATGTATATATATATATATATATATATGTATATATGTATATATATATATATATATATATATATATATATATATATATATATATATATATATATAATATATATTAACACATGAATTATGTTTATAATGTTATATTTTAAAAGAAACTAGGTATAAAAATTATACATTATTTATTTCTTACTTCACACTTATGAATCTGCAAAATAGAGTTTTAAATGACATAACACTCTAAGTATGATATGATTTTTAACTAAAATGTAGTTGTTATCTAAAACAGAACCTCATTAGTTACATGCTTATTTTATTTATTTTCTTTTTGTATTACATAATACAGATTGTTTAATAAGAGAAAAATATCCAACTCCCCATGGAAATGAAAACTAAATTTTTCAACTTTCAGTTTATGTGTTAATAATATCAACATTTTCATGAATGAAAATATATTGCAAGAAGGAGAAAGTTTTTGTTTAATAACAGTCACATGAATCCTTAGCCAAAAAAAAAACAAGTAGATTTCTAAATAACATCTTTCCTTAAGTTTTCCAAAAGCAAGAAAGTGTAAGAAAATAACAGATTTCTTCTCTTGACATAATATTATCAATGTTTGCAAGGTAACAAAGGGGTAAGGCAAACAAAACCTTCAACAAACTATGTTTCTTTTGTAAATATAAATACAAGAGTTACATCAAGATTCAAGTAGATAGATTAATTACTTCAATACTTCACCTCTATAAGCTTGGGCTATATGGATGTTAAATCCCAAGTGGCGACAAATCAAAAATTTCTAAGACAACTTTCCAAGTGATACAAAATGCACAAAATGGAGGATTTACAAGGAGATGTAACTTCTTACATAACTATATTCGAAAGAGGTTTACAATGCAAGAAAGTATCACAAGGAAGGATAAGAATAATGAGAGCCCAAATGCCACCAATTCCAACTTGAGAGCCAACTTCCATGTCTTCCCAAAACCATGCAAGCAGAAAGAGAGATTGTTTTCCACCCAACCATAGGCTTCATCACATGCCTCTTCCAAGGTTGGGATGTATGCTGGCCTCCCCCAAGCGCATGGGAAAGAGGAAAAAAACCACAACTTGCACAAGATGGAAGTGAACTGACAATGTTACAAGCACATATAAATAGGACACATACACAAAAAACTCCAAAATTTACAAGGAGGAGAACCCATGTTCTTCCTCAAAAGTGGGGAAGAGAGGAGAAACTTCTCCAAAAACATATTTTCCAAAATGTTTGCACAAAGTAAAAATCTCCCTACTCTCCTTATTGCTCCTAAATTCAATCAAAATCCTCCTTATTCCTCCACCCTTTCTCCAAGTCCTTCTTGGAAGGATTTTCAAACCCTAGAGGGGTTTCCTTACCAAGAATGGGGAAGGAGATTCAAACCAAATGAATCAACTTCCCCACCTCAACCATTGAGGGGAAACACTAAGACCCTACAAGGCTTGTCTATTAAGCCTTGAGGATTGAGAGAGAAAATTTCCTCTCTCTTCCCCCACTCTCCAAAACTCCATCATGCCATATGCTGGAGGGAGTAAAACAAACAACAACACCCAAATAACAAAACCATGCAACCCATCTAACAAATAAGATAAATGCAACACAAGAAAAAGATATAAGAGCCTACCTCAAGGAAAGCTCTTCAAAAAGCTCTCGAACTTAAAATTTCTCCACACCTTAACTCAAGCCAATCTCCAAGCTCCAAAATCCACAAGCATCCCAAGCAAGAAGTTTCAAAAAAAATTCCTCTCTTTTCCCATGAATGGGAATTTGAAGAGGAGCAAGCAAGCATCCTCACAAATGAGGGAGTGACATGTGTCACCCCTCTCCTTCTACAAGGTCAAAGATGCCAAAAAAAAAGAGAGAAAGGGTAAAATTGTATTTTTTCCCTCGTCTCCCAAATTCCCTTAAATGTTAACACCACAAAACTAGTGAAACTTTTCATAAACACTCAAATCCGCATCCCTTACATGGATGTGACTAAAAAAGAGGTAAAAAGGGAGGGAAAATTCCCTCTAGCCTTTAAATAAGCCCCCCCTACCAATTAGGTAAGTGTTATCACCGAATCACAGCACCCCTCTATTCATACAAGTGCATATACTTGAACTTACAGTGTGATTGGATAACATGGGTACTATCTCCAAGTTGTGGTACTTGCTACTTGAGATAGACCTCCAGAGAAAGCTAGTTCTTGTTCCTAAACTACCTGCCACAATCTACTCTAATGTAGGGTAAACTAACTATTCTAATATAACTTTCCAAGGGATCAGGGAGAGAGAGTGCATAAAATGAAAGCCTACACTAAAGCGGTGATACACCAGAAAAGGAGGCTGTGAGAGTAGTCTTCAAATGCATGAAATACAGGAGCAAAGTGCACACTAGAAGATGATGATGACAGTTGTCCATAATCTAGCAAAACGCATTCACAAACAATATTTCAAACATACACAATGATAATGGATCCCTTCATGAACATAATAATAGACACAATATTCTTGTAATCAAGATTGAAAGGGCAAGAAGAATGCAAGAAAACACAGCAAGGGAAGATACATCCACAAACTTATATTTTATTGCTTCATGATATGCACAGTTCAATCTATTACAAGATAAGGGCTTGGATCACCATGCAAGGAGGTCCACAAAAAGGGCCTGTAATAAATCAGCTTCACAAAGCAATTTTGGTAGAGATTTGCTACAAAAAAAACTACCTCCCTTTTACAATGAGCCCAACACTCCAATTTATAGAAAAAATGAGGGAGAGAGAGAGAAGGGAAAAATAGAAATCCTGAAATCTATCCTTCAACCACTTGTAAGAGGCATTAAATTGAGTAAAATGCTTGTATATTACTTGCAAAAGGCTCCCCATACTATCCCAGGTGCTACAACAGAGAAAGAATGATGACCATGCCTCTTAATTGCACTCCCAACCACCAAATAAAACACTGTTATGAACCCGGCCACGTTTTCTAAAAAATATCAATCAATATCTCATCAAATATATAATTTCTTGATTTTTGTGTGTTGGTCTTGGAGCCATGATTCCAACTATACCAATTTTGTGCGATTTCGTTGAGAAATGCAAAAGTTATGGCCTTCTGAGTGCGGGGCAGCTATTTTGGCGTCCTGGCAGGCGTTTTCTGTCATTTTATGGGAATGAGAATTAACTGAATAGATCCAAATATGTTTCTTTTATTTAAATATATATACCCTTATTAAAATCTAAGATGTTTCATCGTGCTCGTTCTAAAAAGTCCAATTTTGTGAAAATCGAAGCTTGGACTCAACAGTTATGGCCGTTTGAAGTTTCACGGGTCAAACGTTGACTTTTCTTCTTTGCTGCAGCTATTTCAGAAAATCAGCCGATTCACATCCCATGCGTACCTTTGTCTCGGCTGTCCCAGACAAATTCTCCTGCACCGGCTGATTCAGGCTTCCTTGTCCCTGCTTACAGCTTTTTCACCTTTTCACGTCTCTTGCGTCCCGCGTGTACCTTTGTCCCGGCTGTCCCAGACGAATTCTCCCACACCAGCCGATTCAGACTTCCTTAACCCTACTTGCGGCTTTTTCATCTTTTCGCATCTCGCGCGTTCCTTGGGTACTTTTGTCCCGGCTGTCTCGGACAAAAATCTCCGAACTGCCCGAAATGGACCGTCTTTCGGCGAATCGGCCGATGTTCGCGTCCCGCGCGTACTTTTGTCCCGGTTGTCCCAAACCGCACGAAACAAAAGACTTAGATGATTTTTCTTGCTTTCGGCTATTTCAAATTTTCGTGTTCTTCACGTCCCGACGTCCGCAACTATTCTGCGGACCGCCTGGGACAAAAATGTCCGACTTAGCCGATTTTCTTTGTTATTTCGGCCCCAAGCTTAGTACGACGAACCTTGGTACAACCCGAACCCTTCAGACCCAAAATGCTTTAAAACAGTCCTGCAACCTTACTTTTTGTATTTTTTCCATTTTTTCTAACTCGTTGGGATTTCTTCTTGGATGGGAGAGTTAGAGAGAAGACTGAGGGGGGCCCAAAAACATGATTTCGAGCATTGAACCAATCTACTTGCTCGGGGCTAAATAATTTGATGCATGTTATCAAAATTACCTTGAGGGTGAATTTTTGATAACAAATACTATGTCCAAGGGATCATTATGTATGGTAGGGGTGACTCCCAATGCTAAATAGGGGTCCCCAATGAGTGTCCCGAGATAACCTAATTTCGGGTTTTGCAGATGTAGCACAAGGGTAGAGGGTGTGGGGACCACCCAAAGGGTCTCACATGTGACCCTAAACCCTTGTGATTAAGTGTCTTATTAAACAAAATCAAAATTTTAATGAAAGTGGGATTATTATCTCCCAAAACAAGTTTACAACTCCACTAATAACCCTAAAAGAAATTAATAATTCAAAGCACAATACATTACAAAAATTGGGGTCACTCATAGTGCCCAAAATAACAATCTCCTGTACTAAGGCTTCACACAATGAACATGGCTAGGACTCTGCTCGTGGGCTGCTTGTGAAATATTGTGTAGCTGGCCTGACTTCCCATGTTCTCATGTAAACCTATCACCTGCACACTCATTGCAAACATTAACTGTACCTGTCTGATAAAAATATAGAACAAAAAACACAATAAGATATCAATAAGTTCTAAACTGGCCTAACATCCCACTGAAATCAAAATGCGATAACATGCACAATTATACTCAATATTCCAAAAGTTAGACAAGATGATAAAGTGACATATAACCATGGAATTTCCACATGAAACAACTATCCATCAATATAATTATGTTCCAAACACAGCATCATATCCATTAGTATCCATGACATCATAAGAAAATGTGACAATATAGAAATCAAGCTAAATTGGTGCTATACACCTAAATTTCCACACATGTCTAATAAGATCAAATCTCTAAATATAATGTCCAAGATATAACCAATCACTCTCAAAAAATGTCTATGAGAAAAGAAACAACAAGCTACTGTGCTATAAAAAGTGTGGGAACTACAGTGTCCCTATAAAATTATACCTAGATCCACTTACATTAGTGTTGTCAATGGAATTGGAATATATTAAGATGGATATATATATCTATATATTTTTCTTCCTTATTGTTTTTCTCTTTTTTGGGGGGATATAATGGTGGCTAGATACTTTTTACACCAGTTTTGTGATGGGTAAAATATAGGTTTACATTTGGTTCTTAGATATAGGGATATAATCTAAGACTATTCACAATGTGTAGATAAAAATATTCTTAAGGATTGGTAGTATCATAATTATATAGGATAATGACCCTAAACCTAGTCTATCTATAGGATTACAAGCCACACTACTAGGATAAATATAGGTATCCTGCTAGGATTTAGGAGTAATAAAAAATGAAGGGTGTTCAAGTGAATGGGTGTAATATAATAAAATAATGAAATAGATAAAATAAAAAATACATCTACTTTAATATATAGAATTGAATGAAAAATATAAAATATACATGTGAAAGATAAAAGAGTAAAGAGGGTTATAAATACTTAGATGTAGAATTTTTGTGACTAATGATACATAATCCTACATAGAGACAATAACACCTTGAGAGAATCCTTGTGGGTGAAGACGGGGAAATATTAAAATGAATATTTTTTTTCCTAAGTCACTATGATTAACCAAAGCGCATAGACGTAAGATCCAAGATTGTAAGTCAACAAATAAGCATAAAAAAATGCGGGCAAGAATTGCTTGCATGTATGGTAAAAATAATTCTTTGGTTACATTTTTTAAAAATAAAGGTCACACATATATACCTAATTAAATTTATTTTAGGTGATTGTATTGCATCTGAAAATCTAAAAAAAAGACAACATTATCCATAGGTGATGTCATTAGAATTGGGGGAAACCCCAAGGTCAAGAGGTGTAAAACATGAGAAATGGAGGAACAAAGGTAAATGGATGTGAATGAAGAAGGTCTAAGTGACCGAAAGTAGGGACAATGGTGTGCAACAAGTGTGAACAAGTATACATAAAGAGACAAGTGGACATAATAGGTGTAATATTTTAATAAAGGGAACAAACAAGGATATGATATATTACTTATGGTTGAATAGTGACATATATAAAATATTATGTTCTAGCTAACATAACCATGTCAAATCACACCCCTATCCTTTCAGGATCCTTAAGGAACCCAATCAGGTGTAGAATGCGTCAACAACTATTTCAAAAAATAAATGGTTAAAAAACATAAACAATATAGTTTATATATATGCCCTAGACAAATATTAGCACATGTCACAATAGTGAAACATGAGATGGTTTTTAGAAATAGATATACGCATTAAGTATAACAAAAAGGGAATTTTGAAAGAAAATTTTTAATGAAAGTTTTAAACAAAAATAATGGACTTCACCAAATGAAATATACCTATGTCATACTTACCAGTTGATGTTGCTCAAATTTCATAGGATGGGTATAATAGTAACTTAGAACCATGAATACAAAAGACTAAAATATAACACTATAGTATAATAAATAAAATAGGATATAAATAACACATATATGATGTCATATGACGGGTGTAGCTAAGTGTCAATATGAAGAAAAAAATGAGAATTTTATATTAAATTTTGTAGTGGTAAGTGAGATATGTTAAAATGAGTAGATTTTCACCATCAACATGGCACTATTATTTAATTTTTTTTGGATTTTTTGTGTGGAAGATATGAAGGTTTGGAGATCATAAGGAAATCATGATGAAATAAGGTATACTAATTTATATAAATAAGAAAGAGATGAATTCATTTTTCACTTTGATAATTGCATTTGAGAGAGTTTGAGACAAAATGAGCCTGAAAATAATCCAAATCAAGTGATTATAATGATGATGGAAAGAGTATGAGGGGGTAGGTGAGGTTTTCAAGATGGGGTATGTAGAAGTGCGAATTTCATGGTAGGTGTTATTTTTATATTAGGAATGAGTAGTTAGAAAAAAGGGAAAATGGATTCGAAGGTAAATCTAGCTGGTAAAATGTTTCCAAAATATAGTTGAAATATAGATCAGCTCAAGTTGTAGGTGGATCGGGAAAAAATTTAATTTGGAATTCATTAGGTGATTTTTATAAATTTAATGCTAAAAAGTGTAATAAGACCCCAAAATATACGATATTGGACATGCTATGATGACCAATCATAGTATGGCCAATGATGTCGAGATAAGGGAAGTTTTTTAGGAAGGCCAATGGTGTTTTCCACGTAGGGCTGAAGGTGTAAGGGAGGTAAAACAATTTCAAGGGCCGATGATGTTTAGCCAATAGGGCTGATGTAGTAAAATAATTTAAAATTTTGATAATTTGATATGTTTTATTTTGGTGATGAATTTGAAAAATGTTTTTATGGGTACTTTTTGTTTTATATTTTACAAGTGCCATAGAGGATTATGATTTGTAGATCTGTATATGTGGCATGGTTACAGGAGACATTTCCTAGATTATCCATATAAGATATGACACACTTACAAGGCTTTTGATTCAGAGGAATTTTGTAGATGGTGAAGTTTCCTTTGAATGTGGATTTGATACATATGTTTTTTTTCGATTAAGATTTCAGGTCTAATATCTTGAGATGGATGTCTGGTGGACAAAATATAACTGTTGTAACTTGACATTGTATAATGTGGACACTAATCAGGGGCTCACACTTCAGAGAGTCTACATTTTTTATGATATAATGATAGATATTACAGAGAGGAACATACTAGAAATATGAGTCACATGTATTGATGATTATCATCCATTTATACTAATCATTTGATTTAATTTCATATTTTCTATATAGATTCAAGATATCTAAATGACAATTATTGGGATTATTGTGGCATATATATTATGCCAAAGGGAAGATGGAGCAATGTCATTTTATGTGTTAGTGGTATGTATGGATGCATTGGATGTTACAATATATTTTTGTTGTAGTATGTCCACATGGGTGTATTTAGGGTATGAATTATATAGGATTTTGATAAGGCAAGAAGGAGATAAGACCCATCATATTATTTTCATCATACATTTATTAGAATTTCTCAATGTATAGGCCTATAGAGACATCGATACAAGAAAGAGGATATTCCATGAGGATTAAATAGTTAGATAGAGGCATAAAATTTAGGCTAGATATTGTTTTTAGATGGTTACCATAGGTTAGAAATGAGCATGTGATCTGGGATCCCTATACAGGGATAATGGATCAATGGACTAGTTAGGAAATTATAATGGTAGGTGAAGGACCCTTGGAGATTATAGGAATTAATTGGTGTTGGGTGGAGAGACACCGAAAATATCAATCTTCATTACATATTGGATTATGGGTCATATGATAGCCCTAAATTTTAAAGATTATCAACTAGGCCATGCTAAAGAGAGGAAGGAGATTAGTACTAGTTGTAGGAGTTCCACCATTACAAACACATTAGGTAAGGCTTCCCCCAAAACTATGTGGTACATGATATTGAATGAGGGGAGATGAAAGTAAAAAGTTACCTCTAGTGAAATACATGGAGGAAATCCATGAGATATATGTTATACAAGGTGAGGATAAAGTATAAAGGCATAGTGTATAACATCATGAGTAGAAATTATGGAGGTTAGAAGGGGCATATTTATTAGATATAATTTTCAAGATAGAAACATATATGATGGGGTAACCATGGTAGAGAGTGGAGCTCTTGAGGAGATAATCGATGATATAGCTTCCTTGAGATATGTGGGAACGATTGGTAGGATCTAGCCAATTGATATATGAGGAGATAGAGGATAAGAATATATAATTGTCATGGTACAAAATCTTAGTGAGCTAGGTGATCCTAAATGTAAGATTATGTGATATCATAAGTCATAATGTTTTTAATATATTTTGAATATATTTTTTAATATGAATGTGTGGTTTATGTTTTTCAGAGAAAGGAACACATTTGAGTAAAATTCAATGATTGAGGGTTCACATCATGAGATCTTGGATGGTGTCCTAGAATTAAAATATATTAGAATGATTAAATATATAGTGTTGTTAATTTTGGGGAATCAGCTAGTGATTTTATGCTCTTGAGAGAGGTATCTTGAAAGCTTAAATGAAAAAGAGATTCTCTAGAAGAGGTGAGTTTCGGAGATATGATATATTTGGTGTAGTACTTATCTACGCATATGTAGAAGTGAAACTAGAGATGGTGGTGAGGTTAGTAGATGTAGAAGGGGTGCATTTGTGTGAGGTGAATAATTCAACCCAAATTTTGGAGTTAAAATTTTGTATGGATTGGGTAAAGAAAGAGGATTTAGGGGCTTGATATAGAGGTACACCTTCGTCATGATTTTTATATGTGACTAGTTAGGCACCATCACCATAAAGCATTGAGTGACCTCTTTCTAAGGGAGGGTATGCTTTAGGTATGGTTATTGTATTTTTGTGATAGATATGATATGTGATGATGTATAGATGTGATTAATTTCTATATATGTATAAATATATATATATATATATATATATATATATATGATATATCATTTTTTTCCATTATGATGTGTATTTAATTTGATGTATGTTTACTTTTATGTTTCCATTTTCTTATGTATGAAAAT
Source organism: Taxus chinensis (assembly GCA_019776745.2). NCBI lineage: Eukaryota > Viridiplantae > Streptophyta > Pinopsida > Cupressales > Taxaceae > Taxus > Taxus chinensis. The sequence goes on from CM034147.1 coordinate 215,653,424, forward strand.
TTTTATAAACGTTTATGATCAATAGAATTTATATAATATCATGGTTAGAAATATGTATAGAATAAATATTATAGATAAAATTGAATGGGATGGGGACCAATGATAGGGATATTCCATGTGATGAGAGCTAAACCCAAAGGGGGGATGAAACGAATATAATGATCACATTATGCAAATGTGATTAACATGGACATAGAAACCCAAGAGAGATACAATAAGGAATTATTAAAGTATAATATATACCAAGAAATTATCTTAGAAAAAAAAGTGGGAGAAATATTAACAAAGTATCCAAGATAGGAATAAATTGTTACATATAAAAAAAATGGGAGAAAAAACCCATGTGAGAGATAGATAAGAATCATAGTGAGTATAGTAAGGTGCCTCAATGAGGATGTGTAACTGATTGGTATGGATTGTTATTGATGACATCTATAACATATAGGATTTTTTTGGAGAGTGTGATTCATAAGGTCCTTGATGTTTTCCTAGATGATGGTGATACCATAATGGACATGTCATCATGTAGAGAAGAGGGAACCATTGATATTATCATAAATACCTACAATTATATTTCAATGGATATATTTAAGGGAGAGATGGGGGGAATGGTGATAAAGAGATGATGGGATAGAAGGATTTGATGTAGTATATCATGCTCAATTATTAGGTGTATGAGAAGAAGTTTCTATAGCTTATAACTTGTTGGAGATAACCAAATAAGTATCATTTGTAATCAAGAAAAAGATGTGATGAGAACAAATAGTTTTTCTATAGAAGAGGGATTTGTGGATTTATTTTTTTTATCTTGTTTGAATCTAAACTTGAATATATTTTTCCTTAAATATATTTGGCTTAAATATATCTTTGTTGTGTTATATAAAGTAGAGGAATAACAACGAATTTAATTTAAATTCAAGTAAATATTATTGTAGTGTAAATAATATAATAAATGAGTAAAACATCCTAATATATAGTGAATATATAATAAAACTAGCACATAAATTTGAAATGCTAAGAAAAAGGGGGAGATAGAGACACTAAGTTGATTTCTGAGCAGTTTGGAGTGATCCAGGAAACTGAATTGTTGGCACATAATGAGAATAGTGTCACAGATGTTTGATGAGGGTTCTCACATCTAAAATTACATGTGACAAAAGAGCTTACGATAGTATAGGAGCACCTGGTGATGGTTTCTAGATTTGGGCATTGGTGTCTAGGTCGATACTATGGATCTAGTTATTTAAGGTAGAAATGATTTTCATTGTCATTTTTTGTCTGTCACTTTAGATTCATTCTCTAATCTGAAAATGTGCCTGTAACCTATAAGAAAATAAGTTCACCCACACATACCCAAATACTACATAAAACTTAAAAAGTAAAATGTGGAATAGAAAGTCAAACTGACCTCGGTGGTCACCTACAGTGTGAACTTGTGACCAAGTGTTGCACTACATCTCAGAATCCATGAATTTATTTTTGTAAGTGTGTGTAGTGATGCCCTAGGATACCCTTATGCAAGTTACATAGTGATAGTAGGATAGATCTAGAATGTAAAATATGTATAGAATGTGTAGGGTGAAATAGAGCACGATTTCTCCTTCTATGTCATGTATGTAGAAGAATGAAACCCTTTTCCTTTGAATGAATGTGCTATATGGATGTTTTGAAGTCCTTTGGTTCCTTTGTATGCAATCCTATATGATAATATGTAATTCATAATGTTTTGTATCTTATTTTGAAAACATAATCGTGTGTTTATATGATTCCCTTGTTTGAATTTCATAAATGAAATTTGAAAGGACAACCCAAAGTAGTAAATAATTAAGAAGTGAAATAGGTTAACATGATAAGAAAAAGGTAAAGAGGGATATGAGAACCCAGGAGGATTGGAGAACTTGGAGGTATTTTCTTGACTGGGGTCTAGCGTTTGACATCATAGAACATAGAATAGTCAAATTCTTGCAAGAGTGTAAGATGTATGAAACCAATAAAAGTGCATAAGACAAAGTGTAAGGCTAAAGGAAGTTGTTAATTACTAGTTTTATTTCTTAGGAATCATGTAAATTCCAGCATGCTGTCAAGACCTAGAATTGTACCAAAGTGCATAGATTTTGTGTTTAAAATTTTCATCCAATTTATACTATTGAGTGAATACTCGATAGCATAATTTAGATAGAATATGCATACCTTATAACCTTGTAGAGAAGTTTGTAGCCAATAGCATTCCAAGTGGATAAGTGAAGCATGGAGTGATCATAATGTGAAGCATGGAGACTAGGAAAGGGAAGTGGACCCTAGGGGTGAAGCATATGTGTAACAGTGCACCATTTCTTTTGATGTGAGTTTCTTCTCATTTTGTATTAAGGATGGACCTAAAAAAGTAGAGAGAAAAAATAGTCAAATTTACCTTAATGAGAAATTAAAGTAACATGTGTATAAATAAGTAAAAGTGTGAAATTATGTAAAAAGAAAAGTGTGAACCTAATATATAAGAGAGTATGAGATAGACATTTTTCATGATTTTCTCAGAGACGATGTTAATTTTTTGCTAAATGGTGAGGTTTTTGGGTGATCTCATGCCAAGAGTGAGTTTTTTGGGAGATCTCACTCTAAGAGAAAGTTTATTAGGAGATCTTACACCAAGTGTAATTTTTTCGGGTGAGAGAGGTCTAGTTTTTCCCTTCTTCCATGATGCTTCCTGAATAAGTACCTCTATAGATAGTATGCCATGATGAGTTATTATTGTTCTTATTAGTCCTAAATGTTCCAATTGTAACTTAAATATACTAATAAACTAAATTTTGTATCTAGAGGAAAGTGCCTACTACTGTAGAATTGTTCTTAAAACTGCTTGAAATTGTTCTAATAAAAGATATTAGTAGTTTTTACCCCCAGGAAATTAGTGCCCACTGGAGAACACAAGATCTAGGTGCTTCAATCTACTACTTGGTGCTAGTGTGTGCTCTATGTTTTTGACCCAACTCGGATGTTGGGCCATTTTGTTACTATGTTCTTATGTTGATTTTCTACTATGTTGATTTGTACTATAGCTCTCAAATGTTGTAGGGGTTATTTGTTAACCAAATAGATTCTCCACCTCAATTTGGGTGCATGTGATGACTGTAAGAGAATGTGGGATAAAAGAGATGACCCTGAGCTAATATGAAAATCTAAAATGGAGATACCTATAGTTGGTAGGGGATGTGCTTGGTAGAAACCAAGGCATGTGATAACAAGAGAATATAGTAACATGTGTTAGTAGTAATTAGTAAAAGTACTTAGCATGTAATGCAATATAATGTGACAATAAATTAAGGAGATAAGATAGACCATGAAAAGTGGGCTTCATACATGGGACATTGCTCACAATATCACACGACAATTAGGGACACAATGGCCAAAAGTATACAATGATCACATTGTTAGGAAGATTATTAGTGTAAACATTATTTAGTCAGTGAAATTATAATTGTGTATTTTATGTTGTTTATAAATGAATTGTTATTATAATAACTTAGGTTATTTGTATTACATAAGTCAATTGGTTTTAGATTCATTATGAGTTATTATAACAAATCATATAGTTTATGTGAGTGGTTTTAGGACCTATTATCAAATTTTTCCCCTTAGGAAAAATTGAACAAACATGAACTTATACACTGAGAAAATAGGGTTGATTCAGTTGCAAGAGATTGCATTTCAGTATCAGACCAATAGGTTGAAGAAATTCAAGCATTATAGAGGAATTTGGGATATGAAGAAACTCTAAAAGAATGAAATTTCAGATTTCATAGGTGGATCCATTCATAGGTAAGCTAGGATCAAATTCGGGGACTAGGTGGAAAGAAGCCTGAAATTCATGACTTCAATCCCAAAACTTGAAGTCTGAATTTCAGAATTTAGGCTTTCAGACTTTCATAAGTTTCATGTTCCCAAACGGATAAAAAAACCTCGAAAAATAGAATCCCAAAATCCACAAAAAATTGAACTTTGAAACCCCAAAAACCTGAACCCTAAATTCCCCAAAAACATGAAAATGTGAAATTCTAAAACCTGAAGTTCCGAATTTTAGAATTGAAATTTTAAGAGATTCTGAGGTTTTTTTGACTCAAGTAGATTAACAATAAGACAATCTCCGAAATGGAAATGTCTGAAGTTCTTAATTTCGGAATTCAAAGTTTCAGAGTTTCAGAGGTTTCACACATTCAAGCGAATGAATAGTAACATAAAGCTTTGATGAAAAAATTCCCGAAAGTCTAAAATTTCAGATTTTGAAGGTTATTATGCATTTTAGAGTCCAAAGAAATAGAGCCAACCAATCATATTTAATTCAATATGGCACCCCAATCTTCAGATGGCCATAACTTTTGACTGGGAGCTCGGATTTGCACACGAAATATTTTTTTGGAAATATCTACACAACTACAACTAGTTATCTTAATTTAAGTGAGACTAAGTTCTTCAAAATTAAGAAATATAGTCCTGAATTTTAGAGGGTGTTTCAAGTTTTCTCACCTACCAAAAAGATGAAGGCATGGGCTTCCTTTAATTCCCAACAAGTAATAATACATAGAGGTATGGGTTTTGCAGTCACATCCATCATTGTTGTAAGTGAATTCAATGCATTTTATGGTGGTTGAAGAAATATTTTGATTTTCTTCCTATCTCTCCCTTCTCTCATTCTTCCTTTATATTTTAAGGAGGGGCATTTTTATAATGTTGGATAATTTTTCTTTGCACCCTCCCTTCTTCTCTACTTTTGAAGGGAATTTGTGGATTTCAAGCCTCCCATTATAGTTATAATGCAGGTTTGTGCCTCTTTCCCATTGTAATGCATTGTATCAAATCTTTAGAGTAATAGTACAAGTTTGTGGATGAATTTCAACCCTCTCTTGTTTACATTGTTTCCTTATGATGCCTCATTGCAATATTGGTTATCTGTTTATGGTTATTGTATTACATGTTTAATGGTTAGTGTATTTTCATCAGTGGGTTGATCTGTGGTGTATTGTCATCCTTCTTAATCTGATTGTGGTTTCCACCACTATGCAAAGCAGGTGTTCAACATTATTTTTTGTGCATCGCTGTATTAGTTTAGGTTTAATTTCATGTAATCTTCTTAACTCTGTCTCCTTTGCAAGTTATAGTAGATTTTAGAGTAGATCCTCTACAATTTGGATATGTACATCAAAATAAAGGAATATGATCCCACCTTCATCTAGAGGGTTGTCTCAATTGTAAAGTCCCACACTTTGGGATAACTCAATGTTTGATGAATCACACTGAATGGCTCAACCATTCACTTGTGAGAAATCAGAGATGTTGTGATTTTTCCAAAACAGGATCCTAAATAGGCTTCCTATAATTTAGGAAACATTAGTCCTATATATTCTGATTTTATATGTAATTGATTAATATACTAATATCATTGCTCAAAAAATCTCTTATGTCATTTTCATCTCATACCAGAGAGATATGTATACCTGATAAGTGTGGAGGGTCAATATTGTCATTTCCTTCCCTGAGTATGAAAGAATTTTCTCTATTGATTTTGTATATTCTTTGTCAAATATTGTTTTAGCATAAAAGGTGTGTACTACTTTACTTTGACTTATGCAGTTCCAAACCTCAGAACAAAAGATATTTTTTTAGTAGCTCGACTAATATCTTTTGGAACTACGGATTATTGTTCAAACTCAATACATTATTTTTCCTTGAAGAAATATTACATGATACACATATGGAGCTTATAATGTTGTAAGGAAGCGTGATGAGATTGAGACACATTCGAAGGATTTATAGGCTGATCATGGTGTTTATCATCATTCACATCATTTAAATTGCATTGGATACCTTGCCCAATTTATAAAGTGTTCTTCAATGCAAAACTGAATATCTGATTCCGTATAAACACCTGGTTAGATGTGGATTACCTAATGTAGTCAGGGAGAAGAATTATCTATTTGATTGAGTTATTTTTGCACCACTTGTGCATTAAATAGCCAGTCCATGGTTTTATTCCTTGATAAGACAAATTTTTCCCTGTCTTCACTACATGTGCCAAAATCTTATATGTGTCATTCATGTATTTTCCTCATAGGTCTTGTATGGTGGTTAATATTATTAAAGTCATTATTTTAATTATTGTTCTTACACAGTCATGTATTTGTTTTGTATAATTTCATTTAAGAGTATAGTTTCAATAGTCTATTTTGTTTAGGTTTTTCTTGTTTTCTGTTCGGTTTTAGTAATTGTTTAATGGTATCTTTGTCACTATTTTTTCAATTGAGCTATTAATTAAACTCTCGTATCTCATTTTTTGTATTTCTATTAATGTATTTGTAATCAACTCGATAGGATATGTATCACGTTTATAAATTTCTTAGTTGTCAAAAATTCTTGTATTCTCTTAAATGAGTTAATGTTTAAAAGATTCATTCATTTTGATGATCCATCATGTGTCTAGTGAAATAGTGAAAGATGGATTTTGTTAAGTTAGGTTTCTTTAGTTTTTAAATGTTATACTATTTAACAACATTTGGTTATATAGTAAATGTGTCCCTAGTCAATATATTTATAAAGTGCATATGTTGTCATCACTTTCAAAGTCTAGAGTTAAAGTAATATTTGTATTTTGAAGCCAAATTCAGTTGCAAAATAGTGTAAAAATAAAGATTTTTATAATTTATGAATGCATTTTTTGTTAAACATTAGAATTGTAATTGAGCTTATTGATTATATTCGACTTAGTTAGTAGCTTCATATTAGAGGAAGAAGGTAACAAAAAATGGAGAGTGATCAACACCTCTCGTAAGTCACCAATGATGGGAATAAATTTTGGTATGGCAGAATCTCTTTGTTAGTTGTGTGTTGTGTGCAGAATAAAATAGTGTGTGGTTTCCTTCCCCTGGTATGATTGAAATCAAGATAATGTGAATTTTGTATTCTGAGAATAGTTTTATAGGAGAAAAAGTGAACTGGAGTAATCCTCTGACTTTTGAGACTCTTCACCTATCATAGTTCTCCATCGTTCATTCAGTGAAAGAGAATTCACTGGAAGGTAAAGAGGGAACTGTTGAGTTTGCGTATGTAGGTCTATTGATGGAAGTTTGATCATCCGGTAAGGGATTCACTATGGTGAAGTGGATAGGTCATGTGTAGTAAGATCCAAGCTAGAATTATGCAAATATAGAATTATGTCAAGGGATATGATTCTATTTCCAGTTCAATGGTGTACTTTTCCCCATGTTCACATTAAGGGGTTGATATCAATTGTTAAAAATGTTCATGGTAAGGGGGTTTATGTTAGGAATATTAATAATGTAAACATTATTTAGTGAGTGAAATTATATTTTTTGTTGTATATTGTTTATATGAGAGTTTTTATTATAAGAAATCACGTTATTTTTATTGTTTAAGTTAATTGGTTTTAATTTTTTACGAGTTGTTAACGCAACGCCTATAGTTTAGCTGAATTGTTATAGGATCCTTAATAGGCTTCCTATATTTTAGGACACATTAGTCCTATATATTTAGTTTTTGTATGTAATTGATTAATATACAAATATTATTGCTCTATAAAATTTTTGTGTCATTTTCATGCACAAGATATATGGCATATCCCATAAACAATAGCATACAATAGTAAATAATTGCAAGAAAAATGTATCAAATAACCAGGGTTTTATGTTATCCTTTAAGGAAAATACTCTAGATTAAGAACCCATTAGAATTTTATAAATTTAAATGGTATGTCAAATTGTTTATATATCACTATAAATTAAGTGTTAGTAAGAAGTAATTAAACTCATGGTGTGTGAGAGTAGATAAGGTAGATGCCCCCACAATCCTCGGTAGGACTAGTAAGGGATTATGTGTCGAGCATAATGAATCATATAAAGATATATAAAATATTTTCATTCACTTCTAGAGACCAAGTGAACACATATGTGTATATCATAAATATAATGACATACTAATTATCTCTCTAGCATATTAAATAAACTATAACATGTAAGTAGTATAAGATAACAAGAGAATATGCAACATAGATAAGTAAATGTTATGTGAGTCTAATCGTGTGATATGTAAGGTGTGATGATGCTATGAGAATAATTTCCCCAATAGCGAATGTGTATGACATGAGATTCATTGATAAATTCTCCCACAGCAGTCATGAATGAACCATAGAACAAGAGTGTGTCATCGGGAAATGAGTGCAGCATATGAGAGTAGATGCTAGAAATATATATCATGAAGCACAAAGCATTAAATTTGTAGGTAATGTGAGGTTCATAGATGAATTGTGCCCTCAATAATCAAGTGTTAACTATAATATTAGAGTGTGTCATCATGTAATTATGATACAATGTGTGTACCAACGATGTAGGAGTTTTAAAGATGTATTAATCATAAAGTGAAAAGAATGAAGTTTTTTTAGTATATGTTAGAGACAAATTGATAGTGATGTAAGGGGGGAGAAAACATGTTTCACACTAATTATGTAAAGGATACAAGACTACATGATGATAGTGAAGGGAAAGGTTCCCCCACCCTTTGAGGGGACAAAGACATGTGACCATGATCTAAATGCAGTTGTTTGGGAGTGTAACTATGTGCACGCGAAGGAGACAAATGTGGTGAAGGAGGTGGAAAATACCTATAAGAAGGGGATTCCTGAGAGAGAGAATTAGGCCAGTGATATGCACTAATGAGCCGATGAGGTGAAGAATTATTATGATTATGGGTTTTCTGAATAGGGGTCTTAGGACAACGAAATGGGATAATAGATCGATGATGAAAACAAGGTGGTGAGATATGTTGTTTTTGAATAGAAGAGCTAGGTGAAGAGGTATCTTTAGACTTGAGAAGCATATGAAACCTATATATAATTACTGTTGCATAGATGTCAACTAGAATGGGCTGAGGCAATGGTGTGTGTGGTGAAATACCTTTGATAGTGACAAGTTAGTTTTTATGGATGAACTTGAGACATAAGTGATACATGGATGGGATGGATTTAGAATTTCAAAGAAAAGGGAGACATAAGAGCATGTCATAACCAATAATTTCAGAAGTAACCAAGAAGGGTGTATAGACAATAAGAGATCCAAATATGATAAGAAGTATGACATGACTTAGGGACTAGAAATGTGATTAAAGATGTTGGAAATTTGATAGCTAAAACAGTTCCATAGAGCATGCATTATTAACAGGCTATGGATAGACCATAATATTCTTGATGGTATAAGAAAAAATGGAGGCATTGGTATGTAAATTATTAAAATTAAATGTAGTGTGATAATCATGATCTGGAAACATGATAATAGGTTTTGATACATTAACATAGGTAACAAGAAAATCGATAGGCCCTAATGAAGGAGGAGGTACAACATGATATCTATGATTTGAATAATAATTAGTAGCTTCCTTTTCATGCTTTGGTCGATGGTCATTGAAGATTTTTAACTTTTTTTTATTATTGACCAGTTTGGCTTGATATGACTTAGGGAGCTCAATTGCATTTTTAGCAATTAGATCTTGAATTATATATTTCAACTTAAAGAAGCTATTAGTGTGTTGTCGAATGCATTAATGATAGTCACATCATGCTTTTTCATCATAATTACAGCCATGGAGGTGAGAAGGATAAAGATTAAGAAGTAGAGGAGGAGTAATAAAATTTCTTTCAATAATCTGTGGTAAGAGAAGTGGAGGTGTGTAAGGTAAATAATTAAAATTATGTCACATAACTTGTAATTGAAGCATGTCAGATGTAGAAACAACGTTAACAATTTTGTTAGATTCAATGGGGTTAAGAGATGGTTTGAAAGTAGACTTTTCTTGAAAATGACTAGAAGATGATGATGGAGAAGAATCATAGTATTTCACTTTTCTCATAGATAATAGTTTTCCTTCATGTAATTTAAGTTTATGACATATATGATCAAAGGAGCGAGAAGTATCAAAGATAAAACTCTCTTTTAGTGGAGGTAGGAGACTTTTAATAAATATAATTTGCAATTTAGAGTCATATTTGTAAGTTTGTTCTTAAAACAAAAAACAAAATCTATTATACACTCATTAGATCCTTGTTTGAGTTGAGAAATTTGTGCATAAGAGACCTTAGTGCCAATATTAATATAAAATTATCCAAGGAAAGCATCGACTAAAGTTATCAAATAACTTTCTGAGTGAGTAAGTAGATCGATAAACCAACACAACGTAATCATGTAAACTTGTAAGAAATACTCTAGCTAGTAATGTAAATTCATCCTCATAGTCAAGACATCTCACATGAAAAGATTGAAGATGATCCTAAGGGTCGTCATGGCCATTGAAGGTAGGAAGCTTGGATTCGATGAAGTTAGGAGGTAGTGGATGAGAATATATGGCGAGTGTAAAAAGGATGTGAAGGAGAAGTGAGGAATCAAGAGATGGAAAGGAATGTGAAGTAGCTTGTTGTAACTAATATATTTTTAGTTATAGGTACTTGTATAAAGAGGCTAGGTTATGGGGAAAATGAGGTGAGTGATAATTGCAACAATAGAAGTAGGAATCTTTAGGGGTTTCACAGAGGCCATGACAACCGAGTAAGAATCCAAGTGAGGGTGAGAGGAAACATATTGAGAATGTTTGGAGTTGAGAAGTGAGTTTAGGACATGCAGAATATGCATGGTGTTTTTACGTACTGTAGAATGAAAATTATTGAGCTTGTCTAGTTTTTCTTTATCAATGTTAGTTTCCTCATCATATGATTGTTCTCTATCATAAGTTTCAATATTTTCAAGAGGAACATTGTTTGAGTTAAGATAATGATTAGTGGATTCAGACATTGATTTAGAGAACTTACCGATAGATGCAGGAAGATCAATTCAATCAAAGGAACCAAAATGACCACTAAAAATGATATGCATAAAAAACAAAACCTTAGAAATAATGTAGGTTTCAAGATAGTGGGTTCACCAAATGATTTAATATAACTTGAATTATATCTGATTGCAAAGTAAATACTCTTATAAATGATAAATAAATGTTAATATACAGTGAAGAGATGAGAAAATAAGTACATAAATGTGAAACCCTAAGAAAGAGAGGGAGATATAGAGACTTAGTAGATTTATGAGCAATCTTGAATAGATATTGGTAAGAAAACTATCGGAGTATAATGAGAAGAATGTCATAGAGGCTCAACAAGGGTTTTGGACTCTAAAAATGCACAGGAAAGTAGCTCTTGGGAAAGGGTAGGAGAGCCTCGTATTGGTGTCTAGATCTAGGATATGTTTTGTAGGTAGATGCTTTAGATCTAGTTCTTTTAGGGCTAGATGATGTTCACTATATCTTTCTTTCTCTTTGGATTCATTGTCTGATCATAGAATGTAGTTGTAATTTACAAGAAAAGAAGTTCACCTACACATACACATAAAATACATCAAACCTAAAGAGGAAAATATAAATTGGGGAGTTAGACTAACCATGGTGGTAACCTAAAGAGTGAAAATACAACTAAGCACTGCACTACATCTTAGACTCCATGTAGTTCTTTGTGTACGTGTGTGTAATGATGCCTTAGGATGTACTAGTGTAAGTTTCATAGTGATAGTGGGCTAGATCTAGAATGTAGAAGATGTATAAAATGTGTGGGATGAATTATAATGAACTTCCCCTTTTATTTTTTGTGTGCAGAAGAATGTAGCCCTTGTCCCTTGAATGAATGTGCTACATGGATGCTTTGAAGTGATTTGGTGCATTTGGATGCAATCTTACGTGAACATATGTAATGATTCGTGTTTTGTGCTTTATTTTGAAACCATAACTATGGATATATATGATTCCATTTTTTGAATATCATAATTTAAAACTGAAATGCCAACCCAAAGTAGTAAAAAGTAATTAAGAAGTGAAAGGAGTGAAAAAGGATAAGAAAAAGATAAATCAGGATTTGAACTCCTAAGAAGAAATAAGTCTCTGGCGTTAGTGTCCCATCTACGCACTAGTGTTTGATGCCATAGAACATTAAAACAGTCAAATGCTAGCAAGATTTCGAGATGACTAAATCCAATAAAAGTGAATAAGGGAAAGCCAAAGGAAAAATACAGTTGTCAATTACTATTTTTCTTTCATAGGAATCATGTAAATGATAGCATGTTTTGAGGACCTAGAATTGTACCCAAGTGAATAGATTTTGTGTCTAAAAAACATTTCAAAATTTGGAATAGAGAGGAGTGGTAGATGTAATAATGGAAGTAGTAAAAGGGATAAATGAGCAATTTGGTTGTGGCTCAGGAATCTGATCACCAATTAGGGGAGTGTAGTTAATTGGCTCATCCTTAGAGTATAGAATAGACTATGTATCCTCCTAATTCATAAGATCATCTAGATTTGGATCCATGGTAGTATAAACATCTTGTGAGGTGATGATGATAGTATTGATGATATGACATAAGGAAGAGTGTAGAGTGTCATGATAATGAAATATTTCCAAATTCTTATCTTGTACATAACCTCTAAGAAGTGATCAACTTGAAATAATTGTCATCATAGTTGGGTATAGTAACATGGCTAGTACATTATACAATGCTAGTATTGGTCTGAATAATGTGTTTTGCATGAGGATGTTTAGTAAAATTAATAGTAGGAGGGGCACAGTTTTAATATTTATTATGTGATAAAGGTCTCAATGTGGTAGGTAAATAGGAGATGATAAGATCAGTGAATATTGCAGGTATTAATTTGAAATTTAGTCTTATTATGCTCTTCATCATTTGAATCAATAAGATTTGGAAAATTATAGCCCACAACCTTGGGATGGCCACTATAGGTGCGAGGAGAATCCACTAATAGTTAGAGCATTTTATTCTTGAAATTGAATGGTAGGAATTTATTTCGAGGGTGGTAATTTTAAACATTCCAAATTTTTAGAAGAGGTCAAATTTCTAATGGTTAGTGTCTCATTGTACTTTATATATCTCTTCTAGGTTTGTAAAATTTAGATCATGACATGAAGATGATATGACTAGACATGTCTTATGAGTTCATGATCACCATAGGAGGATATTATAACAAAAGAGGAAATTGAAGACCATGAATTTTACACAAATGGTGTGAGGGATCATAGTGATAGAGATACAAATGAATATGATGTGGTTTATCCTTATATGGTTGTAGCCTTGACATGTGCTCATAGTGGATTTCAAGTTGTCAATAGAGTAACTTAGTATTTTGATGAATTAGAGAGAGGTGAAAAAAATCAGAAAAAAACAATTATGAGGGTTATTTTGATTATGACATTGCTAATATTAGATAAGATAAAGAGAAAGGGTCATTAGAATGAAGTAGAAGCTCATTACGGATCATGAAATTTAGAGGGAAGAAAATGCATGTTGAATAATTAGTGAAAATGGAAATTTTTAAAAATTGATTCATGATAATCTCTTTCAAACTGTGTATGATAGGTTACTACCCCAAAGGTGGAGAAAAAATAATGTTGATAGAAAATTATGTGATCATAACATCACCACGATGTTGAGGTGAGGTAAGAATGAGCTCAAAGAACATGATCTAAATAAGAAGGAATTTTTTTTTATAAAAGGATCCAAATATTAAGTGATGGTTTATGCAATAGTTTTATCCTAGAGAGGGTCTCTCTGTATAGGTTATAAAAATGAGGGCTCAGTAGAGAATCTAGCTTTTGAGTTGTAGCTATAAATTTTATAACATTGACCATGGTTGGTATATTATAATAAGATCCAATGACATATTAATTATCACAGTTAGACACATGCAATCGGCCATAGAAAATATAGAAAAGCGTCTACTTAGGGGAAGATGGTGTTTAAAAAAAATGATAAATTAGGGGTGGAGGTTTGTTCATGAGTATATTTTCATGAACAGTAGGAGTAGATGACCATGTAGATTTTAGACTAGACTTAGTAATGGTAAGAAAGATTGTTACAAGTGATAATACAATTAGTACCAATGATATGAACAATGTTATTTTATATGCAGTAATAAAGGGATATTATTGAACCCTATTGTATTGGTTAGTGCTTTCATTGATTTCACATTCCAATGATGGAAAATAAGGAGTGAAATATCATACAGATAAGTGTCTAATAGTAGCCTTAGGATTTTTTCAAGTGTGTAATGGATGGAGAAGCAGTGGAAAGAATTTCTTAAGTTTCATACTTGCAATGGAGAATGACTAAAAGAGTTTGAAGTGTTCATTCCATCATAAGAAAGATCCTTTATAGGTCATTCGGGTATTATCCCTTAATAACTCAATAATATATTTCCAATAAGTTGAATTTTATGCAATTTGGAGCTCTCTAAATGAAGTTATGGCCATTTGAAGTTTTGAAAATTGTGATCAACGACAACAAGAAAAAATAGCAGATATAAGGGACGTGTGGTTGAAGATGGATAAGACACGTGGAAAAAATTAAAAAAGTAAATGAATATGTGTGGGATTTCCAGCAAGCTCTGATGAAGATGTGCCTGACAGACGTGAGGTTCACAGAACTAATCAAATGTTATGACTTCTTAGGTTGGGGAAAAGGTTAGAAGGTTAATAGGATAGGTGGTGAAATCTTGATGAGGAAGGGAGGTACTACATATAAGTTTTATGGGTAAGATGAAGGTAATTGGGATTTGATAGAATTATACCTTTCGAATCATCCGTTTGTAGTTAAAATTTTGGGTCCACCCAGTAGTTCCGAAGAAAAAACACGTGGAGATTTTTTATTGGCTCATTATTCACTTTCTTATATACAGTTGGTAAATGAGAATGATGACATTGAAAAATTAGAAAATGTACATGGTGCTTCCCTATTGGACCATGTGTTGCATTGGTCAAATATAGATAAAGATAAAAATAACATTATTAAGAGTGTGGAGCCTTCTTATTGGTTTATGTTTCACATACTGAAAAGTTTGACGCCAACGAGTTCCATGGACCTGACTCATAGGTTCAAGTGTTACAATGTGATAAGTTTGACACTAAAAAGGCTTCAAATTTTTACAAATTCCTTGTAATTTAAAGAGAATTGCAAAGTAAATGTTGAGATATTTCATTGGCTCATGTTTCACAGCATGGCACATAGACTTAACATGTCAAAAAGAAACATGGTTGAATAAGGGATGACATGTGGTGTAATACAAATGAAACGTAAAGATGGAACAAGTAAGAATGATATTAAAGTAAAAAAAGCTAGTCTATTACCATGGTGGTGACTGTGCATGTAGGAAAATAATTAAAAATTTAATTTTAATTGATGGAAAATTCCAAAAACTACAGATAATGTCTATAATGAGATTTAAAAGTTGATGCAAAATAAATCGAGCTGATTCATATTTTTAAAAAAGGTAAAATTCATGAAAGAGGTTTGTATGAGTTGGGAAAGTCTTTGATGAATCTCCAAAGTCATGAAATAGAAAAAATCATTATTCAAAGTGAAGGAGCTCATGGAGAAACTCAAAAGACAGTTACATGGAGTAGCTAAAGAAGTACCATTTTTCAACCTAAAACAATGAAGTTATTTGAAGGAAGAATGGTCATGTGAAGAGTGAGAAAACAAGAACAGTGAAGATTACTTCTTGTTAGTATTTCTTGTTTATTTAAGCTCAATTTTTTAGAATGAAAATTTTCCTGTTGCTACAGAGAGAGGAACGAGACGTTGTTGTCGAAAGGAGATTTGTTTTTGAAAGATTGCAGAGCTTAGGGCATGTGTTGAGAAAATTATTAGTGCATTGAAACCATGAAACATTGAGTCCAACAAAGAGAAGAAGAAGAATGAGAAAATTTAGAGGTCACCATAAGATGTATAAGAAATCAAACCAAGTGTGATCTAAATTCTGATAAAGTCTAAGTTTTAGCCTAGCATGTAGGGAGTTATTGCTTCCCTGTATGTTGAAGATTACTAAATTCCAATTATTATTGCACTGAATTTTGGTGTTGTAGCTTCCATACAAGAATTAGTTTTAAAAATACTGAGTGGAAGCTTGGTTAAATTTTAGACTTTTAGCTCCAGATTGAGTAAAAACTCAATCTTGAAATCATGTAACATTTACAGGACATTTTTGTCCTAATCCTAGTTCTCGATTTAAGCTAGTTTGTTTCCCTTATGGGTTTCCCACATTAAATATGGTCTCTACATGTGTGTTATCACCGAATCACAAGACCCTTAGATTTATACAAGTGGGTATTCTTGAGCTCACAGTGTGACTAGGCAACATGGGTACTATATCTAAGTTGTGGAACTTGCTACTTGAGATAGACCTCCAGATAAAGTTTGTTCTTACTTATAAACTACCTACCACAATACACTCTATTGTAGGCAAAACTATCTTATGCTAATATGACTTTCCAAGGGACCAAGGAGAGAGAGTGCATGAAATTAAATCCTACACTAACAATTGTGATACACCACAAAAGGAGGGAATGAGAATAGATTTCCAATGTGTGAAACATGGAAGAAAAGTACATGTTAGAGAGGGTGATAATAGTTCTCCATATTCTAGAAACTACATTTACAATAATATTTCATACACACATAGAGATAATGGATCCATGCAAGAGCATAAAATAGAGATAATATATTTGCAATAAGGTTAAAGAGGCAAGAAGAGTATAAAAAAACATAACAAGGGAAGATACATCAAAAAATTTACATCTATTGCTTCATGATATTCATTGTTCAATCTATTAAAAAATAAAGGCCTAGATCACCATGCAAAGATTCCACTATAAGGGCCTATAGTAAATTAGCTTCAAAAAACAAAAATGAAAGAGTTTTCCTACTCAAACTAACATTCTTTAGAATGAGCGCACACTTCAATTTATAGAGTTTAGAAAATAGAGGATTTAAATCCCAAAATATGCCTTCCCATCACCTTCAAGATTAAATAAATGAAAGGGAATGATGGTATGTTTCTAACAAAAGGTTCACTATGTTGTCACTTAAGTTGTAGCAGTGAAAAAATGATTTCCAATGCTCATTAACTTCACTCCCTACTACTAATAAAATCATTTTTATGAACCCAGTTGCATATTCATAGAAATAATCATCAGTTCTAAATCATATTCCTAATTTCCTTATCTTTGTTCATTAGGCTCGGAGCCATGATTCCAATGGTACCAAGTTTGCGTGATTTCGTTCAGAAGTGCAAAAGATATGGCATTATAAGTGTCAGAAGCTATTTTGAGTTTCCTAGGGGTTTCTTGAATTTTATGGGAATGAGAATTTTGATTTTGCAGCTGGAAAATTTTCTTTTCCTTTCACCCACCTAGTCAAATTTTGTGAAAAAAGGAGCTTTGGTTCAAAACTTATGACTGTTTGAAGTTCAGGTTCGGGATGTTCCACATGGGCTCTCATGATCTATATCTTCCTTTGCATTGTGGGTTTTACAAGTTTGTATGTCCCATGTGTCCTGAGATGTTGAGGCTAAGATTCTCCACCTTTTCCGATTCCTTCTTTATGCGGTGAAATCGGCTATTTTGGGCTCGATTTTCCCGCTTATTCATGTGTGTCTTAGAGAATTTTCTCCCCGTCAATCGACTCGATCTTGCACATCCGTCATTTACCAAGATAGGTAGGCCATTGAATCTTGACATATCTACATTTCTTGCAGAAATTTTGGTGATTTGGTTTTCCTTCATCTCGAGTTCATGTGGAGCACTCGGTACACCATTTTCTGCCATTGCTGCACGTTTACTTAGCGCTTAGTAGATCATTTATTTTATATTTTTTGGGCCCGAATGTCCCAAACAATGTTTTCAACCTTTTCCACATTTCTTTGGCTATGGCTATTTTGGATTTTTTGGGCCGCCGTGTAATTTTTTCCCAGCTGTCATGTGGACCGGGCGGGACAAAATCTTCCACTTTTTCAACATTCTTTTGTTTTCTTCATTGATCGACAAATTCAGTGATATGGGAAATAGGTGGCCCAACTGAACCTGTGTGGCCTGCAACATTGGATGCTAACTTAGCTACAATACACTACCTCCTTTACTAATCATACTTGAACTAGGTACGATAAACCCCGGTACAATCTGCATTGATGCCATTTGTAGCCCCTAGATCTGATTTGCACTAAAATAGGCCCTCCCTTTCATTTTTGAAACTTTTTACAAATTTTCACTAACTCCTTGGATTTGTTTTTAGATAGGGAAGTTAGTGAAATGCCAAGGGATCCCTCAAAACCTGATTTTGGGCCTTGAACCATTTCTACCTAGTCAACCCTAAAGAAATTGTGTAAGTTATAAAAATTACCTTGGGGGTGAATTTTGGATAATAGTCTGTTCATGAATGCTTATTTAATTTTCTCTCTCCTAGTTGAATATGCATGCTTAACATGATTAAGGTGATTTAAATTGGATGATTGATAAATTATTAATTACACAAAATTTTAATAAACACTTATTCACCGCCTTCTTAGTGTCTAGATTTATAACAATTGGTATCAGAGAGAGGCCCTAGTGTGGTGAGTTTAATAACTCAAGGGAGTTCTAGATAATTTAGTCATGGCAAGAAATAAGTAACAAAGTGGTTTTTCCACAACCACAGCTTCTTTATTTGATGTCTCAAATTATGCCTTCTAGAGTTTTAGAATGAATACTTACATAATTTCACTTTGGTTTGACATATGGAAATAAATTGACAGTGCATACACTATTCCACCTACATCTCCCACTAATACAGTAATAAAAATGGTAATTTAAAACAATTATAAAGAAATGAAGGAAATTCTCTATGGCCTAGATGAGGCTGAGCTCGTAAAGGTCATGTAGTGTGCCATAGTAAAGAAAATGTGGGATAAATTGAAAACTATATATGAAGGAGAAAACAATGTAAATTTAGCCAAGTTACAGACTCATCATATTGAGTTTGAAAGAATGAAAATGAAGGAAGGTGAAAATGTGCCATTATAATTTAAAAGAGTGGATGAATTTATAAATCTGATGAGAGGCTTACGATAGAAAATAAATGAGAGTGTTGTTTTTAAAAAAAATTGACATCTCTATCCTCAAAATGTGATTCAAAAGTGTCTACAATAGAGGAAGCCGAGTATTTGACCAAGTTGATAGCGGATGATCTTTATTGAATCTTAATTGCATATGAGATGAGAATCGGTGACTAAAATTTAGTCAAGAAAGAGGAAACCTTCAAGGATGATAAGGAATCACAGGTCAAGAAGAATAAAGCTGAGTTTGACATGGAGATAGATGATGAGAAGGTGGAAGCCATGTTTATGAGGAAAATAAAAAGAGGATTAGGTAAGTACAAGGGTACATTTTCATTTAAATGTTTCAAATGTGGCCAAGATTTGTATTTTCCTATAAAATGTTCCAACAAACACAAGGGGGGTCAAGATGATGAAGAATCTTCTCAAAGGAAATAGAATAAATTTAAGAAGCAAGGAGTAAAGAAGAAATATCTCAAAAAAAATAAAATTATACACATAGGATGGTTAAATCTCTTTGCATTCAAGTTAGTACAATAGTTTTGAGAGTGACGATGAAGGTACTCAAGCTGAAACATTGTTCATGGTTGTTTATGTATCTTCTGCAAGAAGGTCAAAAGGAAAAATTTAGACTGAATATGATAGTTTAGATGAAGAAGAGATAGAGGTTAACCTTGAACCTAACTTAATAATATCTTTAAAAGAATTGAAACATCAAATAAATAAGAATTACAAACTAAAATAGATTTTGAAAGAGTATGAAGGAACTATCATACTTGTTGAGGAGAGACAAGAAAATAATCTCAAAAACATGAAGTTACGATGAGAAAATTTAAGGCACAAATAAAACTAATCGAAGAATATTTTCAAATTAAATAAGAAGAGCATTTAAAGCTCAAATATGAACTAGAGCTAGTGAAGAACAAAATAGATTAGACCTTCACCATAGTGAAGATGTATCACAAGTTTAATAAGATAAAAAATGATATAGATGAACCAATAGGAAATAAAATAGATTTAAATAACAAATATGGTCTAATATTGGAGAAGAATGATGATGACAAATCAAGAAACAATAAGATAACCAATACAACTCAATAACCTCTTCAAGCTAAGAGAGCAGATTTCATGGAAGTAGAAAACATCATGCTATGAGGTATGCTCTTTCATTTTATGGATATGGTTTTTCATGCAATAAATTTTGTCATAAAGCCTAAAAATGTAGAAAGCATGCTAAAGGTCATGGGAGACATATAAATTCTTATCATTTGAGAATGAAAGAATATATGATGTCTTAAAATTGTCAAAAGTATGAGCATATAGCTATGTTTTGTTATAAAATATGTAAAAAGAAAAATAATAATGTTTACAAGGTCAAATCATATCCTACAAGTGCAAAGGAATAATGTTTAATAGCTTAAACTTCCTTCCATTCTTAGAGTGAAGACATTAGGGGGTATATGTACAGTGGGTGGTCAAGACACATGACATGAAACAAGAGTAATTTATTATATTTGGAAGTAAATGACTCAGATACAGTGATATTTGGATACAATACCTCAGATAATATTGTGGGGAAAATTAAGATAAACCTTGACAATGGAAAAAAAAGTCACTAAAAACGTGTTGTGTGTTGAGGGATTGAAACAAAATCTTCTGAGTGTCAATCAAATGTGTAAAAAAGGATGTACATTATTATTTCATGACAAGTAATGTGACATAAAGAAAGAAAAATTAGGGAATATGGTTGGAAATAGAAAGAGAACCAAAAATAATATTTATGTGTTAAAGGAGGTAAACAAAGAAAAACGCTTCACTAGTAAACTGGATGGGAGTTGGCTTTAGCACAGAAGACTAGGACACCTAAATTTTGATAATCTTGTCAAAATTAGCTCAATGGGATGTGTAAATAATATTTCTAAGATAAAAAAACCAGCTTATAATCTTTTTAAAACATGCCTTCATGGGAAACAAACTAAGAGAAGTTTTAAAACAAAAGAATACTCTACTACTAAGTCTCAAGATTTGATGCACATTAATCTTGTAGGACCAACCAGAAATGAATGAATGCAAGGAGATACCTATTTCATATTTTTGATTTATGATTTCACAATGATGACATGGGTTTCCTTACTAAAAGAAAATTCATAGGCATTAGAGAGATTTAAAGCATTTACAACAATAGTGGAAAATGAAAAGAATGTCAAAAGAAAGAGTTTAAGATCAAAAAGAGGAGGAAATTTTTGGTTAGATGAATTTGATAAATCTTGTGAGACTCATGGAATAGGAATAAAATTCTTGTCTACAAGGACACCTCAACAAAATGGGGTATTAGAAAGAAACATTAGGAATGTATAGGAAATGGCTAGAACTATTCTTACTAAATCAATTTTTTCTGATGGATACCAGAGAGAAGAAATTAGTACAACAATATGTATTTTAAATAGAGATAAAATCAGAATTAATAACAATAAGATAAAATACCAGCTTTGGAAAGGCATACTTGCAAGTGTTAAACACGTAAGAGTCTTTGGAATAAATTGTTACATTAAGAGAGAGGATGACAATCTACGTAAATTTGAATCAAGTTTTCATGACAAAATTTTCTTAGGATACTCAACAGTTAGTGTTGAAACCTAATAATTTATGTTTTCACATATGTAAACTGGAATTGATCGCAAAGGAGTCAATAGTGAGACTTAATGAAGGTTTCAGGTTGTTTTGAGAATGTTGCAGGTATGCTCAATGAGGTAGGAGTTCAGTTGAGGAATTAAAATGGTTTTTAAACCCATTACATGTTTCCTATAGGTCATACATGATGTGTCTAGCATGATAAGGATCTTCTAGTGTGAGTAATAGGTTCAAGGTTTGGAGTAACGGTTGAAATTGGGTCATTTAGGCTTGTTTCTGGTACCTAATAAGGTATGAAGAGTTGGTGCAGGTCATGGAATTCTCATAGGATAATGTGAGATTCCTTGGAATAATTTATATAGCATGTTTGAGAAAAAATTAAACTCATCTTAGCCCCAGGACTCAAATTTTAATATTGCACAGAAGTTGGACTTGAGAACTAGCAGTGCAAGCATATGTAAGTGAGAAGGAATAGAAGAGTTCATGAATATCTATGGAAAATGTATTAGTGTGAGAATTGATGGTCCAAGAAACATTTCATCTTACTTTGAGTAGGTATGTAGAATTTATTTTAGTTTCTCTAAAACAATATTTTTTGAAATTGATTAAAAACAACTAGGATTCTTAACACTGAAGAAAAAAATAGTGCATCCTTAAAATAAAACATAGAGTAAATTTTGTATAGGAATCCAAGCCTCAAAAAGTGTAAAACTTTTCAGGTCGATGGGACATGTTTTAAGAAAGTTATCAGAATTCTTCTGTTGGTGTTTGTTCTCTCTTTGAAGCATCCTTTTGAGTTGAATGGCCAAATATGAGTTTCTTAACTCTAAATCCTTGGTTCATACTAGAAACATATCTTAGAGTCATAAAATACCTCATAAAAATCAAATTGATGATCCATTTTCTCTCAAGGTAGACTATGCTATAGAAGCATGCTTGTATTATGCAGAGCTAGGTCTGGGGCAGTCATGGACTTTGGCTTCCAAGCTTGTTTTTCTCAGTAAGAGATGGTGTAATGACCCTGTCTAGTTGTCTGAATTTTTTTTCTTCTACAGGAGAAAAAATGCTTATTGAGACTCTCAAAGTGCAAAACTAAAGTTTGAATTATTTTCAAGTGCTTATACCTGAGTTAGGGAAGTTGGCACATTGTCTTTTATGCAGTTTCTTAAAATCTTCAGGTTTTAGAGAAGTGTGACCGCAAATTACGCTTAAAAATCATAATGTTTATGGAAAATATATCTTTCATAGGTGAAGATGTTGACAAGGTTTGGTAAAAAGTGGTTTTTTGATTGAAAAAATCAAGAAGAAGACTGACCTCCAACATTAAAACATGAGCAAATAGTGGATGTGGTTTCTTGATCTTTAGAGCCTTCTTGAGAAATGTGGTAAAGTAATCTTTTCATCATTGATCTCTTAATGTAATTTTACTTCTATTCCAAGACATAAAAGCATGTTATTACTCAAAACCATTATATTATCATGATTCCTCATCTTTGTAGACTACATTTATTGTCTTCTAGAAGCATGTGGAACATTTTCAAGTTGTCAATTAGTTGGAAAAGATGAAGGAGGTCTCAAAAAATCTATAGCATGTGGAAATTTGTTTTTTCATTAAGAAATCCAATTTTATATACTCTCAGGCAATCTCAATCTAGTTACCCTGATCTAGGGTTTTCATCATAAGATTTTTATCGAATAAGAATATTTAACCATCTAAAATTCACAATTTTTTGTACAAATATTTGTATGTGAATTATGATCCTATTGAAGAAGATTTAAATTGAAGTGATGTAGTGGAGGAGGATAATTTAATGACCAATTTTTTATCTTTTCATGCATAGTTTGGTTTAGTAGAAGAATAACGTTTTTTGTCCAGATCAGGTCAAAGCACAATGTTGTCTCCCACTACGTGTCCCAAAAACACGAGTAAGAGATTGGGTGGGATTGAAAATCGATGATGTTCACACGAACACCCCTTTCGCGTGAACCCCCTTCACCGTAATTACCACGCAGGAAAAATAAAGTGGTTCGCCTGAACCCCTCTTGG
Source organism: Taxus chinensis (assembly GCA_019776745.2). Lineage (NCBI taxonomy): Eukaryota > Viridiplantae > Streptophyta > Pinopsida > Cupressales > Taxaceae > Taxus > Taxus chinensis. The sequence goes on from CM034147.1 coordinate 215,677,065, forward strand.
TTCAAATAATTTTGGCGGCAAAGAGTTATATATATATATGGGTTCGGGTGAAGGGGGGTTCACGTGGACCCCCTTCATGCAAACCCCCATTGCGTGAACCCCCCTATGTGGCACATTTTGGCGCCAAATTCATTTGGAGGATAATTTATTGCAAAATGTGTCATGTAAGTACCACGTAATTAGGGTTAACAAATGAATAAAATTACAAAATTTTAACACAAAATACATAATTTTATTAGCTTTCTAATAATATAGTTTTTATTTTTTTAAAATTTGTTTTACTATTTATTTTTTAATATTTTTCTAACATATGGTATTTTAGGACAATCAATTGTACACAATCAACCCAATTTGAAAAATAGCAATATATATCAAAAAAATTTGAAAAAAATTAAATTTCTATTTGTTGAAGTCTTCATCTTACCTTAAAAAAAATCAATTTCGATATAAATCTTAAAATTTATCAGCATAAACATTTGTATACCATTTATTTGAAATTTTTTTTACTAAATAATTAATTTTAAAAAAATATAAGTCAAAAAAATATGAAAATTTGATAGCACCTCAAAATTCAAATCTTGAACATATATGCAAAATTTCATGGTGAAAAAATAAATTTTCATTTAGAAAACCACCTAGGGACAATCATTCCTCTTTTATAACATAAGAAAAAACATATGAATAAAATTAAGAAAAAGACCATATATTTTTCCATTTTTATAAAAAAAAATACATGAATTCTACACTCTAAACACAACATTTCGTTAGTTTGTGAAATTTCATGAATGTGTACTGTTTTGTGGCTATTACCTTTATAAAATAAATGAAACTAAAAATTCATGTTTATAAAGGTACAAAACATACCAAAAAGTGGGACATTATAAGGTCTCCTTCGTGGTTATCAAGTTCCAAAGATGTTGTGTGAATGTTAACGGAAATTATGTGTTCTTCAACAATAGGTACGAGTTGTAATTCATCTGTGCAGAGTCTTTAATTAATATTGTTGGGTTAAATTTGTCAATCTAAAACTTAGACAAGTGTCAAAGTTGCTAAGAATCTTCACATGTTGTTAATATGAATGAATTGATTCAAACTGAGTGGGTTTCAGTTAAAAATTGAAGAATCATAAGTCTTTACGCTTAATGAAATTATCTCCAAGCTAAGGATCAAGATTTTGAGTGACAATATTGTAGAGAAGTATTTACTTTCATGAGAACATGAAAAGATCGTAACAGTTACAAGTATGTATTTCTCTTCAACTAGCTCCTGCAAGACAAGAAGTAAAAGAGAAGGTCAAATGTCTTGATTTTAGTTATAAACTTGACACAATCGTCATCTTGGATTGAGTAGAAAAATACAAGAAGATTAACATGAAAAGTATGAAGTTGTTAAAAATAGTAAAAATAGTCTAATAATTTGAGAATTAAGTGGCTTGAAGTTGGAAAGCCAAGTATAATCTCGAGAAATGAAGTGTTAGGAGAGTTGTCTTAAATAAATAGAAAATAACATGAAAAGACAACTGCAAAAAAGGTTGAAGGTAGATTGATGTGTTCTGTAGAAGAAATGAAGTGCCACATGGTATATGAAGTAATGAAATTGTGAGTAAATGGATCAGAGGTTGAGAATAAGAATTGAAATGAAAATAAAAAGTAGATTGAAAATTGTCTAATATCTTGAAAACAGAGACTAAGTTCTAAAGCATAAGAGAGAATTTATGAATAAATAGCTAGGTGCATGGCTAGATGAAATTTACTTGAGCTTGCAAGTTAAAGCATGCACATAATACAAGTATCATCAAATGAAACAAACAAAAATTGAATTTTTGGAGATATTTAAATTTGTAGGATGTAGGTATACAGTTGTGGAAATTGTACAGAGACTAGAACTATTTCAACATAGAGCATTGAGCTATTTTGAGTAGTATGAAAGATGGATTGGTTGATGTTGAATACAAGCCTACACTCATAGATTGAAATGATACAAAGCTATAAACTCCTTACATCAAAAAGAAGATGAGAGTTTGAAATAATTCATTCTTAAAGTCTGATCCAAGTGTGATTGAGTACATGTTAGAAATAATAAGTTGAAAGGAAATGTATGTGAAGACCTTATGTGTTGCAAAAATAGTAAAATAATGAAAATTTACATAAGTTATGTCTTCAACTTATATTGTATGATAGATGCCAAAAATGAGAAGGAGATTTGAGTATCAAGTTGTGAAAATATAGTGTCACTATCAATTGTAGGAGACAACTATTTTTGTGTGAAAAATAGTGTTATAGGTCTAAGTAACAACTTAGAATTTGGGGATTTACAACTTCCCTATGAGTTGAAGCTCACTAAGATCAGTAGCATTTGGTTGAATTACAGGGGGTTGAAGCCTCCTAATTAAGTAACATCTTGGTCAAATCTATGTGTTGAAGCTTCAGGTTGGGTTGAAGCTCAAACATAAAACCATTATAACAAAAATTGAACAAGTTGGCTCTAAACATAGTTCCTGGTTTCAGTGGGTTTTTTCTGAGTTTGGGTTTCCCACATAAAATATGTCTCAATGTGTGATTTATTTTTATTACTTTTGATTTCTAATCTCGAGTAAATAATGAAAGTTGAATGAACCTATTTATGAGGAAAAAAATCTTAATAGACACTAATTCATGTCCCCTCTTAGTTTCCTAGTTTCGAACAATTGGTATCATAGCCTAGTACTCCTAAATTGATCCTAAAAAGTTGGATGTGATTCTTAAGACACTAGCATGGGTACGCATTGAGTCAGTGTTGAAAAATAGGTATGAAATCTCTCAAGCTCTTATAAATGAGTTAAAGAGAGAAATTAAACTCATTGAGACTAACCATGGTTATGAACTGAATGAGATGTATTCATTTATTGATAAAGTATCAAAGGATTTGAAAGATAAAGAGAATAATTATCTTGAATTAGAATAGGAACTAAACACCCTGAAGATTGATTTTACATATGTTACAAAACAAACAATGACATTCTTGTAAAGTAGAGCATGAGACATGCCAGGAAGCTATTCAAGACAAGAGTGGATAATGTGAAAAAATAAATGCAGAAGTAAAGACCCTAAAATAAGATCTAGAAAAAAGAAATAAAAAGGATTTGAAGGTTGAATCAAGTCATAATTCTTTTCAAGGATGTTCTCAACCCAAGAAGGAAATAAAAATGCACAAGAAGATCTTTACGCAAGTAGGTTATCATGTAAGTTTGATGCATTTTTTTTTTCATGCAAAAGATTTGGACATAGAGCTATAGATTGTAGGAGAAATGTATATGAAGAATATCTATGGATAAATTTAAAGTTTGATGATGAGAAGAACCGATTGTGTTTTAATTGCAGAGTAATAGGTCGCATAGTCAAGAATTGTTTAGAAAATTCACTAAACCACTTTTGGGAAAAGAATTAGATTGTTTTCTTCAACTTCCATGAGCTAGGGCATTTTTCCAAACATTTTTATGAACCACCTAGATGTATTTATAAGCTAAATTCATTCTAGAGATAGGAAAAATATATATAGAGAACATGCAAACTCAAAATGTAAGACTCGGCTATGGTTGAGAGAGATGCTAGAAAGAAGAAAGAGAAATGGGTATGCAAGGTACATGAATAGAAATCATAAATTGAGACATACAAGGATAATAAGAAGATAGTAGGAGCATATGCTCATGAAAAAAAACAATCTAAGTAAGTCACAAGGGAAACAAGCACAAGTAAGATACCAGGAAATGATGACAAATACAAGAAAAAAAACAATTCTAATACAAAGGATGAGGAGTTTCTTCCTTAAGTAGTGTTAGAGCATGTGTATGATTTGTAACATTTATGTTTATGAGTAACTCAAGTAGAAGATGAGAGCTTATGATATTTTTTTGTCACACCAAAGGATGTAGTTAGGAAGATTAACAAGGTCTTGAGGACTAGAAAATAAAATGTTTAGTCATCAAGTTGTCTTGATGACGTATTACTATTATAAAAAGATAAATGACTAATGGTATGACTTCTCTAGTATTTTATAAGGTGTACACTAGTTTAAGGAATTGTGGTTTAGGTATCCTCAGTATATCTATCTTCCAAACAAGTGTTTTGTATGATAAAGAATGGGATGATGGTCTAAAGAATGCTTCTGAGTCATGGGTGTCAATTGTTACTGATGAATAAAGTCTCCATCAAAGTTGTTAAGGTATACAAATCTCAAACAAGTGTAGGTATTGTTGCATGTTAAAAGTATTCTATATGTTTGAGCCAAAATTTATTTTTGGCAGCATTGTAGAAATTAAAATAAGGTTGACATCAGTTGTTCTTGATTAGTTCTTCTAGTAATTTGCTAAGGTATTCCAGGTTATCCCTGACAAAATGCTAGCACTTTTTGAAGGTCTGGAATGTCCTCTTGAGTAGTTATAAATAGAGAGATTATATAGTTTTTATGAGAATGTATTAATTCATCTGTCAATTTTCATGTTGAAATCATATTCAAGTTTCTTTTTACAATGAATAATTAATTTTTGTAAAGGATGTGTGATTATTCATTAACATAGGGTCAAGTGTCAAAATTTGTTGTCAAAGGTATTGATTCTGCATCATTTAAGTGTTATCAATGGATCACCACACCCTGTTGTTTTCACAAGTGTGTATGCTTGAGCTCACAGTGTGATTGGAGAACATGGGAATTATCTCCAATTTTTGAGACTCGCTACTTAAGACAGACCTCCACAGAAAGTTGGTTCTTGTTCCTAAACTACCTACGAAAATCTACTCTAATGCAGGAAAAATTGTCTTTCCTATTCTAACTTTCCAAGGGACCAATGAGAGAGTGTGCATAAAACAAAATCTACACTAAAGTGGTGATACACCAAACAAGGAGAGTGTGAGAATAGTCTTCCAATGTGTGAAAAGTAGAAGCAAAATGCATACTAGAAGGGGTGCTAACGGTTCTCCAAAATATAACAACTACATTCACAACAATTTTTCATACACACACAATGATAATGAATCCTTGCAAGAATGTAATATAGACACAATATATATGTAATGATATTAAAAGGGTAAGAGGAATTCAAACAAACACAGAAGGGGAAGAGAAATCCAAAACCTTGCATCTATTGCTTCATAAGTATGCACAATCCAATCTATTACAAATTAAGGGCATGGATCACCATGCAAGGAGTCCACTACAAGGGCCTACACCACATTGTCTTCAGAAAGAAATTTTATCATAGTTTTTTTTACTCAAAAACTATCTCCCCTTTTACAGTAATCCCAACACTCCAATTAATAGATTTCTAAGAGGAGAGAGGGAGATGGAAAACGAAAATCCAATTTTTTTTCCTTTAAACCTTTGCAAGATGTAGTAAATGATGTGAAATGATGTTCTATTGCTTGCAAAATGCTCCCCATATTGTCCCATGACTTGCATCAATGAGAAATGTCAGCCCATGCGTCATTCAATGCATCCCAACTACTAAATAAAACACTGTTATGAACATGGCAAGGTTTTCTACAAAATATTCATTGATTTATCTTTAAATTTTGAATTTCTTGATTTCTTTGCTTTGGGCTCAAAAATATGATTCCAACGGTACCAATTTTACATGTTTTCTCTTAGAAATGCCAAATTTATGGCCTTTGTGAGTGTGGGCAACTATTTTGGGTCTGCCAGGCATTTCTATCATTTGACGAGACTGAGAATTTACTTGATTGGAGCTGAAGATGTTTCCTTTAGTTTTGGCATAGAGGAAATTTTTCTTGTTCTAGAAAGTAAAATTTCGTGAAAATTAGAGCTCATATTTAAGATTTATGACCGTTTGAAGTTTGGGAGGGTCAAACACTGAGTTTACCTTTTTATATCAGGTAGTTAAGTCCCAGTTGTCCCGGAAAAAACCTCCAATTCACCCACAAGCCTCCTTCCATAGAAAAATCAGGTTTTTATTTCCCATGTGTCCCACCATTCACTGAGTCGTGTGGGCCATTGACCTCCACTCCATGAGCAATGCTTGGCTCCTTTGTATTGTGGTAATTACAATTTTTTTGTTTCCCACACGTACATGTGTCCCAATTGTCCTGCCCAAATTTCTTTGCTCAACCCACAATGAATGTAATTGCGGTGATTTAAGGTTGTTGGTTCCCATGTGTACCAAAATACCAACTATCCCGCAGACCGTCTAAGTTGAACTTGTGCGACCTGGGACAAAAACTTCTGCATTTTCCGTAATACACTAAAAGAAGCCATTTAATTTTTTTTTTCAATTTTATCTAACTTCTTGAAATTTTTCTTGTATAGGGAAGTTAGAGAAGAGCCAGAGGGACCCCCCAAAACCTGGTTTTTGGCCTTTCACCATTCTACGTACTCAATCCTAAATAAATTAGGAAATTTATCTGAATTTAACTCGAGGGTTGATTTTGGGATAACAGTAAGTAAAATATCAGGCCAGTGTAGGTGGAAATAAGTAGTTAGAGGGTCTTCATTGTTATTCAAAATTCATTACGTTTGGTCAAGATTTCTAAGATTGGTTGATCCTCATCCAAGTTAAGTTGTAAAGATTTGACCATATTGTTCAAGTTGTCAAGAATGTATAAAATTAATCAAGGTGTCTTCTACAGGAGAGATAAAACAACCAACGTATGTAGAGTTTCAATATAATTGCATACTACTATAAAAAATATAAGAATTAAAGAGTAAAAATATGTCTTATCTAAGCATATGAAGGGATCAAGTGTTGAAAGAATCCATGACTGAGCCCTTGAAGGTTTAAAAATATTCTTACAGCAGGCTAACTCCTTTCATGTTGCTAAACTATTCTTCTTGACAAGATATGTGATAAAATTTTAGTTATAGAAGGTGTGGGTTGCATTTGTAAGGAAGTTAAATCATGGAAAATTTATCTTATGAAGTGCAGAAAAATGATCTTGTCTCTTTCAAATCATAATGCTTCTATAATCTTATTACTCGACATAGGTGTATAGAGTTACATTGTTAAACTTTGAGTGTAGTCAGTTGAGGTGATCTGAAATTAGCCTAAGATCTGGAAGTGGTTTTAAATCATGTTAAGGAAACAATGGTATTAACTGTGTATAATTAGGTTATAAGTGTATGCTAATGAGATACACAAAATGAATATTATGTCTCAGTACTCTAATCTTCAAGTGCACAATAGAGTTCATAGTTGTAAGTCATGTAAGAAGGAGGTCACCCTAACAACTCAATTTATGCAAAATACATGAATGGTATGATATCAAAGCCTCCATGTAACATCATCATATGTTAATATGGCTAGAAATGTTTTTGTGTATACCTTAAGGTTTTAAGGATAAAGTTAGTAGAATTGGTTTAATAACATTGTATCAAGATAAAATGACCCCAGAAGTGCAAAAGTGGCATGTTATAGTATTGGCATGAGAATAAATTCTTTAAGTCTGTCAAAGTAAGTATCAATATTGAAGGCAAGATTGTCTAGTAATTAAAAGTAAAAATGTTACAATCATTATGAAACAAAGAAATGGAGTTTGAGGAGTTAAAACGGCTTATTAATAGCTAAGGGAATAAAACATGTTAGAAGTGAATTTTTGTAGACAATAAGAGCTTGGAATATTGTAAAAAAATTGATTGACTATGAAGGAAGGAGTATGAAACTCTTGATTTGATACGGTCTAAGTCAAATGTAAAAGATATGCACAGTGAATTGTAACAGTCAACTCAACAAGTTGAAATTAAGATATATTTCAAAGCAAGTTTTTGATCTAAAGAGTATGTTTTTTTTTCATGAAGAAGGTCATACTAGAAAAAGGAATACTTTATGGTTTTATGGTACATGAAGTAATCTGAGAAATCTCATACAGATGTATTACTTATCAGGCAACACAATTCAGGGTAAATATTAAGTAAAGTTCATACTTGATCTTTTAGTTCCAGTGATATTCTATGAGTGATGAAGTGAAAATGATTTGTATGCATACTCTAATTTAACATACGCATAATGAGAAGCATTAAACATAATAACAAGGTTTCTTAGTTTTCTTACTGAATCATGAAGTGAGACTTGACTCTGTGATGATTTTCAAAGGCAGAGAAAGATAATTGATCTTCTAAAATTATGTGCATAAAAGTTTAAGAGGAAATAAGAGGTGTTTTAGATTAAATGGATTGAATAAAAATGAACTCGTTCGAAAATAGTCAAACAATGTGTAAATAAGAGGTAGATGGCTAAGGGATTCCTTCATATCTATGACTCATTTACAAAGTATGTGGCCTAGACTATATATGTTCTACTAGAATAGGGTGTCTAAAACCTAGGGGGAGATATGTAGGAAGAATTGAAGATGAGTATGGTGAAGTGATACGGCTAATAAGGAAAGTATTAGTTTAGGGGGATTTTATTTTTGTCAAGAAGATATAACTCAAGACTTGTATAGGAGCTCAATATAAAGAAAACACAGTCCCATAGGGAGCTTCTAGAAACGTAAGCTTATTTTCTCATGCATCATTGTTTTCAGTTGTAATTTTTTTCATGTCAAGTGGATAAAAACCCTTTATCATAGATGTCAAATGGGGAGAAAAGATGTCATAAAATAAGAGTGGTGATTAGAAGTTACTAGTCTGTGTTTTTTCCATCAATGAAAAAGGGTGAGATTTTTGAACCCTAGTCATTGATGTTGTCTTAATGTCAAGTGGCATTGATTAAAAATAATCCAATAGTGAGACTTCAGGAAGGTTTCAAGGTGTTTTTAGAATGGTGCAGGTATGGTCAGTGAGGTAGTAGCCAAGCGGAGGCATGAAAATGGTTCGAAAAGATGGTACATGTGTTCTATAAGTCATACATGATGTGTTTAACATGACAAATATCTTCTAGAGTGAGTAATAGGTCAAATGTTGGGAGTTATAGTTGAAATTGGGCCATTTACGCATGATTTTGGTACCTGATAAGGTGTGAAGAGTTGGTGCAGGTCATGTAATTCTCATATGATCATGGGTGAAGCATTGGAATAATTTCTACAACATGTGTGAACAAAATATACGCGTAGCTTAGCCCCAAGGGTCAAATTTCATTATTACACTGAAGTTGGACTTGAGAACTAGCAATGCAAGAAACAGGTAAATGACATAGAATAAAATATTTAAGGCTTAGATTTGGAAAATGGGATTATGGAACATGTAGTAAGGTGAGTTTTTATGCTCCAGGAAAACAATCATCTAATTCTGAAATGTTCTGTGGAAATTATGTTATTTTTTCTAAAACAATAGTTTTGGAAATTTAATAAAACGTTGCATGGCTTCTTAACACTCACGAAAATATATATTGCATCCTTTTGATAAATCATATAAATAAATTTTGTATAGGACTTCTTAACACTCATTATGAGCACTCTTCTTTTGGTGTTTGTTATCTCTTTGAGGCATATTTTTGAGTTGAAATACCAAATATATTTTTTTAAATTATAAATCCTTGGTGTATGCTAGAAAAATCTCTTAGAGTCATAAGAGACCTCATACAATTCAAATTTATGATCTCTTTGATTTCAAGTTGAACTATACTATACAACATGTTCATACTGTGCAGTGCTAGGTCTGGGCAGTCATGGTCTTAGGATTCCAATATTTTTTCTCTCAGTAAGAGATGGTGCAACTAACCTTTCATGTTTTATGAAATGTTTTTTTCCTAAACTATAACATAAAAATGCTTTTTTGAGACTCTCAAAGTGCAATAGTGAAGTGTGAATTATCTCCAAGTGCGTATACCTAAGTTAGTGAAGTTGTCAAACTTTCTTGTATGTGGTTGCTTGAAAGATTCAGGTTTCAAAAAGGAATGACCTCAAATTCCCCTTAAAAATCATTAGGTTTATGGAAAATATATATTTTATAGGTGAAAATTTTGACATGGTTAACTGAAAAATGATTTTGTGATTGAAAATAGTCAAGAAGAATACTGAGCTCCAACATGCAAACATGAACAAATAATGGACGTGGTTTCTTGGCCTATAGAGCCTTATTGAGCACTATGGTAAGGTCATCTTTGCATCATTGATCTCTTCATGTAATTTGGACATCTAGCCCAAGACCTCAAAGCATTTTCTTACTCAAATCCATTATATTGTCATGGTTCATCATCTTTAAACATTGCATTTATCGTCTTGTGGAAACATGTCGAACATCTTCAAGTTGTCAATCAGTTGTAGAACATGAAGGATGTCTCAAAAAAGATTAAATATGTGGAAATTTCGTTTTTAATTAATAAATCATCAAAAAATCCAATTTTCTATACTCTCAAGAAGTCTCAATCTAGTTACTGTGATCAAGGTTTTTCAACGAAGGATTTTTATCAAATAGGAAGATTTAACTGTCTAAACCTCTAAAAATTTTGTAAAAATATTGTTATGTGAATTACAACACTGGTTAAGAATATTTCAATTAAAATTATGGAGTGTATGTGGAGAATTTAGTGATAAGATTTTGATCTTTTCATGTATATTCGGGTTTAGTAGAAGAAAAAATTTTGTTAGTAGAAGAACAATTTTTTGTCTATCTTTTCGATAGGTTCTTACATTCTAAGGTCTCTTTCATGGTCATCAAGTTATAAATATGTCGTATGAATGTTGAATGAAATTATTAGTGCTTGAATAAAAGGTATGAGCCATCATTCATTTGTGCAGGGTCTTTAATTAATATGGTTTAGTGAAATTTCGCAGTATGAAACTGAGAGAAGTGTCAAATTTACTAAGAGTCTTCACTTTTTTTTAAGATGAATGAATTGGTTCAAATTAAGTGTGTGTTAGTTGACAGTTGAAGATTTAGAATTTTTTCCACTTCTTGAAATCATCTCCAAGATCAGGATTAAGACTGCAAGTGATAGTATGGTAGAGAAATATTTAATATCTTGAGAATATATAAACTTCATAATAGTAACAAGTATGTATTTTCTTCAACTAACCAGTGCAAGAGAAGAATTAAAAGAGAAGGTCAAAGGTCCTGATGTGAGTTGCATACTTCATAGAATCCTCATATTGCCTTAAAGAGAAAAATACAACAAGATGAACATGAAAAGTTTGAGGTTGTTAAAAATAGTAAAAATAGTCCCATGGGTTGAGAATTAAGTGGGAGGAAGTTGGAAAGCCAATTATAAGCTCGAGAAATGATTTTTTTATGAGAGGTTTCTTCAAAAAATATAAAATAAGTTGGAAAAGCAATTGTAAAAGAGGTTGAACGTAGATTGATATGTTCTGCAAAAAAAATGAAGCACAACATGTTATACAAAGTAATAAAATTTTGAGTAAATGGAGAAACAACCTATCCATCCGAGGTTGAGAATAAGACTTGAAATGAACACAAAAATTAGATTGAAAATTATCTAATACCCTTAAAACATAGAATAATTTCTAAAGCATAAGAGATAAGTTATGAACAATGAGGTAGGTGTGTGGCTAGATGATAGTGACTTGTGCTTATAAGTTGAAGGATGAATATAATAAAAGGATCATAAAATGAAATGAATGAAATTTTCATTTTTGCAGAGATTTAAATTTTCAGGATGAAAGGATGCAGTTGTGGGAATTATACAAAGACTAGAAATATGTTAGCATAGATCATTGATCTATTTTTATTAGTTTGATAGCTAGATTGGTTGATGTTGAAGATAATCCTACACTCATATATATAACTAATACAAAGCTATGCACTCCTACCATTATAAAGCATATGTAAGTTTGAAATAAGTCATTCATGAAGTTTGCTCCAAGTGTGATTGAGTACATTTAAGAAAGGATAAGTTAAAAGGGAATGAATGTCAAGTCCTTATGTGTTGCAAACAGAGTAAAACAAGGGAAATTTATAGAACTGATCTCTTCAAGTGATATTGTATGACAGAGCCCAAAAATGAGAAGGAGAGTTGAGTATCAAGGTGTGCAAATCTAGTGTCACTATCAGTTTTAGGAGACAACAATTTTTTTGTGACAAATTATGTTATAGATCTAAGTAGCAGCTTAGTATTTGGGGAGTTACAGATTCCTTGTGAGTTGAAGCTCACTAAATATTAGTAGAAGATGGTTTAATTATAGAGGGTTAAATCCTCCAGACTGAGTAACAACTTGGTCAAATCTAATATTTTCAACTCTAGGTTGTGTTGAAGCTTAATCATAAAATAATTGTACCAGAAATAAAACAAGTTGGTTCTAAACATAGTTCATCGTTTCAATGGGTTTTTATCTAGTTTAGTTTTCTCACATTAAATTTGTCTTATTGTGTGCTTTTTTTTTTATTGGTTGTGATTACTAATCTAATGAACCTATTTATGAGGATAAAATTTAAATAGACACCTATTCACCCCCCTCTCAGTTTCCTAGTTTCCAACAATTAGTTCAACATATAAATGCTAGAATAAGATCCAAAAAAAATTGAGAGTACTAATGTAACAATTTATGAATCATATCCAAAGAAGGTTATAACTCAGCCCAATGAGACTCCAGAAAATGCTACAAATTAGGATGATGAAGAAATTTCAGAAGTTGAACATGAAGAAGAACATAAAAAATAAGAAGAAGAAGAAGAAGAGATCTTAAAATAAGACAGTTTCAAGGTATGTTAAAAGAGACAATCCTCCAAGTCAGATAATAGGAGACAAAGAAGCATGCATCCAAAAAATGAGGCTAAAAATTGTTCAAATTCAAGAAGATATTTCTCTCTTATCCAAAATAGAACAAAAAACTTTCATGGAGGCTAGTAAGGATAAGAATTATGTAAAAGAAATGAATGAAGAGTTAGACAAAAATTAAAATAAGATAATATGGGATCTTGTACCTAGACCAAAGGACAAGAACATTATTGGAACCGAGGTGGTTTTCAGAAACAAATTGAATGAAAAGGGTGAAGTCAGTAGAAATAAGGCAAGAATGGTATCTAAAGTATATGCTCAGGTGGAAGGAGTATATTTTGATAAGAAATTTTATCATGTGGCTAGGATGCAAGACATTATGATTTTGTTAGCATATGTAGCACACAAAGGTTTTAAATTATATCAAATGGATGGGAAATCAACATTCCTCAATGGGAAATTAAATGAGGAGGTTTACATTAAACAATATGAGTATTTATCTCATATTGAAGACATGGACTATGTGTGTAGGCTAAAGAAGGCACTTTATGGGCTCAAAAAAACACCTAGAGTCTAGTATAATAGGTTATACAAGTACCTGATTCAGAAAGGATTCAAAATATTTGTATCTCATAGAAACTTGTACATAAAAGAAGAAGAATAACACCTGTTGATTGTTGTTTTCCCTATAGATGACATTATTTTTGGGAGCAATAATGAGAGCATGTAATATGGTTTTTTAGAGGTAAATAAAAAGGATTTTGAAATGTTAATGTTAGTTGAACTCTCATTCTTGTTAGGTATATAAATTATTCAAGACAAAGAAGGAATATTTATCTCACAAGTAAATTACATCAAAGAAATGCTCAGGAGATTCAAAATGCAAGAATCTAAGCCAATAATTACTCCCATGAGCATATTGTGTAAACTTTGCAAAGAAGATAACTAACAAAAGGTAAATAAAACCCTATATAAAATCATGATAAGAAGCCTTGTGTATTCCACAACATATAGACCTAATATCATGTACGCAGTTTGTTTGGTTGGAATATTTCAAGAATAAAGAAGGGAAGTTCATCCCCAAGCAGTTAAAAGAATCTTCAGCTATCTCATGGGGACACTGGACTATGGTCTTTGGTAACTAAAGAGAAATGACTTTTATATTAACTATTTTAAAGATGTTAATTACACATGTAAAATAGATGATAGAAAAATCAAAATTTGTGGAGCCTTCTTTGTAGGTACTATCTCATTTCATGGTTGACTAAAAAGAAATATCTTGTATCTCTTTTTACTTGTGAGGTTAAGTATGTTGTAGTAGCCTTTTCTTGTACACAAGTGATATGGATAAACCAAAATCTTGAAGATTATAAAATTGAAAGTGAAGGTCCTATTCCTATGTATTGTCATAACACAAGTGTTATAAGTGTATCAAAGAATTCATTTTTATATTCTAAGCCAAAACACATACCAATTAAGTATCAAATTTTGAGAGAAAAATTTAATTAGAAAATAATAATTCTTCAACATGTGTATACAAAGGAATAAGTAGCTGATATAATGATTAAATCTCTACCGAGAGCATATTTTCAATAGTTATGACATAAATTAAGGGTAAAACCAGCCCTTAGTATTCACTAAAGATCTAAGAATGATAGTGGGATCAGTTCAAGTGCTAAATTTTCTCCAAGAAGGCTCAGTTTGAGTATAGATAGGGGGAGTTAGTTCTCCAATCTAAGCCACAAGTCAAAAATATCACCAATGGAAAATTTGTAGAAAGTGAAAGGGTTGAATATCTTAGGGGGATTTTTATTAAGAAAAAGGGAACATCTTTCCAGGGAGAGAATATAGAGGTAAGAACATGTTTTATCATATTTTTTTTGTTTGTGTACCTTTTTCATAGATGTCAAAGGGGGAGAGATTGCAACAAAAACAAGTTTCCATTGGATTGCATATATGAATATGTTGGTGCATTAGCTTGCCATCAAAGTTTCTATGCTTATTTCCGTCAATGATAAAGGGGGATATTGTTGAACCTTGTTTCACTGATTGGTGTTAGCGTTGATGTCAAATGGTATTGATAGAAAAGGAGAGAAATTTCAAGAAGATAAGTGTCTGACAATAGCCTCGAGATTGTTTTAAACATGTAATAGATGGAAAAGCAATGTAAAGGATTTCTTCAGTATAAAACTTGCAGTAAAAAATGGCCAAAAGAGTTTTAATTTCTTTTTCTAGTGTGTGCAAGATCCTTTGTAGTTCATGGGGGTATTGGCCTTTAAGAAATAAATAATATATTTTCAATGAGTTCAAGTTTCCATAATTTACAGCTCTTTGAAGGAAGTTATGGCCATTCAAAGTTTTGCAAGTCATGATAAATGACAACAAGAATACACATTTAAAAGTAGGGACACGTGGCCAAAGATGGATAAGACACACGGTGAAAATCAATGATAGCCAATGAACACCTGTCGGCTTTCTAGAGAGATCCTAAGTAGATGCGCCTAGTGGATGTGAGGTTTGTGTAATTAACCAAATCTTATGGATTTTTGGGTCAATAGGAAAAGCGGAAAAATCTAAATGGTGAAGGAAGGTGTTATGTGTCAATTTTATGGGTATGATGAAGGAAAATGTGGTCCAATGTACTTAGACTTACGAAATCATCCATTTTTATATAAAATTATAGATTTGCCAAGTAGTTGCGAAGAAAAGACACATGGAGGTTTTTGATTGGCTCGTTATTCATGTTCTTCCATAGAGTTGGAAAATGATAAGGATGACATTGAAAAATTTGCAAAGGTATGTGGTGTTTCCCTAGTAGATCATGTGTCACATTGGTTAGATATAGATTAGGAGAAATATGACATTGTAAAGAGCGTGGACCCTTTCTATTGGTTTATGTTTTGAAATCTGATAAATATGATGCCAAATAGTTACATTCAGTTTTATAATTCATTTAAAATTTGCAATCTAACAATTTTAAAACCACAAAGCCTTGGAATTTTAGAAAATTCCTTGTAATTTAAATTGAATCGAAAAGTAAATATGGATATCTATCATTGGTTCATGTTTCACAGCAAGGCAGAAAGAGTCAACATGTTAGAGAGAAACATGGCATATAATTGTGTCCGTCACTTTGTAGTTTTTGTAATTTTAGAAAAATATATTCAATAACCAACAGATATGACCAAACATGGATTTTTAATATCTTATAAATACCAAGGTGTAGTGAATCCTAAATTTACATAATTTTTTAAGTTTTTGTAGTATTTTAAAATATTTATTTACTAGTCCTAGTTTGCAATATTTTTGGCTAACAAGTGGGATACACTTATATGGTTTGACCCTAGTGGAATAACGGGATGACATGTTACATTATATCAATGACACGTAAGGCTGGAACATGTTAGAATGTTTTGAAGTATGAAAATCTTGTCCATGACCATGATGGAAATTGTGCAAGTAGGAAAATCATCGAAACTTGAATTTTAATCGATGAAAAATTACTAAAAATGTAGATAACTTTTATAAGGAGATTAAAAAAATGTTGGAAAATAAGTCACATTGATTCTTTTTGAAATGAAGGAAAAATTTATGACAGAAAATAAGTTTGTGAAGAACTTTAAAAGTCATTGAGTATGAAACATAATTATTCGAAGTGAAGGAGCTCATGGAGAAGCTCAAAATTCAGTTACATGGAGCAACTTAATAAGTATAATTTTTCAACCTACAAACATGAAGTTCTATGAAAGAAGAATGTTCATGTTAAGAGTCTCAAAACATGAAAAGTCAAGAGTCATTCTTGGGCGTGATGGTTGTTTATTTAAGCTCAATTTGTTAGCATGAAATTTGGTTGTAGCTTCAATGAGATGAATGAGACATTTTTTTCGAATGGAGAGATATTTTTGAGAGAGTGTAGGGATGCAGACATGTATTGAGAAAAAATTTCATGATTTAAAACCATGAAAAATTAAGACCAGCAGAAAAGAAGAATAATGAGAAAATTTAGAGGTCACCATCAAATGTAGAAGACATCAAACCAAGTGTGATCTAAATTATGATAAATTCTAAGTTGAAGCCTAGCATGTGGGGAGTTGTTGGTTCCCTATAAGTTGAAGCTTGCTAAATAATAGTTGTTTCTTGAATGAATTTGGGAGTTGTAGCTTTAAGAAAAGTAGAATATTGTCAAAGACTGACTAGTAGCTTGGTTAAATTTTGGGTTTTTATCTCTCGATTGAGTTAAATTTCAATCATGAAATCATGTAACATTTACAAGACATTTTTGTTCTGAGCCTAGTTCTTGGTTGCAGTGTATTTTTGTCCCTTATGGGTTTCCCGCATTAAATGTATTCTCTACATGTGTTCTTTAATGCTAGTTTATTTTCTCTTTCCTAGTTGAAGGTGAGTGCTTAACATGATTAAGGTGATTTAAATCGGATGATTGATCAATTCTAAATTGCACAAAATTTTAATAAACACTGAATCTTCCCCCTCTAGTGTCTAGGTTTCTAATAGATATGAGGTATCAAAAATGTTGAAAACTAAATTGTTAGAAAAAGAAGGAATAGGGTTGGGTTTTTAAGATTTAGAATTATTGAAAAGTGATTCACTGTAAATTTAATGTTTTCATTACCTTGTTGAACTACTTAATGCCTATCACATTTAAGGTATTTTTTATGTTCCTTAATACCTTCATCTAGCCTTTCTTAACTAATGGATGATTATAAAAGTTATTTTCTAGTTGGAAGGTATAGGAAAATGTCTAAAGGAAATGGTAAATATAATATAAATGGACCAAATTGACAAGCCATACAAAAAAAATACGTTCATCATTCCATTGAGGGAGAGTTATAGTATGATCTACATCCATGGTGAATGTTTGGGATGGATGCCATCGCAACTCCTCCTTAGATAGAGTTTGGTGACAATCAATATGCGAGGGGAGAATAATAATTTTCTTTCATTTAATATATTGATTAATTCTATGGGTAGTTAAATTAGATTAAGTTCCTCTCAGGAAGACTATACATGAATTTTATATCAGTCGAATTCTTGTTTCTAGGAAACATTAAGACATGAACGTTCTTGATAGACTACTAATTTAGAGGAGGATTTTTTAAAAATTATGATGAGGTAATATTGGTTTTTTTTCCTATTTGAAAGCTTATTGTAAAGAGGTACGGGACAATGACCTAACCTTATATTTAAGGTTAGGTTCAAGTTCTCTAAGGAAAGGTTGAAACAAACTTCCATTAAAGATATTATGTCCAGCCCTAGTGGACAAGGTTTTCTAACATTTGATGAAATATATATCCCTAGTGGCGAAGGTTCTCGTCATGCTCATCACATGTATGAGATTATATCAGAATTTCATCAAGAAAAACTAGAATGAAGTGATCCAAAAACATCATGAACACCCCATTCATCAAACTTATGAATATTGTATTGGCATTTGTTAGACCAAATGGTACCATTGTGAACTCATAGTGGCCATATCTCATACAGAAGGTTGTCTTGTGGATATCTTCCTCCACAATCCTCAACTCATAGTAGCGTGAATTAAGATATATTTTATAAAATATAGTGCTCCCCTTCATCTAATCAAATAAATCATCTATTTTTGGAAGGGGGTAACTATTATTGATCATTACTTTCTTTAGTTTTGTGTAGTCCACCCACAAACATAAATATTCATCGTTTTTATTTAAAAATATCACTAGTGCACCACAAGGATATACACTAAGATGGATTAGGCCTTTCTTAAGAAGGTCCTCCAACTGCAACTTGAGCTCACATAGCTCAGGTGTGGTCATCCTATATGGTGTGTGTGAGATAGGCTTCACTTCGAGAACAAAATCAATATGAAAGTCTATCTCATGTGGGGGAGGTAACCCTAGAAACTCACTAGGAAAAACATCTGAAAAATCCTAAAAAAAGGGGTGGTAATCAAGTGACGATCCATGAGTCTCATCCTTTGATTAGTCACTAACAGTGATGGATTATAACTTACAACCCTGTTACACACACTACAAATGCATAATGGATACGGTGTGAATAGAGATGAGTCTCCTAACTCCAACAATACATGACTCCATTCTAAAATCATCTACACAAGATATAACCTTACATTAACAATCAACTCTCGCTCTGTGTGTAGATAACAAATCCATGCCTAGGATAACTCCGTATGAACCCAAGGGAAGGATACAAAGATCTAAATTCATGGTGAAAGGTCCTAGGTCCACTACACACACCTTAACTAAGGATTCCACTGATATTTCGGCTACAAAAGCCATATCAACATCCCAAATAAGGCCCTACCTAATTTTCAATAGTCTACATTGGTCAAATAATGATGGAGAAATGAAAGAATATGATGACCCTGATTCAAATAAGATAGAGGTAGAAATACCACCAATGCTACATGTGGTCTCAATAACCATGGATTTGTGCTCTTCTTGGAATTTCTTGACTGCAACATAAATCATATGGCTCCTATCCATGTCACCAACTGTAGGCTCAGAAAAAAGTGCCTTACCTTGATTACTAGGGTTTTGAGGGCACTCTCTCCAATGATGACCACGTACACTACACCCATATAACCTACATGGTCCTATCCACTGAGAAGATACTCCTCCAGGTGGCCTGATAGTATGTGTTGTAGAACCTAATCATCATGCCATAGATATTTAAGGGTACCATGGTGGACATAATTTTGCTGATTATGCATGAGGTGGATCCTAAGTCATATTGCCCCCCCAGCTAGAGGTCTCATACAACGCCCCCTCTGAGCATCATGGCACTATGGAGGTTGAAATGTTTGTCAATTTTATTGTGGTTTCTACTAAGGAGGAGGAGGCCTAATGAAAGACTTTGTTGAAGTGTGTCCATCATGAGGAGGACGAGATGATCCCCTCGATCTACTATCCTGCATTTACTATAGATTTCTCCTTACTTTGTCTCAAGCCTGTTGAGTCTTCTCCCTAGTTTCCTTTATAATGTAGGCCTTCTCCACAACCCTTGATAGTGTCTATGCATAATGAATGTGCACTACCCCAACTGAGTCTAAGTTAAGGCCCCTGATTAACCTGTGAACCCTAGCCTACTCATCTTACATGTAGTCCACATACTAAAGCAGGTCAAGAAACTAACCCTCATACTCTGCTACAATCATGGAGGCCTTTTAGGGATCATCAAATTCATCGATCCAATGCTAGATGAATCTCCTGGATATGTATCTACTCCTGAAACACTCCTCAAAGAGCTCCTAAGTAACTATCTCTTAATCCATGTGGAGCTTCTTCTCCTTATTCCACCACCAAACTCTCGCTCCATCTCCTAGAAGGTGGATAATAACATGAAATTTTATGTTTCTAGCACGAGGGCATACCTTGAATCGTTTTCTCAAGCTAACCATCCATGCCTCAGCTTGAAATCCTCCTGTATCTCCAATAAAATGTGGTGCGTGTAACATCCATATCTCTCTGATGTGATTTGTCATTCTTGATTGTTTACACCTAGGTCTCTCCACATGAACATCCCTTAGCCTAGGGATTGTATATTTGTCTATGTGTCCCAAAGTTCTATCTCTGTACTCTCTAAGTTGTGAATCATGTCCAACCAACTCCACATGAGATTACTTTTCCCTATCCTTAGAACTATGATGTGGGAGTGCATGATCCTCAACTGATGGCTCTCCTTCATGTCTACTAGGTCACCCTCTTAAAGGTACTCTGCATAAATTTGCATTAACATCGTGTAGTGTCTGTAGTATCTGAGTAAATATAGTTGCTACTTCTTGATCTGGGAGTGGTAGATATAGGTTCACGTGTAATGACCCATCGTCTAGTCAGCACCTCTTGCATAGACCAAGATGGAAATTAGTTTACCATCGTCTAGGATTTGTTTCATTTTTATAATTTTTCTACATTTTCAAGAAATATCATGAAATGTTGTGTGTTCTAGGTTTAGAGTTGAAATATGTTTTATTTTTTTATTTCATATTTCTAAGTGTGACCGGGTTCGAAGCATGGAACTCATGGCTCTGATACCAAGTGTAACACCCACAAAAAAAAAATCTCAAACAAAATGAAAACTAATAATCTAATAGTTTTAAACTTACTGTAATTTATTTTTTTGAAAAAGAGGTTTGGAAGGTTAGATATTATCCACAATTAATAAATTTCTTATTTAAAGTCTTTCTACACAAGCTTGTGCAAGTTGAAAATAAATTAATAATTAAATATTATTAATTTACTTCCAAAAATATATTTTCAGTTTAAAATAATACATTTACCAAGCTCCACAAGTTTAATTAATTATGGGGAACTAAGATTACTTTATTTTCTAACAAAAATTTTTTATTATTTTGTCGAGCCACTAAGGTCCCCCAGTCACCCCATTACCCATGCACTTTAATTTTTTTAATTAAATTTCTTTCCCACAAATACCTCCAACTTAAGCTATGTAGGGTTTAATTTGAGCCATTGGATTGAATCATTCCTAGCCCTTAGATTTGGATTTCCCTAAATATCCTTATGGATTTATTTTTATTTCTATTTGCCCCAAAACAACATCATTTGTTCATTATATTTTTGCAAGTTTGGAAGAGGAGAAGGAGGAGAAATCGTGAGAGAAAGAAGTAAAACCATGGAGAATTTTTATTTGTTTTAGATGTAAATAGAGAAATATTCCTACATTCTTCTCCTCATAGTTTAGTTTAGACAAGGGTTTACTATTTTAAGGTTCTTTATTTTCTTAATGTATAAATCCCATTGTGGATCTATTTTTGTTATTTAATGTAAACATTATTTCAATTCAACAATTAGGGAAAAAATCCATTTAATTTAATCTATGAAATATTACATATTTGGATTCTCATAAGAGGATTTATAATCTTAAACAAATAAATTTGATCAATTACTAGTTGTTGGTAGTTTCATTTTGCATGTTTAAATCTTAGATTTTAATTAAAATTCAATTTACATTTTTCACAGTTTGGAATTTTTTTTTCCATCATGGGTGAAAAAACCACCACCCTATGTCGATCGGTGGTCCTTGGACCTCCTCCTTGCCTTGGGTTCATTTCATCAACTGTCACTCTATGTTGGGTGACGATTCTTAAACCGTCGCTCTGCACCCGGCGGCAGTTCTATTTCCTGAAAAAAAACCTTAAACTAAAACATTTTCAAAATTGTTTCCTACTTAGGTTGGTTTCTAAGGGAACATGAATTTTTATTAAGGTGTCTACAATTCTTAGTTGATATATTGATAACATATCTTACTTTTATAACTCAAAACTTCCAAATGCATAGTTTTTCCATTCAAATATACAACCTTCAACAATATGAAATTTAAGTTTTCTTTTATTGAACATACGTTATAATTTCTCTTTTCAACCATAAAATACAAATATTATAAATACAAGTTCTAATAACATTCTTTTGTAATACAAGAACTTTTAATCCATTTCTTTCAATAAAATAAGTCTTTTCCAACACGGTATACAACAGTAGTTATGTCTACATTCAACTAAATCACTACAGCTTGGAATAAATGAAATATACAATATTTTCCTTCAAACATACAAAACTTAAAATCTCCCACTCTAAGTGGGAACAATAATATGATTTACAACATGGATAATTCTTCCAACAAGGTCAAAACACAAGTATTCTTTCAAGGTCATTTCCCAACTTTTAGCTTTCAAACTTGCATCCTTCTAACTCTTCAAAACTTGGATCACAATACAAATAAAGGTGTATAGGTGATGCTCTCTTCCCAACCTATAATCCAATAAGAGGAGAAGTCATCCCCTTATTGGCCCCCGAGCCTTAACTAATGAACAATGATGGGTATTGAGCAACATTTGACAATTTTTAAAAGAGGCTTCCACAACAAGAATTCCATAGTAAAATAATCAAATAACACATTCAACTCTCCATTTAAATAAATAAAAATATCCCCAAAAATCAAAAAGGTTTGACTACAACAAGCCAACAAGAAGCAATGGAATATGGGCACCACCTCCTTTTGTCTCCCAAGTTAAGTAGGAATTCCACCCAAAATCCTCCACGTGCACAACTCAATACATAAATCAATCATTATTTTTAAACTTGCAAAATGCATTATATATCCATGTTATCCTTTTAAATCCCCATAGGTGGAACTCAAACTCACATTCCCTAAAAAATTTATGCCTCACATCTCTCTTTTCCCTCCCAAATGGTCCCATAAATCCATCTCCCACACATAACTTAAGGAAAACTACCCATTTAAAAACAACATAACCAAAACATTCATCCAATAAGAAAGCAACACCATTCCTTCATCAAATACAATAATACAAAGATGTAAAAAGAGTAGATCATACCTTTCCATCAAGATTCCAATTACATTTCTCAAACAATCCTTTGAATCCTTCACCTAAGCTTTATCCAAGATATAAATCCAAAAAGAAAAAATTCAAGACCAAATTTCAAAAGTGTAAGAGAAGAAAATAAGGAAAGTAACCAAAAAATCCTTCAAATTCAATTAATAAATAGAAATGGGAAGTGAGAATGATGACGTGGGTCCATGTAGGATGTCACTTCATCATCCCTTCAATCTAACACACAAGTCAAACACCATGCCCAAGGAAATTAAATGCACATGTAAGACTTATGATATGCCCACATGACACCCCAACTTCCACATCATGCTTATCAAGGACAAATTTAAATGTGGTAAGTAATTAGTGCAATTATCTGCCCTTTTTACACTCTAGAATCCATAATTAATCCTAAAATTAACACCCCATACTATATGTATAGTTGTTGGATGAATTTAACAAGCATGAGACAAGCTTAGTTTGTCCCACAAGCATCCAAAAATCCCTCCCAAGTCAAAATCTGAATTTTGAAGTTGGGAAAGAGTACACAACACAAAACCCAACATAAATCTAATTTACATCTACAAGATTTCAAGGACCATCTACCTAATTTATTTCCCACCTGTCAAATCTTCCTTTTTAATTCAAATTTAAGGTAAACTAGTTAATTAAGACACATTAGCAAGTGTTATCAAAGTGAAAAAGTTTTTCAACTATTTAAACACATACATAACAATTAAAACTATAAAATTAAAGGAAAGAAAACACATTACACCCATGACCACATAAATGAGGCTACCCCCCCACCCCACATGGGAACCTCATAACAAATAATGAAACAACATAACATAACATAACATTATACACAAGTTGTCAAATTTTGACCATATTGTAGAACAGCCGGCATCCTTTTGTGGTTGATCCCCTATCCCATTTCGATGTATGTGATCAAATGTCCCCACAACACAAACAAAATACATCTTTACCCTTGCGGCCATATCAACAACATCGAGAATAATATATGTATATAATTCAATAATCGTCATCCAAAATTAGCAATTATATCATGTATCATCATTTAATATAATTCTTTTTTTTTAACATCCATAACATCATAATTCTACTCAAAATATCCAACTTAGGCTATGCATCTAGAATATGACATGTCAATATAAAATCATAATATTGCAAATCAAGATATATATATATCTGTGTGTGTGTCCATCATCAGCATCATCTAGTGCATCATAATTAAAATATAAATCACAACATGTCAATAGTCCAAATATCTACATAATCTATAATCTACTTATCAATATATAATAATCAAAGTGTCTAAGTTTCAATCCAACAACAATATCATCATAATGAAAATAGTGTTGTAGAGGAGTGGGCACTATAACATGGGGGAAACATAATATGATGAATTAGATTGCATACCCTACTTCCACCAAGACTTGGAGATACGTGTGATGTTTTCTTCTACATAAGGGAATGTAATGCATTTTTTAGAATGGTTCAGTAGCGGTTAACCTCCTAATCAATCTATCCACATACACACAAATTTATCCTATCGTTATCTAATCATTTTTAAAATATTTCTTAAATCTATATAGCCTATTTGATTATTTCATGTCATTATACGTGGTTTCAATGGTTTATGATCCATAGAAACCAATCACTAATACAAGTTATATATAAATGAAAGAAAACTGAAGTTACATATATCAACTATTTGAGGGTTCAAATTAAAATGAAGCAAGAATATCTACCGTATTATTCCCTACCTAGATCCAAAGGGGGATTAAGCCTTAGGAAAACTCGGTAGTTGCTTAGTGTGCCAATAGTCAGGGGGCGCCTGAATCTAAAAATTTCCTTTTTATCTGTTAATTTTAGAACTTAACTTTAAAATAATTTATCTAAAGAATTAATATTGATCCACCCATTTATAGATATTATTGTATAGTAACATAAATTTCATGCATAGATATAAAAAATATCACATATTTATAAGCACATATGACTTTTTTGGTATTGTTTCCCATTCTCTGATGTAGCTCCAAATTATGTACATGCGTAATTTGTTCTAGAAAAAGGTTAATGAATTTTGTATAATGTTGCTAGTGTATATGGTAGAGGTGAGTATAATTAAAGGGAAAAAGTATTTAATTTTCTATTCTTAATTTTTGGGGAAATTTCTATTATTTTTTATAGAGGAATCTATAGCCCTAATCCAAATACGACTCTTCACAAAACCATGGGAGCTACATAAATATTTTTGTTTGTTTGCCAAAAAATAGTGTTTTATTTAAGAATAGAGTTCTTTTCACCTACTTGATATGGCTAAATAAGACTTGTAAGAAACCTTGTATAAAATATTGTATTTTTTGCATTATGAGCATCTCCTATGATTATATTTTTCCATTCACAAAATATTTTTCATCCTTCCGTGATAATTTAATAATATATATTTTATTATTATTTTATTATGACCATGATGTAAATTTAAAAATACAAAATTATAGACAAATTTTATTTATTTAGTTTAAAGAAAAAAATATTAAATAAATTTTTGAGGAGGGTGCACACTCAAATTATTGCCTAGGGCGCTCCCAACCTTTAGTTCAGCTCTGCCTAGATCGGTATGGTTATGTACAAGATAATTTTATAGTACTATAGGTTAAATAGATGATGAATTTTTAGATCATTATTAGCGTTTTCATCCACTCTACACATCTAGAATACTTTTTCACCTCTTTGCATAACCAACTATTCATCTCCTTTTTTAATGTTATTAATTCATTGTCATATAATTGATTATTATATATATCGAGTATTGTATGGTCGACGTCTAAATTAGTTTATCTGGATTATTTTATTTGTAATATATCGTACATCCTACAACCTATATATTTTGTATGGTGTAGAAATGCTTCTCCTAATATTTGTGTGCTTATTCTTAGTTATCGATAGTTATCAATAGAATTTCATGGATTTATTATTCTATGGCATTTACCAAGGCACCAATAATTATAAGAATAAGTTCTGTAGTGTCTACGGATAGTACAATGAGATCATGTATTTGTGAAATATGTTTAAAGGATCTCATGGATTATGCAACAAACGATACATTATGTAATTAGAGATTTTTCACTTCACTAACATTATGTAATAGAGGTACACATAATTAAAACAATATAATATTACAACTATAATACTCTACATCCCTCAAACACCACACTTATTCACAATGCAACCTACTAATAACATAAAAAGTTAAATATAATGTTCAAGAAAATGATCTCAACTATTCAAAATAGTTTTAAATTAGTTGATCTTTGACTTTTTTGTGAACCCACATTCTCTAGCATCATACTTCTCAGGTAAATTTTAAAATTTGATCTCTTTCTTAAGGATTCCAAAACCCACTTTCTATGGAATATGAAACACTTATCCTCATTGCATACTTAATGTTCTTTCCTTTACACTTGATAAATCATCCTTATAGTATTTTTTTACATTTGTTCTCTTCAATCCATGCCACCATATTCTAAATTTCAGATTTTAATGTTTTCATTTACTATTTACTATGGGTACAAATCACATAGATTAAATATATTTGAGAAATAAATGTGTTCAAAAAACTCGTTCTCATAAGAGTTCAATGTAATCCTCAACACCTTGCATTGTCTAAGTTTATTCCATTTAAACCTATTTTATGTCTCCTTAATAAACCTTTCCTTCCACGAATGAGGAAATAACATATAAATAATATGATATTCTAATTTTCCCAATTTATCATTTATGCAGTTCTCATATTACCCAATTTCCATTTCAATTGAATACACATTATTAGTGCACTTCTTCAAGATATTTTGGAAAATCTTATAATCTATAACTTCTCCCTTTATTTCATGGTAAGTCTCATCTTTTCCACTCTCTTCATGTTACTCCCATATGCAATATACATTGACATTTCCGCCATGGTTTGACTATATTATTTATAATACACAAAATATGTTTACACAATTTTTAAGTCATGTGTCCCTATCTTATCTACAACTAAATAGATTAGCAATTATTGAAGAATCATGTTCACTACCTATGTTTTTAAATTAGTATGTGAGTGACAGGTCAAAAATGAATTTGAAATTTGTACTCATAATATTTCTCATGGTATTCAAATAATGGACAATAAATGTGTGTCCCAATAATACACATTACTATGCAACAAACCATGTAGTATGACAATCTCTTTGAAGAAACAATTTTCTATGTGAGTTGCATTGCTATTCTATTGCAATAAGTAAAACATACCATCTTACATAATTTATCAACCTCATGATAAATGGAATAGAATACTCTTTCCATATTTTGATAACTAAAAATGAAATCCATATTAATTTCCTTCCACTAATTCTATAAAATGGGAAAAGGCCGATATGATCCCAAATCCTAAATTTGTCTCTAAGCTAGCTCGCATATCCTTCATTACTATAAAAATTTGCAAAGACATAAGCATATGGGGTATAACTTAAATATTCATTATCAGCAATAACATTTTATCCAATGGGAAATTACCTACTAAAAAAACACTACTTATATTTCATTAAGTTATCCCTCATTAATCGTCTAGGAATATGAAACTAGTTACCTTCCGAAAAAATACCTTCTTATACAAATTAATGAAACCATGCTTCTCTTTCAATACTAGAATATACTTTACAATGTATATATGCTTCACTAAATACTTCATCCTATGCATAAAAATATAGTATGGATTCAAAACCCAATACTTCCATTGTTATCTCACTCAACCACATACAATACAAAACCAACACATTAACAACTCTAATTTAGTTTCTATTTATATGCTTCAACATAAATTTTTAGCCTTTTAGATACTCAAATAACTTCATTTTCATTTCGTTGAGACTCACGTGACTAAAAAATTTTGTAATGTTGTATTATCAATATATAGTGCAAATTCCCATGGAAATAAGTAGTGCCTCATGTACTTGAGTCCTTTCATAAATGCATATATAAAATACTTAATCATTAAAAGCTATAGTTTCTCTATCTATTATTCAAATTATCATTGAACAATAATATTATCCTCCCTTCTTGAGTTAGTATTTCACCAATAACTATACCAATAATAATACAATTCACCTCGAGTACCTTCAAAAAATCTAGAAATGTTAACAATGGCTTCCCAATCAACTTCATCTTCATATTGTGAAATTTATCCTCTATGGAGTGACTTTATAAAAAATATTTCCTATCTCCTCACATGGCCTTTATAATAGGACTACACTCACCATTATATTACCTTATACACTTTCATAAAAACATAAATAACCCATTAAATCTCCCTCCTACAAAGTCATTGCAAAATAATGAAAAATAAACTTTTACAATAATCTTGTGTTGATCCATCTCCATACCATCCCTAGAAAGGAAAAATCATAGATATACAAAATCCTCCTACATTAAACTAAATTTCTTTAAATTTGTCATCAATTTATTCTCATGTAGCCACTTGACCACTTGTCTTATATGTAAGAAATTATCTTCTTATGTATTTCAATATCAAAATATCTTATCAATACATGATAGAAAAATATTCCCAATAATGGTTTATGGACATCATTAATCAACCTCATAAAGATACTCAATTTGTGTTTTAATAGAAATGGAACATCTAACCATTCACACATTCCTTCCTGTGTGTTGAACATAGTCTTCCAAACATCCACTTCTCTAATGAAAGTTTTATGTTATCTACTTTGACATTGATTTTTAATGCATTAATTCACACCACTAAGACAATCCATTGTTTCATTCATACATGGGAATGAGAGTATACACATGATGGTTTTATTTTTATGGTCCCCAAATATTTACACATCAACCATTTACCATTATTATTCAATGTAAGAATCACTAGTACTAAGCATCATCTCAAACACTCTCTAATAAATCATCTACTCAACATATCCTCAACCTATAATTTTATCTGTGTATTATCCTATAGGGTAATCTTATAAGCTACTTTGTTCAATAGTATTGAGCATAGAATTAAGTGCATGCAATGATAAATTTGTTTCATAGGTGGTAGCGTAGTGAGAAAACTACTATAAACAAATTCTGCAAAATCTCCTAGCATATCCTTATCGTATTGAAACATTAATTCATATTTCACAATTAATTCCATTGGTCACTATCTTTGCATGAGTTCAAAAGGACAAAAAAAATTCACTTTAATACTTCACCGTATTCAAAAAAGTATTACCTAATAGAAAAATAATCTTTTGTCCTTATTCTAATCTTTCACTCCTATCCTTCATTGGATGTAGACAGTTATTCTTTCCCATATTTCACAACTTTGTAGGTGTTTCTGTGTACATCATGTTGCATCTTCTAGTTGAAACTCCATAGTCTTATAAGTATCACATAATATACATCTAGTGGCATGATTATGTGCATGACTTCAACCTCACATGCCCTAATATATAACTTCACAAGGAATTGCTAAGTAACAAACGACTGTTATCCCTTTGACAATACATTGTAGGAATCAAGATGCTAAGTCCTATTACAACCTAATTTACCCACCATATTTTGTACATCCAAATTATTGGGGATAATACTATCCTTAATAAATTTCGAGACTTTTCCAGAAAAAGTGCATCTTATTTAAACAAAACTCTCTCTACGATGGAGTAACCACCTTTTTCTCTAATTTTAACAACAAAATGTAAAAAACTGTTCTTATCCCATATTTGGGTCTTCTTTGTAACCTTATGCGTAAAAATTATCACCTTATGTAATAAGTGCATTCACATTACTCTTATTTCTATCATGTTAGCCATGTGGGAGGGTAAAATCTATCTTAGCTCTTTCTTTACACTAATAAACAGTCTCACTGAACGTATAACTTCTTACGTGACCAAATGATCCTATAGCCCTCTCAACATTACCTCATCCACTATCCGATCCCTCACTACATGAAATTGAGATCACATCACCTTCATGATGTAAATAAAATTCCTTCTCCCCACTACGTCCATGCCTTTTAATAGTGTTTCCCTTAGGACATGATCTAGTTTGTTAT
Source organism: Taxus chinensis (assembly GCA_019776745.2). NCBI lineage: Eukaryota > Viridiplantae > Streptophyta > Pinopsida > Cupressales > Taxaceae > Taxus > Taxus chinensis. The sequence continues at coordinate 215,707,143 of CM034147.1, forward strand.
TTGCATTCAAACATATCTTCTACCTTAATGTTTACTAATATACCTCCTCAATAAATGTAACTTGGATCATTGCAAACTAATTCCTGAATCATAATGTAAAATTCAATCACATACATGGATATATTCATAATATCCTCCTCCAAATGTCTCAGTCGAACGATGAGATGATTAAAATATTCTATGTATTATTTCATGCTAAGCTCTTTTTATCACATGTTCTACAAATCCTTTAGCAAATATAATTAGTTTAATATTAAATCCACACGAAATGTTTTTCCTTCAAATTCGTAATGAGCCTATCCCATGTTTGTATCTTCTCTTTTTATTTATTCACTTGTCATTTTTCGATTTGTTCCCACCATAGAGACGTATAACCTTTTAGTTTAATATAGGCGAATTTAAACTTCTAGGATCTTCCATGTCTTCACACTCTAAATGTTTTTTAGCTCTATAATTTGATCAACTAGTTCCATTGGTTCCAAATTACTAGAATAATTAAGCGTGTCCAATTTAGGCTTACTCGTTTTTCTACCAATGTTTTAGTAACAATCTATCTTTTGGACCTTTGTCTTGTGTGGCATCATATTTTGAATTCACTTTTTAGGCACGCATTACTTATCAAGTGTGTCCTACATCATCAATATGATTTGAAGCATAATTACACATTTGTATTATCTAACTTTCATGGCCTCCAAACGAGCTTGTATGGTTTTCAATATCTAAGCCAAATCGATAACATGGGCACCCTCATATTGGATAGTTCCAACAAAAATTTTCATATCTGCCATTTTGTTTCCTCAAACCAATGCAACCTTCACACTTGTTCACACCTTCTACCCAATAATCACTCGATGGAAGATGTCAACAATATTTTTCTACCAACCTTTACAAAAGTGGACAACTAATAACTCTTTCTTAATAAGTTCCTCGCATCTTCAACCTAATGGACACTCATTACAAGGTGTACATAATTATAATCTACCCACATCTGAAAATGTGGAAAACCACTAATCTTTACTATGCCACAAATCTCAAGGAACAAAATCTTATTTTGATACTAAATGAAACAAATTTGGTTAGGGTTATCGATGAAGAGCTTCTTTAGATCATATAACCATCGAAATTATGCACAAAAAACATACATACAATGCATGTAATAACATAGAATATAATTAAAAATTACAATAACACATATTAATCAACTTCAATCATGAATACATTCAGGAATAACACACTCATAGATCAATAAAAATATCCAATAAAATTATTATGCTTGCTTTGAGACTTAGGCTCACATACATGCTCTTCTCTAATTCGAAAAGTTGATTATGATGTCTATCATAGAAATTACAACTTTTTATGTAAGGCGATAAACATTTCTTTATATAGACAACTAATGCCACAACTTAACTTTTAGAAGTTAATATGACATTATAGTTCAAAGGACTCACTATAGACTCAATTGGACTTCTTGAGCTTTCATGGTTTCAAATATATTTTCTCCTATCATTTTTGGGTTTTAGATAGCTTTGTGGTCTTTCAAAACTACAAATAGTGCTTTGCATCTCAGAATCAAACTTTGTAGTATTGTGTGGTTTCCCTTGATATTGCACGACTCTTCTTGGTGTTTCCTCACTTCTGATAGACTTGCACAACTTCCTTAGTTTTTCATGGAATCCACCCATGTTTATAAGTTTGACTTCCATAGTTTGTGTGGCTTCCGATCAAACTCCATCGATTGAGGTGAAGTGTGCAAAGGCTTGTGCTAATTTTGCTATGGATCTCACATTGCATGATGTGATTGTGTACTTCACTAACAATGCACAACAGACTTTCACACAACTCCAATTGTGCGCAAACAAAACTTTAGTACTTCAAGGCCTAACAACAACAAACTTATCACACTGCAGCCCACCAACAACACAAAATATAAAAAAGAACCGAAATAACTCACCCAAACTATTCCAAATTATTTTCTGTTGATCAATGATTGCATGTGAACTCAGATACACCTACATCACTTGGACATTATCCTAAGATTCAATAGTCAATGACCATGCGAACAATCAACACCAGGGATACTCGCTAGATACAAATAGCCGTAACAATCAATTATTTGTCTTGACCACAACTTAATTGTACGAAAGTTTTCTCAACGTTCATTTATATTCGTTAATGACAAAATTGTCCCCATCCTTAAACACGACTATGTCATCAATGTCCTAAGTCCTTAAAGCTAAGATCTTATCCATACATGTTTTTCCCCTTTAACACCACATCAATAACATGCTGACATGTAAATCAAACAACCAGCGTATACTTAAATTAACTTCATCAATAAAATGCTCACATATACAAAACTTGCATTCAACTATTCCATTCTAATTGTTGGGTCACTAAACCTTCGTACAACACCCGAGTAGTCACATAATATACACAGTATACACACGTGACTGAAAAAATGTTTGATCCTCTTTTATCCCTTTCTCAAACACATATGCAACTGGGTACGTTCCATTCATTCAACGTGGGTAATATTCTTCTCTACCTTCCATCATCGACATGTCTACGATAGAATTATATATACACGAATTTATCAATCTTAAATAAGCATGTGTAGAATCCCCAGTTTGTCTCTGCAAAATGCCACAGGGGCAGCCATTATAGATGACGAAATAGGTTGCAGCCTAAATGATTGGAATACAATGGAATTTGTATCATTTTGGTAGATAAAACGTGAAAGAATAGCAAAATGCGGATATCATGGTATATTTCCATATAAGAAACGAGAGGAAGAATCTAAAAGGGCAATAAGGCCAAAAGTGCAGTAAAGTTAAAAGCGTAGAGTATATACTGAATATATTCCCACACTTTGTTGCTTTAAGCACATGTAGGCTTGTTGTTTGCGCATATACACTGAATATATTCTTGAAATGTGTTGCTTTACGGACTATTTCAAGGCCAACGCAAACAGTTCCCGTCCGAATGATCCATCCACATACAATTAGGCCTTTGACCTTCAAACCTCGCACGAGTAAGAGCCACCAATATTTCAATGCTCACATTTAAATATCAAATTTATAAGATCGAGATTCCTTTCCAAATATAAATAATTTCAGTTTTATTTAATATATTGATCTTAAGAGTCTATATTATGATGATTCTATTTATCATATTGTGGTTGTCTAGTTATTTGTCAGTGTATTTTTAAGTGTTGCTTTCGTGGCTAAGTTATTAATTGGCCACCATTTTTGAGACCATTGTCCTTTACTATTTATTTTGATTATATTATGTGTTCATCCTTTTTTTTTTTTATATATATAATTTATAATAAATAAAAAATACATCAATTAATCATTTTATCATTATATATATTTATTAATTTTGATTTGTTACATATTCCGATATTTATAATGTGAATATTATTTTTGTTTCACTTATTTTTTACATTCACAAAACTTGTGATGTGATCCTATTTTTTTGCTAAAATCTAACCAAAAAGTTCTAAATATAGTTGTTATGTTCAAAATGTAGTTTGCATCATCAGATTTTGTAAATAAAACAACTAACATATCATGCATCATTGTTCACGATTGTTAAGAACACATCTTATATTGTGGGATTTGTTATCCATTTGACATTTATATTGACATTATTGCATCATCCTTTACATCACACAACTCCCGCATTAATGTTTTCCCTTCAGTGTTAGTACTATTCCTCATATTCTTTTTACAAATTATTATGACTAAGGATGTTTGTTAGTTTGGAAAGGAGCAATAATCCCGTGAACAAATCACGATACATATTTGAAAATTCTAAAATTTGAAATATTTTTGATATCTTATAAAGAAGTCTTGATTTTCCTCATTTTACATTGAACAAAATATTTTCTAAAAAATCTATTATATACTCAAACAAAATATTATTTATTAGGAGAGAAAAGATATGATACACTAAATATTAATTTCATACAATCTTTGTAGGATGTAAATTTCTAAGTTGAAGAGAATATTTTTAATTTGTAAGATTTCATTTTGTATGTTTATAGTATAAAAGAAATTTGGCACCTTAAAAGTAGAAAAGGATTTGAATTATCAAGCGAAATGCATCATCATTATTGGCTTCTCAAGCTAACCAAGCTTTAAAAGTGTGGTTCATGTCATTTGTCTGCGAGATTCCTCATGATGACACGAGATATTTCTAGTAATGCCATTCATACCTCCAAAAAAATAAAACACCATGTTAAATTGACATAATACAACCATCTCCATCTCAATTAGATAATATTTAAATCATACATGAGTATTCTAAAAACTTTTAACATGTTGTTTTATAATATTTGAAATATTATGGTAGATAATTATTCCTATTTATTTATAATTAACTTCATTATTAAATAACCATAGTTATATAAATAAAATGTGACACTAATGAAAAAAATGTTGTTCAATAATGTCTTGAATTAGAGCTTGATTGGCCTAGTACTATGTCCGGTTGGTTTCGATAACTGATTTTGATAACTTTGTGTGCTATTGAGGTCAAATCATGACCACTAAAGAATGTGCAAAAATAAAATTATAATTTGTGCTCCAATGGACCGAATCACATGCGAAACTTGACCAAATGTTGTTTTAGTTTAATTGAGTATATGATTAGAACCAATCATGCCTAGTTTGATCATTTTCAATGTGTGTGAAAATGTAGTGAAAAAATATTCTTGATTATCATCAATAACATACTAAAGTTTCTTAAATGAATTATTGGTTTAATTGGGACCACAATTAGTGTAACGACCACAATTTCGACGTTGTAAAACCACATTAAAACTTAATAATTATCTAGAAAGTTGCAGCATTTTTTTTTTTATTTTAAAATATTGCAAATGTGTTAATCCTATAATATGTTTAATCAACTCTCACAAGCAATCTAATATAGTACATTAAATGGAACTAGTCTAGGCTAATAATTAAATATTCTTAACCCATTCTAAGGTCAATATAATTACAATGTGCTAGAAAAGTGTCCATTAATTTCTTTTACTTGGTTAAATAGTTTCCCGCTCTACAATTAACATTCAAACTCACAATAATTAAACCCTTAACCTTAGTTACCTTAGTTCCCTTAAAATACTAGCTTTATTATTTCTATTGAATCATTAACTAAAAACATACTAGAAGACTTACATAATTAACTTAACATACAAGGGTACTAAGAGGCCCCATTCACCCATTTTCACATACACTTAAATTACTTAAAACCAATAAAAAAAATATTCTCACCTAACAATTGTAGGATTGATTCTTAACCCTTGTATCAAATAAATTGTAGGCCACAATCTCTTCATTGGTATTTTTTATTTTCTTTAATTTGTAGGTTAGAGGAGTGGAAGCTATGAAAGGAAGGAGGGAAGAAGCCATCAAGGGAATCATTAGGATCAAGCTTAGTTTAGTTTAGTTTATGGATTTGATCTTGTAATGTCTTCTATTTGATGATTGTAGACATTTCCACTATAAATTTGGAGTAGTTATTTACTAAATTCCATTTGTGTTATTTCTATATGTGAAAAACTATCTTTCCAATTAATCTAAGAGATTTGATACATTTAAATTCCCATTAAAAGATTTACATACTTAAACAAAGAGTTTGTTCCCATATATTTTTCTAGTAGTTTCCTTTTTACATTTTATAGGCTTAGATTTTAATTAGATCAAGTTCAATTTTACATAGTTGTTGATTTTAATTTCTCCATTGACAGTGATGAAATCACTACCCTAAGTAGGCTGGAGGGCCTAGGACTCTCAACCCACCTGGGTGATGATTCACAAACCATCACCTTTCCAGCATTGTGGTTCAGACACCTCCACTTTACACAGGGAGGTAGTCCTATTCTTCGAAAAAAACCATCAATTTCACAATTTTTCCAAAAACAATTGTAACTAGGGTGATTTTTCAATTTATCCTAGGTTTAAATTCGTAAGCCGAAAGACACTAGTTGAAAGTTTAAACCATTTATTAAATCCATGGTTTATATCACTAATTACATATATTTTCTATTTCAATAGTAAACAAGAAAACAACTACAATAACACTTTTCCAATATAATTTCTTTCAAGCTCAAACGAAGGAATGAAACTTAATCTTTTTCTAATATAATTGTTTTAATTTCCACAACAAGAATGTAATCTTTCAACAAAGTAACTCGCTATAATTTAGTGCATCCTTCCATTGAAACTATAACCATTTATTCAAAGAAAGCACAAGAAACTGCTAAACACTTAAGGTTTACTAAGAATACATCCTCAACAATTTACAACTTTCAAGTTTTCCCTTCATTCTAACAATAATGTAACTCCTACAAATAACAATGAAATTTATTTTTCTTTAAGCATAGTTGATTTATTACAATGCAAGGAGCTTTCTTTCCAACAATACATTACAACTTGATAAATAAAACATAAAATACAATTTTTCTTTTAAATGCTAGACTACTAGCCTTCCACGTTAAGTGGGAATTACATGAAATATTTTTACAATGAAGGATTTATTTTTGAATTCAACAAATGTTCCAAGTACCAAATATTCAACATGAGCTCAACCATTTCTTCACCTCAATCACAACAACAAAAGTGGGGGAGAGGCAACCTTCTCCACCCAACCAATCATGTAATGAGAAGAAGAAGGTATCCTCCTCATTGGCCCCCGAACCCCAACCACAGTGCAATAAGGTTTGGATACAACTCATGGAAACTAAAAAAATGCTTCCACATCACAATAAATTTTTTTATAATAATTTAACAAACATTCAAACACAAGATAAAAATAATAAGAATGTAAATTTCAAAATACACAAGGCTTGAAAACTCAAAGCCAAATGGAGTAAGGATCTATGGGGAGATCACTTATGCCTCCCAATTTGATTATGTGTCAACCTTAAAACCCTCCAAAACATAGCTCAAAACCCCTACAAAACTATTATGCACCCTTAAGATCTTTTTATGCCTCCCACATTCTCTTTTTCCTCCGTACAATCTCTTATGTCTCCTTCAAAATAATCAACTAAGAAAAGTAACCATTTTCTTATCAAAGGTGGGGAACCTAGCCCAAGTCCCTCCCAAAACATGAAACATAACTCTTTTGAATCCCTACTATAGATAATCCCCATAGCCTTCTCCTACACCATACTTAGGCATTCTACCTAAGTTCCCAATAATAACACAAAATATGCACTTACATGAAATACACACATAAAAACAAACAAGTAAAGCAAGCATTTTCTTCCTACATTTTCATAGTATGAACTTGATCAAAGAATCACACTCAAAGCTCCTTCAAGCTCAATCCAACTCCAAAAAATTACAAGACTTCAACAAGCACTCTAAAAAATCTTTAACTCAAAAAATATAAATGCACAATAAAATGAAGTAACCCCCAAAAAAACAATTAAACTTGCATATATAAAAAATGGGAAGAAGAGGCAGAGGTGGTTCCATGTAGAATGTTGCATCACTTATCCTTAAGTCCACATGAAAATTAAAACCTCAACCACAATGCACAATAAATTGGTGGTTGAGAGAAATGACAAGCCTCTTACACACTTAACACAAACCCACACCCCCTAAGGACATAATTTAAAACTCATTTAAGAAAATTGCAATAAATGTAACTTTTTGCCCTACAAAACAAATAATAGGGTCTTTTTTTTACCCCCTAACCCATAGGTATAGTTGGTATATGAAATTAAGAGGTGTGGGATAAGGTTAACATGTCCCACAAGCCTCTAAAAATGGCTCTTAAGCCCAAATCTGAATTTCCCAAGTAAGGTAGGGTGTAAAAAACGCAATGTTAAATACACTCAACTTAAATCAAAAGATCCAAAGGACCAAATACTCTAATAAATAGACGTTTTTTCACATCCCCAATTAATTTAATAATCATGAATAATCCACTTATTTAAGGAATATTAAACAACAATGATTAAATGAACTACATCACAAAATAAATCACATAATCCATAATAAATAAACGAAAAAGGGAAAGAATTACACACAACCCATGGTCACATTTTGAGGTCATCCCCCTCATGGGGACCCCCTAGCAAACTAATAACAAAACATGACACATAAGACAATTTTCCATTGTGACTGTCGTTGTATTCATTCAGTATTCTGCTATGGTTGGCCTCCTAACCCCCTTTTGATTGTTGTGATATAATTACTTGTAAAATCACACAATACCTCCTTCAGCCTTGTGGCCACATCAAATACATCAAAGATAAAATATACGTACATCCATCAATAAACATCCTCATATAACAAAATCGTCATCTAAACTAAATAATGTTATGATTTGTTAAGATTAGTTAAAATGCTAAATCATAGGCAACATCCCGAGAATTACAAATGTAAGTAAATATATATGCTAACAACACATCATCATCATCAATACAAAATTTATCTCTATGTCTCTAAGAATCCACACAAATCATATAATGAATCACAATCCATTAATAGTCAGAATATCTCTATCATCTAACATCATGCTAAACCAAAATGATACAATAATATCCATGTCTATAGTCAATAGTAATTGAAATAAAAATATAATAATTCTCAAAGAGGAGTGGGAACTACATGCCCCTCCCTTTAGACTCAATCCTGTAAGCCATTGAAATAGGTGTGGAAACTGGACTTGTAACAATGTATCATCCTCCCATGTAGTAACAATATTATAATACCTATTCCACTGGACTCACACTTGATCAATCTCCTCACCTTGAAGGCCTAAGGTCCTGTGCTCTAAAATACGCATGGGCTACACCTTCATCTACCCATTCTTTTGCACATGCAATGCATTCTAATCCAATAGATGAGAAGGATCTGGGATATATTTCCTAAGAACACATACATGGAATGCATCATGAATGTGAGACAAGTTGGGTGGCAAGGCTAGATGATAAGCTAAGGGACCGATCCACTCTAGGATCTGAAATGGACCCAAAAATCTAGGTGATAACTTAGAGCCTTTTTTCATAATGGATAGAACTCTTATGAGGTCTGACATGAAGGAACACATTCATTCCCACCTCATAACTATGGTTAACTCTCCATTGATAATCATACTTCTTCTTCCTAACATGTGCCTCATACAACCATTTTTGGATCAAATCAACCTACTCCTCCATTTCATGTAACAAGGTTTTCCTAAGAGATAATCTATCCTCCAATTTTTCCCAACTTAGTGGTGTCTTTTACTCCCTACCACAAAGTTATTGAAATGGTGCCATCCCAATAGAACCTTGGAAGTTGTTCTATACAAACTCAACCAAGTACAAGTACTCCTCTCACCTCGATTGATGATCCATGACATATATTGGAAGCATGTATTATAAAATATAATTCACGTGCTCAGTCTTTCCATCTATCTCTAGATGATATGTTATAGTGAAATTTATACTCGTACCAAGGGCCTATTGCATGGTAGTCCAAAATTATTATGTGTATAAGGGATCCTAGTGGTAGATGATCTTCTGTGGAATCCCATGCAGTCTAACAATCTCATCCAAGTACACTTTATCTACTGCACTAGCTATATAGGTGGTCTTCACCGGAGAAAAATAAGCCACTTTCATCAATCTATCCACCGTTACCATGATGGAATAGTGGTGGTATCTCAAAATCGATAGATCTACTATGAAATGTAGGGAAATGTTGTCACATTTCAACTCCAGTATAATATGTGGGTAAAGAAGGATAAATGGATGCTAATGCTAATCCTTCACCCTCTAACACTCTAAACAACATGAAACAAATTGGGCTACATCTCTCCAAATACCTCTCCAATGGTAAAGTTGTCTTAAGGTGGTGTACATATTATTCACCCCTAGATGGGCTCAATAATGTGCATTATGAACCTCTACTAAGATATCCTATCTCAAACCTCCATCCCTAGATACATATATCCATCCCCTATGACTGATACGTCCATCTGAATATAATGTAATACCATAAAACTCCCCCACAAGTGGTCTCTGAGAATCAATCTCAGATCTAGGTACAAGGTAGAAATTGTCATGTGAAAGCTGTCACAAAATCCTTCTTCGCAAATATGTACCCATTGAAGTAGACATAACTAAATGTCTTCATCTACTCAGAGCGTTCACAACAACATTGTCTTTCCCCTTCACATGTTCTATCTCCATGTCATACTTACATAGAAAATCCTTCCAACTTTGATTATGATCATTGAGATTGAATTGCATTAAGAGGTGACGTAAGCTCAAATGGTATGTCCTGAGAATAAACATCTTGTTAAGAAGGAAAGGTCTCCATCAAAAAAAATCATGGACAATTATTAAGCTCAAGTTCATGAGTCAGATAATTGAGCTCATGGTCTTTGAGTTAGTAAGACTCAAATGAAACCATACAGTCCTCCTGCATCAAAATATCTCCTAGCCCTGTCATGGAAGCATCCATATAAACAAAGAAATCCCAATGAGGATCTAGCATAGAAATAATCGGTTATGATCTAAGGCATCCCTTCATTGTATTGAAGGCCTTCTCACATCCATCATACCAAAGAAAATTCTTCCCTTCTCACTTAAGAGAAGTGATGGGGTGCGCAATTTGAGAAAATTCCTAAAAAAATATCCTATTGTAATCTGTCAACCCCATGAAATTACGCACCTCGATTACATTGGTTAGCACAGGCCATCCATAATATCTCTAATGTTGGAGGGATTGATGGCAATACATTCTCAAGAAATTATGTGACCTAACCACTGGACCTCTAACTAAAAGAATGCACACTTCTCCAAGTTCCAGTAAAGCTTCTAATCGTGAAGACACTATAGAACATGTCGAATGTGTTCCTCGTGCTCCTCACGTGTGTGTGAGTAAATCAAAATTTCATCAAGAAATATGAGCATGAAGTGATCTAAAAGTTTCCAGAACAACCTATTCATTAAACTCATGAATACTATGGGGGTATTTGTTAGACCAAAAGGCACAACTGTTAACTCGTAGTGGTCGTATCTTGTACGAAAAGCTATCTTCAGAATATCTACCTCTATGATCCTTAGCTGATTGTATCCAAACGTAAGATATATCTTGGAAAATATAGTGGCCCCCTTCATCTAATCAATCAAATAATCAATACATTAAAGGGGTAATGATTCTTGATCATTACTTTGTTTAGCTAATGATAATCATCACATAATCACAAGGAATTGTCCTTCTTATTTACAAAAATTATCGGTGCAACCAAAGGGGATACACTAACACAGATTAGGAATTTCTTGAGAAGAACCTCTAGCTGAAACTTGAGCTCACATAGCTCAGGGGTAGCTGTCCTATAAGGTTCTCATGAGATAGGGTCTACATTTGAAACAAAATCAGTTTGAAAATCTATCCCACTTGGGAGAGGTAACCCTTACATCTCCCTTGGAAAGACATTTGAGAACTCCCTCAAGATATGATGATCATGAAATGATGTCCCACTAGACTCATCCTCTAATTTTTCACTAACCGTGACAACATACAACTGGCAACCTCGTCATGCACACCGATTAAGTTGCATAACAGCTATGGCGTGAATATAGGTAGGTATCCTAACTCCTACTATAACTTTCTCCACTCCCAAATCATATACACATGATATTGCCTTACTGTAACAATCAACTCTAGCCATGTGTGAAGATAGCCAATCAATGCCCAAAATAATCCCATAGGAACCTAGAGGAAGGATTCAAAGTTCCAATGTCATGGAAAAGGTAATAGCTCAACTATGCACTCCTTGACTAAGGATTCCACTGTGATCTTGGCTCCATAAGCCATCATTACATCCCAACTATAGATCTATAAAACTACCACAATCTTCCATTACTCTACTACAAATGGAGAAATAAAAGAATCTAAGGAGCCTGAATCAAATAAAATAGAAATAGAAATTCCATCAATTCTACTTGTCATCTCAAACACTGTCCCCTGGTGCTTTGCCTCATAGTTCTCGACCACTGCATATATCCAAAATCTCCTAGCCATATTGCCTACTTGAGGCTCTAAAATTAGTGCATTACCCTTACTATTATGGATTTGAGGGAACTCTCTCTAATGATGCCCAAGTACACCGCACCTGTAGTAACTACCAAGTCCCCTCAAATGAGAAGTAGCTCCTACAGGTACTCTAGTGTTCTATGTCATGGATCTTGATGATCTTTCTATGGATTCTTATGCTCACTCCTGATGATCTCTTGCTGACTGAGCTTTAGGCAGTTCCTGATTCCTTACTAGTCCCCTAGTCGGAGGCCCCATAATCCATCCCCATTGAGCATCGAATCTTTGTGGAGGCCTAAATTGATGACGATTCTGCTGCTACTGCTGCTAAGGTGGTTTTTATTGTGCTTTGAATGAAAAATGTGAAAAACCATGTCCTCAACAAGGAGGAGGATCTCACCACCTCAACTTGCATCCTACATCTGCTGGACACGGCTGCGCACTATATGTTTGGCCTGCTACATTTTCCCCTCATCTCTTCCACAATGTAGGCCGTTTCAATGGCATTTTCTAATGTCTACCGCTAATGGATGGACACTACCCCTCATAAGTTTATGTTTAGGTCCCTGATGAAACTGTGGATCCTTAACTTCTCATCTTGCACGTAGTTTATGTACTGAAGAAATTATAGAAAATAACTCTCATACTCTGCCACTATCATGAATGCTTGACATAGGTCATGGAACTCATCTATCCTTTACTGAATGAACCTCCTAGAGAGGTATCTTCTCTTTAATTTCTCTTGGAAGAGTTCACACGTGATTTTCTCAGAATCCACATGAAGCTTCTACTCATTGGTCCTTCACCAAATTCTGGCTCCATCTCTCTAAAGGTGGATGGCAACATGGGCCTTCATGTTGCTGGTACACAAACATATGTTGATGCATCTGTTGAAGCTGACCAACCATGCCTTTACTTGAAATTCCCCAGTGTCCCCAGAGAAATGAGATGGATAGAGTTTCATAATATCTCTCATGTGATTTTCACCTATAGATTGTTTACCTCTACATCTCTCAACACAATCATCACATTGCCTCAGGCTCCTATACCTATCTTTGTTTTTTGTAGCACTATATCCATGATCCTTCTTTGGTGACTCTTTTCTGAATGACTCCACGTGGGAGTTCTATGTCCTATACTTATCACTATGTTAGGAAGGTGCACGAGCCTCCACTAATGGATCTTTGTCCTACCTATTAGGTCTCCCTCCTAAATATCCTTTGGGTGTATCAGCATTAACATATTTTAGTATCTTCAATTTTTGAGGAAATATAGATGCCTCTGCTTAATATAGAGGTGGCAATTCTAGCTCCACGTGTAAGAACCCCTCATACGGTCTGCATATCCTACATAGACCAAGAAGAGATTTATTTATTTTATTCTACTTTTTGTCTTAAGTTTTCTAGGTCTTCTACATTTTAAAATATCATGCAAAGTTGTGCGATCTAGGTTTAGAGTTGTGCTAAGTTTTCTTGTTATGTATTATGTTTCCAAGTGTTGAACCTACAACTCTGATACCAAATGTAACACCCATAATTTCAATGTTCTAAAACCACATTAAACCTTAATAATTATCTAGAAAGTTGAGGCAATTTTTAAAAAAAAATATTGCAAGGGTGTCAACCCTATAATAATTTTAATTAACTCCCACTATAAATCTACTATATTACATTAAATGGAACTGGTCTAGATTAATAATTAAATATTATTAACCCATTTCTAAGCTCAATCTAATTACAATCCGCTAGAAAATTGTCCACTAATTTCTTTTACTTGGTTAAATAGTTTCCCCCTCTCAAATTAACAATCAAACCCACAATAATTAAACCCTTTACCTTAGTTTCCTTAGTTTCCTTAAATTACTAGCTTTAATATTTCCATTGAATCATTTCCTAAAAACAAACTAGAAGTGTTACATAATTACGTCAACATACAAGGGTACTAAGAGGCCCCATTCATCCATTTTCACATACACTTAAATTACCTAAAACCCATAGTAAATATATTCTCACCTAACAATTATAGGCTTGATTCTTAATCCTCGGATCAAATCAATTGTGGCCACTAAATCTTATAGTTTCAAGCTAACCCTAACCATCATTATGAAATTTTCTTAAACCATTTATCTTTCTCAAGCCTCCTCATTTGGTCTCTTTTCTTTTATTTAATTTGTAGCTTAGAGGAGTGGAAGCCATGAAAGCAAGGAGGGAAGAAGCCATGGAGGGATTCATTAGGATCAAGCTTATTTTAGTTTATTTTATAGATTTTTTCTTATAATGTCTTCAATTTTTTGCTTGTAGATGTTTCCACTCTAAATATGGAGTAGTTATTTACTTAATTCCATTTGTGAGTTCTCTATTTTGGAAAAACCTTCTTTCAAATTAATCTAAGATATTTTATACATTTAAATGACCATTCAAATATTTATATATTTAAATGAAGAGTTTGTTCCCATATAGTTTCCTTTTTAAATTTTATAGGCTCAGATTTTAATTAGATCGAGTTCAAGTTTACACAGTTGTGGATTTTAATTTTTCCATTGACAATGATGAAACCACTTCCCTAAGAAGCACGACATTGTTGTGACCACCACCCTACCTAGGTGACCATTAAAAAAACTTCCACCTTGCCTAGGTGGTGGTTTAGAGACCTCTACTTTGCACAAGGCAATGGTCATGTCCTTTGTAAATAGAACCATCAATTCGACAATTTTTCCAAAAGCAATTTTAACTAAGGTAATTTATAGTTTATCCTTACCTTGAATTTATATGCCTAAAGGCACTAGTTGAAAATTTAAACCATTTATTGATTCCATGACATAAATCTCTAATTACATAGATTTTTTGTTTCAATAGTAAACAAAAAAACAACTATGATAAATTTTTTTCAATAAAATTGTTTTCAAGCTCAAATGAACGAATGAAACTTTATCTATTTCTAATATCATTATTTTCCTTTCAAAAACAAGAATGTAATCTTTCAACAAAGTAACTCATTATAATTTAGTTAATCCTTCCATTTCAACTACAACCATGTATTCAAGGAAAACAAAAGTAACTATTATACATTTAATATTTACTAAGTATACATCCTCAATGATTTACAACTTCAAAGTTTTCCCTTCATTCCTACAATAATGTAACTCCTACAAATAACAATTAACTTTCGTTTTCATTGATCATAGCCCATTTCTTACAATGGAAGGAGATTTATTTCAAACAATACATTCCAACTTGATAAATAAAACATACAATACAACTTTTCTTTTAAATGTAGAACTACTAGCCTTCCACCTAAAGTGGGAATTACATGAAATCTTTTTACAATGAAGGATTTATTTTTAACTTGAAAAAATGCTCCAAGTCCCAAATATTCAACAAGACCTCCACCATTTCTTTCACTTTAATCACAACAAAAAAAATGTGGGAGAGACATAACTCTCCACCTAACCAGTAATCCAATAAGGATAAGAAGCTATCATCCTCATTGGCCCCTGAGCCCCAACAAAAGTGCAATAAGGAGTAGATAAAACTCATGGAAACTAACACAATGCTTCCACATAACAATAAATAATTTCACAATTATTTAACACACATTCAAACATAAGATAACAATCACAATAATGCAACATTTAAAATACACAAGGCTTGAAAACTCAAAGCCTATGGAGCAAGAATCTATGGGGACATCACTTAGGCCTCCAAATTGGATTAGGTGCCAACCTTAAAACCCTCATAAACACAACTCAAAAAACCTAACACTCTTATTCCTCCCTCAAAATCCTTGTATTCCTCTCACATTCTCTTATATCTCCCTAAAATCTGTTATGTATTCCTCAAAAGAACAAAGTAACAAAAACAAATTAGTTTTTTTCAAAGGTGGGGCACCCAACCCAACTCCCTCCCAAAACATGAAGCAAAATTCCTATGTCTCCCTATAATATAAAATTGACATACCCTTCTCCTACACCATACTTAGGGATTCTACCCAAGCTCCAAAAAAACACACAAATCATTAACTTACATGCAATACACACATATAAAAATAAAATAAAACTAGGGTGTAGTTCCTACCTTTCCATAGTAAGAAATTGATAAATGAATCAAACTCCAAAAATCTCCAAGATTCAACAAGAACTACAAAAACTCTCTAAATTCAAAAATACAAGTGTATAATAAAATGAAGTAACCCACAAACAAACAATTAAAATTGCGTATATAAAAAAAGGGAAGAGGAGGGTGTGGTGGCTCCATTTAAGATGTTAAATCACTTACCCTCAACTCCACATCACATGTTAAACCTAAACCCCAATGCACAATAAATTTTTGATTGAGAGAAATGACAAGCCTCATAAACAGTCAACATAAACCCACATTCCGTAAAGACATAATTTAAAACTCATGTAGAAAATTGGAATAAATGTCACTTGTTTTCTTAAAAACACATAATGGGGTCTATTTTTTACCCCCCAACCGATAGGTATAGTTTCTATATGAAATTAAGAGGTGTGTGACAAGCTTAACGTGTCCCACAATCCTCCAAAATTGGCCCTTAAGCCCAAATCCACATTTCGCAAGTAAGGTAGGGTGTAAGACACTCAAATTCAAATAAACTCAACTTAAATCACAAGACCCAAATGACAAAATACTCTAATAAATGGCCCCTTTTTTCACATCCCCAATTATATTAATAAACATGATTAATACACTTAATTAAGGAACATTAAACAACAATGATTAAATGAATTACATCAATCAATAAATCACATACTCCACAATAAATAAAAGAAAAAGAGAAATAATTACACACATAGCCCATGGTCACATTTGGAGGTCATCCCCCTCATGGGGACCCCCTAACAAACTAATAACAAAACATAACACATCAAACAAATTTTCATGGTGACCACCGTTGTATCCATCCAATATTCTGCTATGGTTGGTCTCCTAACCCCCTTTTGAATGTTGTGATATAATTACTTGTAAAATTAAACAATACCTCCTTCAACCTCATGGCTGCATCAAATAAATCAAAGAGAAAATATACATACATCCATCAATAAACATCCTTATATAACTAAATCATCATCTAAGCTGAAAAATGTTATCATTTGTCTATAATTTCGACAACATCTGAATTCTACCATTTCTTCGATATCAACGAGATAACAAGATTAGTTCAAATTCTAAATCATAGTAAGCATGACGATAATTATGAATTTCAATAAATATATATGCTAACAACACAACATCATAATCAATATAAAATGTCTCTCTATGTCTCTAGGAATCCACACAAATCATATTGTGAATCACAATCCATGAATGAACATAATATCTCTATCATCTAACATCATGCTAAACCAAAATGATACGATAATATCCATGTCTATAGTAAATAGTAATTAATATCAAAATATATTAAGTGTAGAAGAGGAGTGGGCACTACAATTAGGGATAATTAAATCCTAGGAATTAGGAAGATGTAACGGATTTATATGTTTGATTTCCCTCATTCAATTTCCATGCTGCATAAAATGCTCAATTACTAAATTTGAATGTGTGATTTGGATGAATGTTAAGTGTTAAGATTATATGTGTTATTTTAATATGAACTAGTGTTCATTAAACCCAATTATGTACTTTTTTGGACTAAATAATTATTTCTTTCAATATGGTGTATAATCAAGGTCATTGAATTCCCATATAAGTAATTACAAAAATGCAATTCAAAGTGGTTTTTGACTAACATGAATCATATACAAAATTAGATATTTTTCTCATTAGTTTAATTACAATTGCATGATTGATTACATTCGAGTCCCATTGGAACAAGTGTGATAATGTAATTCACATTGGAGATTTAATTTACCCATCAAATTTATATACTGCACTAAATGCTAGTTTTTTTAATCAAAATGTGATTGGATCCAATAATTTTCTTTCAAATAAATTTTGATAATACATTGAATTTTTTTCTTTCTACTGGATAAATCAAAACTTAGGTTAGGTAATTTTATTGATAGTTGTAATCAGGTGTATGATTGGTACCGATTAAGCACCATAATATCTAGTATCATATGATAATTCAAAATGATGGTTGATTTTAGATTAATTTCATTCCATTTGGAATTATATGCTTAGTTAGTTTAGCTGAAAGCATGATGGGGAAAAATGATACTCATTGAAGAATGTGCAAAAATACAATATAATTTGGTAATCTAATATCCCCAATCATATGATGGGTTATGTAATATGGTTGAATATTTTAATTTAACCTATGATTGGGAAAAGATATCCTAGTTAGATAAATTTTCGAAAGTATATCCAAATTATCTCTTGATTGAAATAAACCAAAATATATGTTAGAAAATGTTATCTATTATTAAAACTAAATGAATGATTGGCATGGATTTTTCTCCACTAGAATATGTATAACAACATAATAGATTACAACACTTAAATAATATCATATCATGACTTTTATTACTATATAATGGAATGCATGTCTTTTATATTACATTAATTAAGTAATCATATTTAGTTATAATAATCTTATTAGAATGAAATTTTGTGATCCTTTCTTTTTATGTATATTAATATGGATAGGATATTATTTCTGCAATAATAACACATTAAATTATTTTCTTAATGATTTAATTTACTATAACTTATAGAGGGTTTCCCCTTGAATGGATTATATTAAAGTGTTCTTCTCATATCATAAATATATATCATAATAGGTTGTAGAAGAGCATTGCATTTGAAAAATAATAGTTAATCACTATATTTTGTTTAAAAAAAATTGAGAGAATGGTTTATAAAAAATTTGAACTGTAACAAGAAAGATTCAATATTAATTATACCTTTCTAAGGGTTATTTATTGTTAAATAACAAGGGTTGATAGGTCCCTCACCTTTGATATTTTGAATTGTAAATGAAATCTCTACAAATACTCTCTTCCACACCAAAAATATTCTAAATCGAGCATACTTTTTGTGAAATAAAAAGAGTTCCAAGGAAAAAAAATTTCCAAACATAAGAAAAACTTCCTCTTTCCAGTTTAAAGATTCTATAATTTACTCCAACCTTAACATGAATTTTTAATGTCACTAGAAATGAAACTGAGAAAATAGGGGCAACTTCTCATAAAGTATTTTCAAACATAAAAAAAAACTCACTTATACAATTCAACATTGTATTTGTTTTCAAAATAAACTCTATAGCCTTATTTGTCTCCCGAGTAATCTTTTTTAATGATAAAAAAAGAAACTTTATACCAAACCAAAAGCCCCACATAATATCTAATGCAGGATCTAATTTTTTGTTGTTCCCTATATCATGTGATTAATTATAATCAAGGATTGACCCTGGACAACCATATCATTGTAACAATTACCTATAGGGATTTTTATTCCTAATAACAATCAACACCGAATCAAATTTTAGGAGCACCCTAGGTAGTAAGTGAAGTGAACGCCCTCCTTAGAATCTTAGTTAGTATTTTTTTAATAAAATAACTAAATAAAAGCTACATACCTTATTGTATTTAACAAATGTAAAAGAATAATAATAAATCACTAATTTAGAGAAATTAATATACAAAAGGAATGAAAATATCCAATAAAATTTTTAAATAAGGAAAAGTAAGGATCCATGGCTTAAGATAATTGTTCACAAGAGGTGCTTAGAATGCAACAAATATAAGTTTTTATACAAGGCTTGTTACGTATCTTATTTACCAATGTCAAGCAGGTGATGAGACTCAAAACTGAACAAAACAACATATGTTTGCAAATCATTAAAGCTTCTTAGGAAGCTCCCAACAAAACAACATATGTTTGCATGAGACTTACAAGGCTTGTTACGTATCTTGTTTACCAATGTCCATGGGTTTGTGAAGAGTTATATCTTGACCAAGACTACAAATTCCTCCATAAAAAAGAGATTTTTCCTAAAACATTAAGAACAAATAATTAAATCATTCTTTCCTTCAATTATACTTTCCTCTACTAGCTAAACCAATAACATTATACAAAATAGATAAACCTTTTCTAAGAAAAATTTCACACCTAATTTATCTAAAACTACATTAGAGAAAGAGTAAACATACCAAAAAAATTGTATGAGCTTAAAAATATGCATATTTAATTTGACCTTCAAAATTATTATAATACCTTTTTATGTGTATACATGAAATTTTTGTTACTTTATAATAATATCAATAAAATTAAGATAAATAATAGTAATGTTAAGTTCTAATATTAACAAAAATATTTAACAAAAATATTTAGATTTATGCACTTCCTAACTGTTAGCGCCCTAAGCAGTTGCCTAGTTTTCCTGGGGCTTAATCCCCCTTGCCAATAGTGTCATTACTTCTACTTCAATATTAATATCTTATGGGATAAAACATGATATAGCTCATAGCATTCAACCATTATAGTCCCAAAAAGTTAAACCATTACTAATTAATGTAGGTTTCCCCATTAAAACACCATCAAAATTCTATTTCACTATCACATTCTCCTTTCGAAACCATCACACACTATTTATATCAATCTTTCAAGATTTAGATAGCTTATTTGTGGAAAAATTATTTGTTGGCCATTTGTGTAACATCTATACCTACTTACTTCCTAAAATTTCATTATAAAATTTAGCATAAATAGATATATTCTCAAATATGAAAAGCTCAATCCTAGCCCAACATATTTCAAAATCCAATTCCTTATCCTCAAAAATTTTGTTTTTACTCTCTTTCCACATTTTCCAAAAAACCTAGCCATGGTCCTTTAAGCTTCTTCAATCATAAAGGACATGTAAAAAAGGCACCATTCACTATTCAGGGATAAACCCATGACAGGTCCAGGTAGTAAGAAATATTCCAAAAAAAATTCTTGCATAAGGAAATTGTTTCACCATCTTGGTAAGATAAAATATAAACAAATAGCGCAATAAAATGAACCATCGTTATCATATCTTTTGTAAGTATCTTGTCTAAAAAATCTAACCATGAAAAAACATTTTGTCTTAGGGTACCAATTACAATCATAATAAAAAAACCGGGATACTTAGATTCCCCTCACCTCCTCCTTAACTAAGACCCTATAACTATCGCTAATAGTAAATCTCCCTAGTTTGTCTTCAATCCATTTTAAAGTATCTTCTGATTATATGGCTACATCCCTACTAGATTAAAAATTATGAGTTAAAAAAAATTCTTCTCCAGTGGATCCTCATAAGACTAAATTTTTTTTGAATTCCTAGCATTGTAGTTCCCACTTCCCTTCGACACTTATTATAATTTGATTTCGATTACTATTGATTATATACATGGATATTATTGTATTATTTTGGCTTAGCATGATGTAATACAAAAGCGATACTTGGACTATTGTTGGATTTCGATTCATAGTATGATTTGTGTGGATTCTTAGAGAGACATTTTGTATTGATGATTATTTGTTGTTGACATATTTATATATTTTAGACATTCGACATTCTCATCATATTGAGTAGGATGTAGTAGTTGAAATAATCTTGTGATCTTCTTGGTATTGATAAAATATAGAATTGAGATGTTGTTGGAATTTTAAAATAGTAACATTATTTGTTTTGATGATGATTTAATTTATATAAGAATGATTGTTGACTTATATGTGTATATTTGATCTTAGATGTTTTGATGCAGCCACAATGCTGAAGGAGGTATTGTGTTATTTTTGCAGGTAATTATATCACAAAAATAAAAAGGGGGATTGGAGACCATCCACAAAATAATATTAGATAGATACAAAAATGGTCACCATGGCAACTTATGCTATGTTGTGTGTGTTTTATTTGTTGTTAGGGGGTCCCCATGAGGGGATGAAATCCAATTGTGACCAAGGTTTTTGTGTGTTGTTCTTGTTTTTTCCTTTATTTAATTTTAGAGTATGTGATTTTATGGTGATGTAATTCCCTTTTATCATTAATTGATTTATATGTCTAGATTAGTAAATTAATCATGTTACTAAACTAATTACGAATGGGAGAAAAATAAGTCATTTCTTAGGTTAGATGGTTCTTTGGATTATGTGTTTTTAATTTGAGCATAAGTAACTTGCGTGTTGTACACTCTACCTCACTTTGGAAATTAAAATTTTTCCTTAAGGGCCATTTTTGTAGGCTTGTGGAACAAGTTAAAATTGTCCCACATGTGTTTAAATCTTGTCCTTGAAGAGTGTGGGTTGGAGTGGTGTGTGTAATAGGTTTGTCATACCTCTCAACCACCCATTTTTTATTGTTAGAGTGGTTTGTTTTTAGGAGGGAGTTGGTTTTGGATACCCCACCTTGTTCTATAGTTTTATTTTGTGCATTGTGGGATCCATAAGAGAGAGGGAGGCATAAGAGTGAGGGAGACATAAGAGACATATATTTTTGTTCTAGGGAGGCATAAGATATATTAGGGTTGATTTTGTTTTGGAGGATTTTAGAGGTGGGAATCGAAACCCTTGGGAAGAAAAAGGGTATCCCCATATTCCTATCTATACTTTGTTTGTTTTAGAGTCATTATTTTGGGAAGTTGTGCTTAAAAATGAGTATTTGTAGTTATATTTTGTTGTGTGGAAGCATTGTAGAGTCTCCATGTGTTGACTCCATCCCTTATTTCCTTGTGGTTGGGGCTTGGGGGCCAATGAGAAGAATTGCTTCTTCTTCTCATTGGAGATTTGGCTGGGTGGAGAGTGTTGCTTCTCCCTAATTTTTATTGTTTTGATCAAGTGAAAAGAATATGGAGCCTTGTTGGATATTTGATACATGGAGCATTTCTAGAAGAATAAATAATCCTCCATCATAGGTACCTTTCTCATAAAATTCCCACTTCAATTGGAAGATTTACTATATTGCTTTTGAAAGAAACGTTGTATTGATTATTAGTTATTAAGATTGTAATGTATGTGGGAATGAAAGGAATTTTTAGTGAAACAACTTTGATAAAATGGAAATGAAGTTTAAAGGGAAACAACATTTTCACATTTTAGTTGATTTATTTTCTCTCATAGGTGTGTCGCTCTTGCTTTAAAATTATTGAAAAATCTTCTTGAAAGTCTCTTGTGGGAATGTTTGAAATTTGTATGTTGTAAACGAAAGAAATATCAATTTGTATTGTATTATTTGGAAGACATATGATGTAAATATAAATCATATTTGTTCATTTCTATGTACTGGTTGAAAGAGAGTCAAACTTTATATGTTTATATGGAAAGAACTTAAATTATAATTATCATTTACTTTGTCAATAAAATAGACTAACTCCTAAATTTAGTGGAGTAGAGAAATTGCTTATTTACAACTTAGACCTTAGTCTCATTTGATTGTATAAAGTGATTATCAACTTATGAATAAATTATGATGGAAGTAAAATTAGTTATACCCCAAACAAAATTACCACCAAATTTTAGAAAATTTAAAGTATAAGATTTAAATCAGGCGATCCTATTAACACCATAACTATTATTATTTATTGACAATAGTACTAATATTAAAATATTATTAATAATGTTATTAAAATAATATTAATATATATATATATATAAAGAAAATTGTTTATATTAAACAAATATGAAACAAACCCCAAAAAATATATTTTAAACTAAAAAATAGTGTTAAAAGTAAGGCCACAACATGTTCATAAAGGTGTAAAGGAAATGCTGGGGGGTGGGATCGGCGAACCCTCCCAATAGTTTTAATATTTATAAACCCCAATAGGGTTATCCATGTTTTACATTAATGAATGCATTTTCTTTTGAGTGTGGCCACAGGTTTTGATATTAATATTCATGCTGAAACAATTTCTATATATATATATATATATATATATATATATATATATATATATATACTTGGTGTTTTTTTGTTTTTTTTTAAAAATTTCGGGTGTAATAAATAATGTGAATAAAAATACATAGAAAAACTCTTATATACATAGACACAGACACAAATATGTGTGTGTGTGTGTGTGTGTGCGTGTGTGTGTATTTATACCCTCTGCATTGGGGATATATACATTCTCCCACCCATATTACTAAAATGGAGAAAAACCCACATGCCCATTTGGGAAAATATTAAAATAATGAGATGAACAAAATAATTAAATACATTAAAACCATAGGTGAGGGTGTAAATAAAACAAGAAAATAAATGAAGCATGTGTATCATTCCAAAAGCTTGGGGTGGCATCTCATGGCTTGCTCATCCTCCTCCACTAATCTGCAAAAAAAAAACAAAGAAATAATAAGCCAAACAAAGGGAAAGAAGCTTTGCATAAGAAAACTAAGGGTTAGACTAATTTCAAAATCCAAGGGCCATAAATGAATCCATTCAATGGATGAGATTCATCTCCATAAAAATTAGGTGGGGAGTGGGTGAGAGAAATTAAAATTTTGAAAAGACATGGGTTGTATTTAAGTGGTGCCACTTAATTAAGTGAAAAGGGTTGCGTGTTATCTCTTTCGTAACCGAAAAGTCGTCTGGAGGCATTTTTAAGTTAATGTTTACTGTGACCCCTTTGTGGGTATAATAGAAAATTTTAATTTAAATAAATATACCCCTTTACCCTTGGGATTAATTTCTGCAAGTTTGACTATGGTGGAATTTAAATATTTATCAAAATAAAATTTAGGGGAACGTTAACAATGCCTTAGACTAAATAATTTTATTAAAAGGTATTGAGAGTTTTATTATTTTATTATAATGGGAATTAAGAAAAAAAGGGAAATTTATATTATTAATTTAAAGTAACTTAGATACAAAAATCTAATAACTGTTAATTTGAATCCTTTTGCAAGTATGTTTAAAAAATAAGTAAAAAATTATTCCATTATTTTTCTAGCTTGAACGAGGTTGTTCTTCGGTTTTGTGTGGGAAATTTTTAGTGAGTGTTACACTTGGTATCGAAGCCATGGACTCAAATATTGGATCCTTGGGCACACGTGAAAATATGAGAAATGAACATTTAACCTAGCGAAACTCTAAAACTTAGAAAACAAAAATGTATGATATTTATATAATATAGTATACGTATAAAACTGGAATAAAAACCTAAAATGATAACCTAACTCTTGCCTTTGTCTATGTAGGAGGTGTAGACTAGATGAGGGGTTCTTGCGTGTAGATCTAGACTTACCACCTCCAAATTATGTTATATCCACCATTCTACATCAAATTTTATAAACGCTTCAGGATGTCAATGCCACAATATGTGAAGGGTACTTACGAGAACAACTTGCTAGACATGATAGGGAGCCATTAGTTGAGGCTCATACATCTCCTCAACACAGCTAGGAGCATAGGGTAGAGAACTCTTCCATGGAGTTAACTAGAGAGGAGTCACCTTAGAAGGCACATGGAGACAGGATTTTACGACACAAAGATAGATCTAAGAGCCCTAGGCCGACAGAGGAACATGCAGAGATACCTAGGAGTCATTAGTGATCAACTGTAGACCGTATCATGGAGATCCTAAAACTACGCCCGTCTCACTATTTTGAAGATACAGGTGATTTTTAGGTAGAGGCTTGGTTAGTGAGCGTGATTGGGTGTTTCAAGCTTTGTCCTTGTACTAGCAACATGAAAGCTCATGTTATGATTCATGTTATGAGGAATCAAAAAAGTGTCTGGTGGAGGACTTAGGAGTAGAAGATCCACGTAGAATAAAATATGGTTACCTAGGAGATCTTTGAGGAGCAGTTAGGGAGTAGGTATTTACCTATGCGGTTTATTAAAAAGAGGATAGATGAGTTCCATGACCTCTGTCAGGAATCCATGACTGTAGCTAAGTACAAGATTCGTTTCTTGGACCTACTTCAATATGTGAACTATATGCAGAATGAGTAGGTCCGGATTTATGGGTTCATCAGGGGCTTGAATTTAGATTTGGGAGGTCAGGTACGCATTCACTTTCTATAGACCTTAGCAGAGGCTATTGAGAAGGCCTACATTATAGAGAATACTTGGGGAAAGACTTGGTAGGACAAGGATAGAGTGCAGAGCTACATCGAGTAGATGTAGAATAGAAGGTCAAGGGGGTCAGATCATCCTCCTGATGGTGGACATGGTTTAGTACAGTCTTCATTCAGGCCACCACAGTATCCACCTCAACAACAGTAGTAGTAGCAGACTCATCCACCATGCAAACCTCCACAAAGATTTGATGCTCAAAGGGGTTGGAGTATGGGGCCTCCTCCTAGGGGTCCATTAGGACATAGGGTCAACTGAGAGCTCAATGAGTAGAATCTCGTAAGGAGTGAATTCAGCAGTCTATAGCCATATCATCAAGATCCGTGGCATAAACCTCTACAATATTGTCTTGAGTTACATCTCATTTGAGAGTACCAGGTTGTTATTATGGATGTGGCATTGTTGGACATCATTTGAGAGTTTTCCAACAAAATCCTAGTCATAAGGGTAAGGCGTAGATTTCAGATCCTATTGTTGGTGACATGGGACATAGTCATTGGATCTATGCAATAGTTGAGAATAGCCAGGGTGAGCACCAAAGCACCATGATAGAGACTACAGGTAGCATTAGTGGTAGTCCTACCTCTATAATGTTTTATTCTAGTTCATCTAATTTGTTTATTGCACCATATTTAGTAGAGCATTACAAGCTTGTGGAAGTTATGTAGGGCCTTATTTGGGGCATCAAGATGGATTCAAGAGCCAAAATCTCTATAGACTCCATAGTTAAGGAGTGTGTAGTTGATTTGGGACCCTTCACCACTACCTCATATCTTCGTATCCTTCCATTGGGTTTGTATGGAGTCATCTTGGGCATGGATTGGTTATCTTCACACAGAGCCAGAGTGGACTGTTACCATAAGACTATATCATGTGTGGATGATTTGGGGGTTGAGTCAATGATAGCTGAAGTTAAAAGACCCATCTTTATCCACACTATTTCTGCTATGTAGCTTAAGTGGTGTGCTTGACATGGGTGTCAATTGTATGATATTACTATTAGTGATAGGTTAGAGGATGGGGCTAGTGGACCTTAACTTGATGATCAACCCATCTTTCAGGATTTTTCTGATTTTTTTTGTATTGAGCTGTAGGGGATGCCTCCCCCATGTGAGATATTTGTCCACATTGAATTTGTTCCAAGAGCAGAACCTATCTCACACGCTCCTTATAGGATGACCACATCTAATATTTGTGAGCTCAAGTTGCAGATTGAGGGCCTTCTTAAGAAATTACTAATCCATCCTACTGTATATCTCCTTGGGGTGCACTAATGATTTTTGTTAAGAAGAAGGATAGATCCTTGTAGTTGTGTGTAGACTACAAGGAGCTGAACAAACTAAAGATCAAGAATCGTTACCCCCTTCCTCAAATTGATGATTAGTTTGATCAGATGAAGGGGACCATAGTATTTTCTAAGATCGATCTTAATTTTGTATACCATCAGCTGAGGATTACAGAGGTATATATCCACATGTCATACTTCCACATGAGATATGGGCACTATGAGTTCACAGTTGTGCTTTTTTCTTTGACGAATTCCCCCACAGTATTCATGAGCTTGATGAACGAGGTGTTAAGGAAGTTTTTGGATCAATTCATGCTCATTTTCCTTGATGAAATTCTTATATACTCACATACACGTGAGGAGCATAAGGAGCACCTTTTTTGGGTTCTACAATGTCTTCGTGAGTAGAAGCTTTACGGGAACCTAGAGAAGTGTGCAATTTTTCAGTCTGAGGTGTGGTATTTGGGTCACATAATTTTTTTGGAAGGTATCATAGTCGATCCTTCCAAGATTAGAACCATTATGGATTGGCCAGCTCCCACTAGTGTGACCAAGCTGCCTACTTTCATGGGCTTGGCAGGATACTATAGGAGATTTATTTTTCTCGAATTACGCACTACATCACTTCCCTTCAGTAGAAATGAATGAAGTTCATTTGGTCAGATATATGTGAATAGGTCTTCAGGACACTGATGGAATGCCTCACGTCAGTTCCTATTCTTGTAATAACAAACCCTCAGGGAGAGTTCTTCATTTGGACAGTTGCTTCTTTGGTAAGACTTGGTGGCGTGTTGATGTAGAAGGGACGAGTGGTTTCTTTTGAGTCTTGAAAAATAAAGGATTATGAGCTCAATTATCCTACTCATGACCTTGAGCTTGTAGTAGTTGTGCACACCTTGTTGCAGTGGGGAAATTTCCTTCTTGGCTGGAGATTTACACTTAGGACTGATCACTTAAGTCTTCGCCACCTCTTCAGGCAACCCAATCTCAATACTCGTCATTGGCATTGGATGGGATTGATTTTTTATTATGACATGGAGATAGAACATGTGAATGGGAAGGAGAACATGGTTGTAGATTCCCTGAGTAGGGGGAGACATGTGGTTATTGCTAGTTTAGTGGGTGTAGATTTACGTAATAGGCTTTACAGTAGCTTCCTCATGACAAACTCTACCTTGCAGCAAGATAAGAAAATGAGTCTCAGAGGCCCCTTGAAGGGAGATTTGATTAATTTTCATTAGAGATGGATGGCCTTCTTAGGAAAAGAGGTCAGATATATGTTTCTAGAGATGGAGGCTTCAAGCAGGACATTTTGACAGAGGCTCATCATGCACCTTATTCAACCCATCTCGGGGTGAATAAGATGCATACAATATTGAGACAGGTGTACAATAGGAGTGGACTATAGAGAGACATGTCTTAGTTCATGTCACACTATTTATAGTGTCAGAAGCTGAAGGCCAAGCATTAGCATCCTGCTTACATTCTCTTCTCTCACGCTATAGCAAAGCGAAAATGGGACATCATTTCTATGGACTTTATAGCTGGGTTACTAATGTTGAGATACCATAATGATGCCATCATGGTCACGGTTGATAAATTGATGAAAGTGGCTAAATTTTCTCCTATGAATACCACCTACACAGCTAGCACAGTGGCATGGGTATACCTTGATGAGTATCAAATTACATGGGATTCTACAAAAGATCATTTTCGATCATGATCCCTTATACACTTCTCAATTCTGGACTATGATGCAGTATGCTCTCAGGATGTAGATAACATTTAGTACATCTTATCACCCTGAGACAGATGGATAAAATGAGTGGGTGAATCATATATTGAAGGAAATGCTTATGATGTACATCATGGACCATTACATGAGGGGGGAGGAGTACTTGTATTGGGTGGAGTTTTCATACAATAATAGTTGTCAGAGTTCAATAGGCATGGCTCCTTTTCAGGAACTATATGGTAGAGAGTGCAAGACACCACTAAAATGGGATAGGTTAGAGGATAGGGCTTCTCTTGGGCCGGATTTACTATAGGATATGAACCAATAGGTTTTTATGATCAGGTTGAGATTATGGGAGGCTCAGTATAGGAAGAAGTATGTGGATCAACATATGATAGATCATAGTTTTAAGGTGGGCACAAAGGCGTTTCTTCATGTTAGGCCACATAAGAGCCCTATAAGTTATGGAAAAGGCTCTAATATTTATCTTAGGTTTTTCGGTCCCTTTGAGATCTTGGAGTGTATTGGTACTTCTGCCTATTGTCTATCATTTCCATCTAGCTTTTCTCACATCCACGATGTATTTCATGTTTCTATACTTAGGAGATACATTGAAGATCCTTCTCATGTATTATATTTGACATCATTGCAGGTGCAAGATCAGGGGTAGGTGATGGTGGAGCCCATCCATATTTTAGAATGCAAGACCATGGGCCTTCGAGGTATAGAGATTGACCAATTTTGAGTCAAGTGGGACATGTATGATGAGACTACTGCTACATGGGAAGATGCTACATTGCTACGAGTCCACTTTCCACAACTATTTTAGTGACTTCCAGGAGAAAGTTGAGTCTAAGGGGAGGGGGATGTATTGATCACTTCCCCTCAATACTTATTATACTTTGATTTCAATTATTTTTGATTATATACATGGATATTAGTGTATCATTTTGTCTTAGCATGATGTTAGACGATAGAGATACTTAGACTATTGTTGGATTTCGATTCATAGTATGATTTGTGTGGATTCTTACAGAGACATTTTCTATTAATGATGATGTGTTGTTGACATAGTTATATATTTATAACATTCGGAATGCTCATCATAATGAGTAGGATTTAGTAGTTAAACTAATCTTGTGATCTTCTTGGTATTGAAAAAATATAGAACTGAGATGTTGTTGGAATTTTAAAATGGTAAAATTATTTTTCTGGATGATGATTTAATTTATATATGGATGATGGTTGATTTATATGAATATATTCTATCTTGGATGTTGTGATGCGGCCATAAGGCCGAAGGAGGTATTGCATGATTTTCGCAGGTAATTATATCAAAAGAATCAAAAGGGGGATTGGAGACCAACCACCACAAAATACTGGGTGGATACAACAATGGTCACCATTCAAACTTGTGTTATGTTGTGTGTGTTTTATTTATTGTTAGGGGGTCCCCATGGGGGGAATTACCTCTAATTGTGACCAAGGGGTTTGTGTGTTGTTTTTGTATTTTCCTTTATTTAATTTTAGAGTATTTGATTTTATGGTGATGTAATTCCCTTTTATCATTAATTTATTTATGTGTCTAGATTAGTAAATTAATCATGTTACTAAACTAATTATGGATGGAAAAAAATGAAGTCATTTATTAGCTTAGATGGTTCTTTTGTTTATGTGTTTTTAATTTGAGTGTAAGTAACTTGAGTGTTGTACACTCTACCACATGTTGGAAATTTCGATTTAGCCTTAAAGGCATTTTTTGGAGTCTTGTGGGACAAATTAAACTTTTCCCACACATCTTAATTTCTTATACTAACCTTACCTATGGGTTGGGGGGTAAAAAATAGAACCCATATTGTGTTTTGAAAGGAAAAAGGTGAGTTTTAATTTCACTTTCTTACATGTATTTAAATTTTTTCCTCAAAGGGTGTGGGTAGGAGTGGTGTGTGTAAGAGGTTGCTCATTCCTCTTAACCACCGATTTATTATGCCTTCAGGTATGGGTTTGACTTGGGCTAGAAGAAATGATGTGGCATCCTACATGGAGCCACATCATCTCCCTCTTCCTCTTTTCTATTTATTGGAATTTTTGGGAAGTATTTGGGGTTACTTGCTTGGTTTTTTCTCTTGGATTTTTGAATGCTTTCTTGTTTTATTTGAAGGCTGATTTTAATTGCTTGAGTTTGGAATAATTTTGGACTTTCTTAGAAAGTGAAGCTTTACCATGGCAAGGTAGGGTCTTGTATTCTTCTTTTCTTATTTTTTTTTCTTGTATGTTATGTGTTGTATGGATTTGGATTCTTTCTTGAAGTGTTGGGTAGTGAAATGGCTTTAGGATGTGTTGATATAGTAAAATGCGGATGAAATATAATGGGACGTATGAGAAATTCCTTGTGGGTTTAGGAGGGAGTGGGTTTTAGATGCCCCACCTTGTTCTATTTAGTTATTTTTTACATTATGGGAGCCATAAGAGAGAGGGAGGCATAAAAGACATATATTTGTGTTGTCACGAGGCATAAGATATTATGGTTTTGATTACGTTCTGGAGGATTTTAGAGGTGGGCATCCAAGCCCTTGGGAGGCACAAGGGTATCCCCATATTTCTATCTCTACTTGGCTTGTTTTGGAGCCATTGTTTTGGGAAGTTGTTGTGCCTAAAATTGAGTATTTGTAGTTATATTTTCTTGTGTGTTTGTTTCTTTAAAGTAAGTGTGGAAGCATCAAAGAGTTTCCATGTGTTGGATCCATTCCTTATTTCCTTTTTTTGGGGGCTCGAGGGCCAATGAGAATAATTACTTCGTCTTCTCATTGGAGTTTTGGTTAGGTGGAGAGTGTTGCCTCTCCCCCATTTTTGTTGTTGTGATCAAGTGAAGAGAATATAGAGCCTTGTTGGAGATTTGATACTTAGAGAACTTGTAGAAGACTAAACAATCCTCCATTGTAGCTACCTTTCTTGTAAAATTCCCACTTCAAGTGGAAGATTTATTTTATTTCTTTTGAAAGAAAAGTTGTATTGATTATTGGTTATTAAGATTGTAATGTATGTGGGAATGAAATACATTTTTAGTGAAATAACTTTGATAAAATGGAAATTAAGTTGAAAGGGAAAAAACTTGTTCACATTGTAGTTGATTTATTTTATCTCATAGGTGTGTTTCTTTTGCTTTAAAATTATTGGAAAATCTTGTTGAAAGTCTCTTGTGGGAATGTTTTAAATATTTATGTTGTAAAGGAAAGAGATATCAATTTCTATTGTATTATTTGGAACGCATATGATGGAAATATAAATCATATTTGTTCATTTTGTTGTACCGGTTGAAAGAGAGTCAAACTTTATATGTTTAGATGGAAAGAACTTAAATTATTATTGTCATTTACTTTGTCAATAAAATAGACTAATTCCTAAATCTAGTGGAGTAGAGAAATTTATTATTTACAACTTAGAACTTAGTCTCATTTGATTATATAAAGTGATTATCAAATTATTAATAAATTATAAAGGAAGAAAAATTAGTTATACCCCAAACAACATTACCACAAAATTTTAGAAAATTTAAATTAGGGGATACTATTAACTCCATAAATATTATTATTTATTGACAATAGTACTGATATTAAATGTCCCAAAAAATATATATTTTAAACCAAAGAAATACAGTGTTAAAACTAAGGCTGCGGTCTGTACATAAAGGTTTAAAGGAAATGGTGGGGGTTGGAGTTGAATACTACCCCCAATAGTTTTAATACATATAAACCCCAATAGTGTATCCATGTTTTACATTGATGACTTCGTTTTCTTTTGAGTATGGCTGCAGGTTTCGATACTAATATTTAGGCTGAACCAATTTCTCAACATGTGTGTGTGTGTGTGTTTTTGTGTGTGTGTTCCTGGTTTTTTTTATTTTTTTTATTTTGGGTATAATAAATAACGTGAATAAAAATATTTATAAGAACTCTTATACATAGATATAGACAAACACACATGTGTGTATACACTATGCATTGGGGATATATACATTCTCCCATCCATATCACTAAAATGGGGCAAAACCCACGTGCCCATTACGGAAAATATTTAAATTATGAGATGAAAAAAATTATTAAATACATTGAGAATTTAGGTCATGGTGTAAATAAACCCAGAAAATAAAGGAAGCACATGTATCCTTCCAAAATCTTGAGGTGGCCTGTCATGGCTTACTCATCCTCCTCCACCAATCTACAAAACATAACAAAGAAATAATAAGCAAAACAAAGGAACAAAATATTTTCATAAGAAAACTTAGGGTTAGATGGATTTAAAAATACAAGGGCCATAAATGAATCCATCCAATGGATGAGATTCATCCCTATAAAAAGTAGGTGGGGAGTGGGTGAGAGAAATTCAAATTCTAAAAAGGCATGGGTAGGATTTATATGGGGCCACTTAATTAAGTGAAAAGAGTTGGGTGTTATCTCTTTCCTAACCCAAATGTCCTTTGGAGTTTTAAGCTAATGTCAACTTTGACCCCTTTGTGTGTATAATAGAATTTTTTAATTTAATTAAATATACCTCTTTACCTTCAGGATTAATTTGTGCAAATTTTACTATGGTGGAATTTAAATGTTTATCAAAGTAAAATTTAGGGGAACCTAAACCATGCCTTAGACTAACTATGTTTATTAAAAGGTATTGATATTTTTATTATTTAATTATAATGGGGAGTAAAAAAAAAGGAAATTTATATTATTAATTTAATGTAACTTATAAACAGGAATGTGACAGCTGTTATTTGAATCCTTTTCCAATTATGTTTAAAAAATATATATTCCATAGTTTTTCTAGCTTGACCTAGGTTGTTCTTGGGTTTCCTGAGGGAAAATTTTAGTGGGTGTTATAAGCATAATGTGGAGTATCGTCCTATTCTTTCCAATTATGTTTCACTTGAAAAATGCATTGTTGTACCTAAAATCTTTGGATATCATCCAAATCACTCTGTTGAAGAAGAGAGGTTTGACCTTGCCAATATTCCTCTTGAAACATTTCTATAGAAAAGAATTCCCAACATCTAAAGTATGGTTTTCATAATCACCTTTGATTTTTTCAAAATTAAATTTTAGATATGCAAACCATGAGCTGTATTTCTTACTATCCAAATTTATTTTGGTATTTTAGTGTCCAAATATTTAGGACTCAAATATTCGCTATAGATGTGTAAATATAGTTTAACACTAAGAGACATGTTTTGAAGGTTTAAATTCATAATTTTTGTTCCCCCAATGTCTCTAAGCCTGTAAACATTCTGACATTTTGTGAGATATTATTATGTTTCTCTTACTTTCTACTCAATAAAAAATGATTTATGTTTAAATTATTTTATGTATCATCCTCACTAGAATCTAGAAAATTCATTAGAGATAAATAGAGATAGCATGCACCATACATTTACTGAGAATAATTCTACTATCTACCCACCTTTTCTGTATTTTCTCAATCAAATTACTCCACAAAAAAAATTAAACCCTACAATATTTCTCTCCTCTACAAACCCTACCTGCGTCCAAATCTAGTATAGATCTCTCCTTGATGGATCATGTGCTCTCTCTTCTAGAAAAACCTACCCGCATCTATATCTAGGGCAGCGGTAGCAAGCCTGTGTCGATCCATAAGGAAAAAAAAACAGCAAATAGTAGTGGCAGAGTTAGGATCAGACAAGAAAATGAAGAACCCAACCTAAACATATTTGTGGTGGCTTCCCACATGTCCCTATCTACATAGGTTTGAGGTTGTAACCATATCAAAAAATAGATATCCAATCTCCATGTCCTAGAAAGAAAGGAAAAAATTTGTGATAAGAATGGTAGCATCATGAAGGATACCAAAGGGCTTATCTTATGGATTTACTTTTCCTTTAGTCATTCCCATGTTCAAAACCTATATGTGATCTCTATACATGCTAGCTCTATCGATGGCTCTCCCACCAATGGAGGATGTGGCAATGGATTTGAAGCCAAGAAAGTAGACAAATCAAGTGTCACCTCTGCCTAGAATTCCAACTCTAATTACAGGAACCCACTCTCTACATGAGAGGTATCTTATTCTAGTCAGGGGAAGTAGGTAAGTGAGGAAAACATAATAAGGGATGGAGGCTCCTTCAAATATTTCGTTGCAATTGTCTCCTACCAAAAAGATAATACAAGACATGTTGAAAAGCTACTAATACAAGCCAAGAAAACTCCAATAGTGAAAAGAGAGGAGAATCTAATGAAAATATTTATAAACAAGGAGGATAATCTGGCACAACTTGGCCTTATTTGTAGATTTTAAAAATATTGTCCCAAGCTATCACAGTTCCACAATTGGATCTCACAGATTTGGAGGAAATTGTTTAAGGGTAAGATTGAACTCTACCCCTGCGTTAAAGCTTGTTTTATTACCATTTTTGAAACCCCTGAGGATAGGGAACTAATTTCTTATAAATACTGGGTTTTGAGTGATCATGGTCTAATGTTCAAGCCATGCTACCCATCTTTTGATTCCCTCAAAGATTCCTTTGATTTTCACCCTCTCTGGATTTTCTTACCTATTCTCCCTCTTAAGGGTTAGAATAAAACTTGCATTTTCATTATTGGAGATACCCTAGGCACACATGTGAAAGCAGATGATAAAACTAAGGGTAAAAATCATACTACTTACATTGGGATCATGGTTGATATTGATAATTCCCAATCCCTTCTAGCAAAAATCAACTTACAAATAACCAACAGACATTGGATCCAGAGGACTTATTATGAGGGATTATCCTTCAGATTTCATAGGTTCTATCAAAGCGGGCATATCTTGGATGACTACGCACATTCCAAATGCAGGGAAAAATATTCTTTGTGGAAGGATTCATGACAAGAACATATTACATTTAGCCCCCATCTAAACTCAGTTGAAGACCCTTCAAACCCATAAGATGATCTTGAACAAAAAGAGTCACATTCCAATCTTCCATGTCTTGAAGGGATTTTCATATTTAGTCTACCTAGGTGGTTTTTTCTAATAGATAGATGGTTGGACCACTCATCGAGGGAAGAAATCCAATCAAGAATCTTGAAGTTGTTCTTCTGATCTCTATGGAAGCTAGTAATGAGGACCGGATGGTGGCGGAATGCAAGAAGAAAGGTTATAACAAAAAAACCCACTCTAGTGCTACTGGCAAGGTTTGAGTCTTGTGTCTACTGCTATTTTTATTCTTGTATCTCAGTGATCTTCCTACTACTTTTGAGCTGATTTTCTTTTGTGTGTATGTTGTTGATGGGCTGCAGTTCTACTGCTTATTGTTTCTATTTGTGGAGCTTTTTTGAACATATAGGTTTTTAGACTTCTCTTTTTTATTATCTTTTGTTGTATAGGGGTTTTTATCCTCTTTGTTATGGGGTATGGATGGTGGTGGAATGCAAGAAGAAAGGTTATAACAAAAAAAAACCACTTTAAGGTTTGAGTGCTACTGATCTTCCTACTGCTTTTGGCAAGGTTTGAGTCTTGTGTCTACTGCTATTTTTATTCTTGTATCTCAGTGATCTTCCTACTACTTTTGAGCTGATTTTCTTTTGTGTGTATGTTGTTGATGGGCTGCAGTTCTACTGCTTATTGTTTCTATTTGTGGAGCTTTGTTGAACATATAGGTTTTTAGACTTCTCATTTTTATTATCTTTTGTTGTATAGGGGTTTTTATCCTCTTTGTTATTGGGTATGGTCCCTCCAAGAAAACCATTTACAATTAATTAGAAAAAACCCAATTTTATCCTTCACCGTGAATAAAGGTAACCCCATGTGTTTCTTAGGGAAGGTGCCTATTTTGACACCCAATTTCTATGAAATTTATTTTCCCATTTCGCATTGGATATTTACATAAAATAAATCTTACTTTTGTAAATTGATCTATTCTCCTCACACATTTTTAAAAATATTTTAATAATTTTTCTATAGTAAGTGTTTCTATAATCTCAAGTTTTCTAAAAAGAAGGCAGCCAACCACAAATTGTGGATGCATTTTAATATTCTTGTTTGTTTGTTTCTACGTCTTATGTCAATAAAGTGATAAAAAAATGAACTATCATTTCTTTGATATCCTTAGGATGCTCGACCACCATATCATGAAGGTCTGTAATCTTAATAAAAATATTTACATATTTCCTCACAAATATGTGTGGTTAGATGTTTTTAATGTATTTATCCCCCCTTTTGACCCAAGTCTCCCTCGATTTAAATTATTAAAAAACTCACCACTCTTCGATATACTTCATATAGCCTGACCAAATAGTCATTTTCCATCTATATGCTTCCATCCATAAGGTCATAATTCTAAACTCTAGCATTTAACAATTACAATTGTTTGTCAAGCTCAAAATTTTCTTCAAACATTTCTAGCAAAAATTGATATATTCTAAAATTTTCATATTTTATTTCAGAAATCCAATTTTTTATAAGAAAAACAAAAAATGGTTCTTGAATCTATTTTCATATACTATTATCAGATCTTTAAATGATCCTCTAAAATATAGATTCTTGAGCCACATTACTTATAATTTGAGAAAACACCTTTCTGACACTTTATTAGCACAGATAAATAAGAATATACATGTGAGGTCAAAACCTAAAACATTCAAAATAATTGATTATTAAATGAAACTATATCTCATCCAGATTGAGGATTATGTACCCACCCAATCTTTAAATAATGTGTTTGGACCCCTTCCTTCTGTTTTTCCAATTATATTAAGCCTCTTTTGGGTAAAGATCTATTAAATAATTTAAAAAAGAATGTTCTAAAAATCCTTTTTGAATTATGTTATTTTATTGCAACAAATTTTATCTCTTCAACTTATAATGACATTACAATCACCCCCAAAATACTTTTTTTATTATAAAATTCTAGTAAGGTGCTACAAAACTATATCCATGTTTCCTTTTTCCTAATAATATTGTTTGGTACATAAGCAATAACGAGTATTCCTTAAATTTTTTCCCTATAATATTGAAACTCACATGCTAGCCAGTTTCCCACCTTATCACCATTGAAATATTTAACTTAGAATAATTCCATAAGATGCAAAGTCCTCATGAGTTCCCATTTGTTGAAAACACACAACATTTCAATAATTTACATTGTATTTTAGCAATCTACATTTCATCCTCGGTTAATTTTTTCTCCTATATTAGAATGATGCAAGGTATTCCAACATCCAGTTGACATCTTACTACAGACATTTTATCAAGTACATTCATACCTATGATGTTCCTTGAAAAAACTAAAGTCAAATCAGAGGATGGATATTCTCTCTCCTCATAATGTCATCAAATGAACCTCCAATGTTCTCTTAATAATATTATATTATGAAAAATGAAATTCCATTTTCAAGTCTTTTTCTTCCCAATAGTATCCTTAAAATAAGTGAGGTATTATAAGTTTGAAAAGAGAAACATGAAATATCAACACCCATAACTTATTTTTAGGTTTTGATACATGAAAAGGGACTATAATCATAGCTTCTTTTTGGAACCATAAGTCCAACAATATTTACTCAATTTATTTACAAATGTAGCCTTAGTAGAATCAACCACATTTATTACATCAAATAAATACTCAGGCAATGTCAGGATTGCATTTGAAGGATGAAGAGTAATAAATCCTAATACAGTCTATGTTTTGGAGCCCATTTATCTATCCTTCAAAATAATTACATATGAATCTCCAATGAAAATGTTCTCAAAAATAATTTTCTTGATTTACCTCTTCTACACCTTTAGTCTCTAGGAACAACACTTTGACTTCTAGAATCTAGAGATCATGTAGATATAAAAATAACCCTTTCCTTAGAGGAATATTGTTTCTTTGAAGCCTCATTTCTTGTGTCTTATGTATCTTCCATAGACACCACTTCCTCCCCATCAATGATGCATTTTCCTTTAAATTTGTGCACCATGGTTTTCTTATTATCCAAGGCCACCATGTCTTTAGTATCCAACTTTCATGTACCCACAATAAATATATAAACTATTTTTTGGCTTCTTTATCTTAATTATTATTTCTCATGACTTTGTATTAATTATAGCTACTATTTCATACACTGCCTTTATGAAAAATGGGCCATTTACCTTGTAACACATGCTCTAAGAATTTAGTAACATTTGTAACTTACCCCAACCTTTACATCCATACTTTCATATCCCCATGCAACAATATTCATCACTTTGTGAATTCCTTAGCTCTCAATCCCCCAATATCCCCCGCTTCTAAATTCCTCCCCCAAAATCCTAAAACCTCCCCATCAATTACTCAACTTCTACCTTTTTCTTTCTTCAGCATAATCATCCCTTCATGGTAACCAAACCAATGTTCAATTATCACTCCACTATATTAAGTAAAAAAATGATTGGATTTTAGGAACCCATTATCTGTAGCCTTTATCATCTTATTACATCGAGCATCCCTTACCCATACAATACATGTGATTTCTCATTAAAACATACCTTGATATTTAAATTCTTATGATAATACACCCTCCCCCCCAAAGTGTACTTTCCAAAAAACTTATCTACCCAAAGACAATGAATTGTTTTAGATTTATAGTTCACATACTTATTCGTGTCTATAAAAAAACAAAAATCTTTTGGGCACGATATATAGAAATGATTTGGAGAATTAATTTCAAGTCACCATTTCTGAAAAATTCTTATATTGAACCTATTGTAAAAAATAGGTGACTACATGATGATAATTGAATTACATTCACAATTTTTTTTACTCAAATTTACTTTGACCGTTATTCTTTCATAAACAATTGATTGCATACTTATTTCTTGAGGATCAAATATTATGAGCACACACCAAAAATATTCAATTTTTGGACAAATAACTAGTTGCCACTATTTTTGGGTAATACATATAAAATTATCCAAACATGTCTATAAATTAGTTTTCCTATTTGTAACCCAAAATCATAGTACATTAGATGCACAATAACAGAATGACCAAACGAAAACCAATTTCTACCTATAGTTAAATTTTTTAAACGAAAATAATAAATGTCACCATAAAATATGATCATGTTTGGAAATCATATGTAGGATGTTCTACCCCTTTGCAATTTTCCTAAATAAAATAATTTTGAGTATGTAATCAAATCCTACCACTTTATATATTTACAGCCAAAATATTTTTTAGAACATGTGCTTCCTACACTTATCCTTACATTTATCATCAACTAAAACCTTATCAAGGACTTTGAACACATTTCCATGTCCTACCCACATATAAGATATCGAATCCCAATCTAACCCCTAATTATAAATATGATTGGGAATCCTAGCATTCCTTCCAATACTATTTCCCTTAAAAGTTTTTTTTTTTTTTGTTTTGGCCTAATAATATCTTTCTATTATCATTCACACTTAAAAAAATATTCTTAAGGTTTTTGATGAGAAATTTTTTCATATTTTACATTTTAAATGTTTCCATAATATTGTTAGAGAAACCTAAGAAAAGTCATGGATTACATCAATTAGCTTACAAGACTCCAAATCCCACAAACTGTCCAATATCGGCCCTTCATGGTTATAGTTATGCTTAATTTTAGTCGTCATTCAATCATTCCAGAGACATCAATATTCGTTAGATCAAAAAAATTCAACTCAGTTATATCTTGATGTTTATGTTATTTATTTAGATTGAACCAAAGTACCTTATTCTCCTCCCATATAATATCCATATGATCTTGTATTTGCTAATATTCATTTCCATTCTAAAATATTTTGTAGAAACATGATAAATCCAAACTGTTAGAACCTTTTCATGCTACAAAGATGAGAATCATGCTAATGAATCAAAAAAATCCCATGCATAATATTATATAGAAATTTATCATGGGTTTCTCCCAAATATTCTTAAACTGTTAGATGGGTCCATTATTTAGAATCACTCTACTATTGAAAAAATTGCTAACCAAAGACAATTCCTTCATCACCATCACATCCTTATCTGTATAAGGGTGGTTTGATAATCTTATATCCTGAATAATTACCTTATCAACTACTCCAAAAACCATCCTTTCCATTATCTCCACACATTAATTTCACACCCATTATTCTTGATATTTTAAAACAATAACATCATTTTGCAAATGAATTACCTCAAAGAATCTCACTTCTTTCGTAAATACTTTATCTCTAGCGCTATTCATGAGTATTGAATGGAATTTCTGAAAGAGTTATCTAAGGGTAGTACTTAACTCCTTCACCCAAACAATCATGTCATAGGGAGACACAATCTGTACCTAAGGCCCCCATAACAATGGTGAAAAAAATTCTATAGTCACATATTCCTATTTCATATCCATAACATCCTCTTCATTATATGTAGCATTTTTCTTATCAACAAAATAATATTTTTAACTATTTCTAAAACATGTATAACTTTTCTTTCATTAAAAATATATATATTTCACTCCATCCGATATGTATCTATGATTAATTTTGATCGCATTATTGTAATTTTACTAGTTGAAAATATTTTACTCCAAAATATATATATTTAAAAATTCTAGGATTTTTTTACATTTTTTAGATATCCTATAAAATTAAAGCCAAACTCCATTATTTTTTTTTTCGAAATTGGGCACGTTGGTGCTCAATTCGATCTCACCCCATTTTTCCTTGAAATTCTTCAGTTTGCAGGCTCTGTCGTCCTTTCTATCCACTGTATTGATCCATGAAAAACATTGTCCGCCATTTGGTTGCCATGATCAATCCCTTCATTTGATCAATGAATCACTTTAAGTCAAGAATTTTTTTTCCATTCCTCTGTCCATTTGGAAGAATTTGTAACTTGGGCATAAATTAAGGTTTTTCCCTTCCTTCAATTTTTCCACAAGTAAATTTTGTTTTCCCTATCAAATTTTGGCCCAATACCTGTGGAAACGTTGTCCTTCTGATTGGATGCAGCTCGACAAATTCCATTTGGACCTTATATCATTTCCAAATTCTCTGTCCTTAAAGAAAGATTCATTTCCGGGTGCAAATGGTGATTTTCCTACATTTTACAGTTTGATGGGTGTGTTTTCCCCATCAAATTTATATCTCAGCATCTTTGGAAACGTGGCACTTTTTTTTTTGATGTAGCTCAGTGGGGCACTTTGAAATGCTAAGGCCTGCTTCAACTCAAAAAATTTCCATGTGGAGGGTCGGCACTCATCTGAAAATTCACCTTTTTGTTTGACCTTTGAGTTGTAACAGGGAGACACGTGGAGGTATCCACTACCTTGTCCAGAATTAGACTTGTTTTTAATGAAGTTGATGCACATTTGTCAGACCATGGACATGTGGAGGGACTACGCCTGTTTTGGGACCGGCCCCTAAATTTTATTTTAAAGAAGTGACATGAGGACACTTGGAGGCTTCCACTCACTCTGCCCT
Organism: Taxus chinensis; assembly: GCA_019776745.2. Lineage (NCBI taxonomy): Eukaryota > Viridiplantae > Streptophyta > Pinopsida > Cupressales > Taxaceae > Taxus > Taxus chinensis. The sequence continues at coordinate 215,749,660 of CM034147.1, forward strand.
TGCTTGGACTTTTTAAAGGCCAAGGAAAACTATCTCAGACCCTAGATACATGACACCTTCTGTTGAAGCTTCAACTTTTTCAACAACTATACCAGACTATGACATGTGGTGAGCCCACACTTGTTTGGGGTCTCTTCTTTGGAGGACCATACCAAAGCTGCACCAAGGTGACATGTGGAGGCTTCCACTAGCTTCTTTTTACTGAGATTTTATCAAAGGTCAAAAGGTGTTTTTCTTGCGCCCAAGGCATGTGGAAGGCCCACGCTTGTTTGGAAACTTGCCTCTGTACTTCACCTTTGTAGTTACTCCAAGAAAACACATGGATGGCTCTAGTATAAAGTTGAGAAGGGGTAGAATAAATGGTTGTTGTGCATTGCATTTATTTTTCACCATTTTTTTCCTCTAAGACTCCTAGAAATGTGAATACGCACTATTTTTCAACATATTTTGATGAAATTCCATGTCATTTTTGTCTACAAAGTGACATTAAATGGATTTATAACTTAATTTGTATGTCCAAGGATTGTTAAGGGTGATATTTTAAAGTTCGAAATGCTCGAGTGCTTGTAAAAATGTGAACCAGAGAAGGTGGATGTGGGAAATATTTGTGGCGGAAAGATAGGGAAAAGGATGAAAAAGGTGTTTCCTAGAGGGCGAAAAGGATTACCTATCAGATCCATCTATACAGAGCCTCCGGAAAATGTTTAAAGTGGGGATTTCTTACATGAAAGAATAAAGAGAATGATTAGAAGGAATGTTAAAAAGTTGTGGCAGGGCATCCTAGTCATTAGTCAAGGGTCTAGGAAACGTCATCAGTTAATGATTTGTCTAACTGGTAACTTTTTGTTGCAAATTTTTTAAAGATCACTTTCTGAAACAAGTTGGTAACAAGCAAATGTCCCTCAAATATTCTTCTTTTGGGAGGGTAAATTTGGGATGAGTGAGCAAGTAAAATGTATAAATGTAATGAAAATACTCTTGCAAATGGTCGAGGGTTTGAATTCTTCAAAGAAAATTTGAGAAATCTCATCTTCCTAAGTGATGTGAATCTAGCTGGAAGAGGTTGAAATACCTCAAAAAATACACATAAAGAACTTTTCAAATAAAACCAGGAGTTTTAAAATAGCTTGCTTCTCATTCTAGAAGTCACACTGATCCATTACATCATTACAATCCTCCTTTTATTTCAGTACTACTCGAAAACCCTAAAATGCCAACAAAACCTAAAATGCCTAAAAACCCTAAAATGCAAAACAACTCGGATTGATCCCCAAAATTTTCATTACAAATATGCATTCATAAATTAGGGCTCACATGAAATTTGGACTTATTCCTGACATGCACAACACAAGTTATTAAAGTTCTAAGACCTAGTCAAAAGTGGAAAAAACATTCAAAGACAATTTTAGGCCACTAGATGAAGAAATCTGAGCCTAAAAATGTGCCAAAGTGGGCACAACATTGCAGGCATAGTACTAATGTATATCTACCACCCTGTAAAATTTCAGGACTATCCAACGGTCGGATCAAAAGTTATGGTCTCTACAAGTTATGCTTCCACATCACTAAGAGACCAATCCTAGAAACCTATTAATTTCATGTGTTTTAGATATCAATAGCGTCAATTTGGTTGTGAGTGTATAAACATTGATAAGCTCTGATACTATTCAAAGAAACTTTCCCCTACTAATGAATCTCATCAATTTTGAGTTAATCTGTGTCAATCTTGGATTAATTTGTGTCTGCTTAAGTTCAAAAAGTCTGGAAGTAGATTTTCTAATTTCTATTGCAATATTTTGTTAAAGTCCCTTTGAATCACACAGGATCTCATCAATGTGACAGTTTAGTGGAATTTTTAATTTCATTTCAAGAAGAGCCTTCATCATGCAATTAGATAAATAATTCAATATCACTTCAATGTCATTTGTTGATAAATATTGTTTGTAAGCCTTCAAGTGTATCTTAGGCGTGAGGAACTAGGGGTCTTTGATGTTTTATTGAGTCTTTATCTTGAGCCTTTGTGTTAAAATCTTTGAGATTGTGTGAAACCGTGTAAATTTGGGGCTCCATTGATGCACACCTTCTGGTTGAAGGAATATTTTAGCTATTCTAAAGTTTTCTATCATTTATCTTTCTGATTGTTATGAAATCTCTCAAAGATCTAGTATAATCAATTTTATCCTGCTTAATATCCCACCAAAATTACTCAAAAACAATGAGTCCATCCTGAACTACCCCTATTTTTCCTATGTGTCCACAAATGTAGAAATTCTACTACTAAAATATGTAGAAGCAATCAATATTCCATAATGTTTTTAGTAACCTTAGCCTTGTCTAGGAAATATCACCATTCTTTAGAAGTGAAAACTCGTGAGAGTGAAATTGTTGTGCATTGATCATATTTTCTCATGGTCCCCTTTCATATTTGTGCAAAGAAGGATATCTTCATTCTCCTTCACTGACAGAGGTTACAAAATAGGACCTCTCACCCTGGTCAAAAGGCATGGCCTAAAGCAGTGAGGATAGATAAAATCCTTAATGAAGGTGTTATGGATTTCTCTAATGTCAGAGTGATAAAGAGTCATAAAACTACCCTTCCCAGCTACAAAATGACTCATAATAATATCTTTTTGTCTCTCAGTGTCTTGCTAAATATTTGATGTTGCTTGGTTTATAAGGGAGAATCAATTTGGATACCAACACCAAAATGGCACCATTCCTGGTGACTATTTGAAACAAATGTGTACACATACTAACCATGGTAATATTTCGTACATAATCTAAGTGCAAGTACGTTGTTGAAATGTCATCCTGTGTCAAGATTTGTAAGAATTAAGAAACGTTACAAGGTCTACAGGCAATATATCAAGTTTCTGTGGTTTTTTGCACTAATTTTACATCATCAAAGTTAAATATGGGTAAAGGAGGGTCAAATATGTGAATATTTGTATGAATCTAGTGTTGAAAGACATTTGACATATCAACTTTAGTGTATTTTCACAACTAAGGTGAAAATCCTTAGTGGCAATTCTGTGTTGAATTAATTTTTGATAAATGTCAGTGTCTTAACCTCTGTCAACTAAAATTTATCACTAATATTTGTAAATATGGAAGGAAGAAGATATTTCTTCATTAAAGACCCTACTATAAGGTTGTTTCTAGAGCTAGGAAACGCAAATTATGAAGGAACAAGAATCTGCTAAGTTGTTGAAGATCAAAAATCAAGAAAAGAGTTATCAATTATGGAAACTGATCATCCTATCATTGAAGATTTACATACTTCCTCAAGTGCTTTTGAATCAGGTATTCTTTTTGTAGATCTGAAATCTCCAACTAGAGAGGGTCCTTCTTTTGTGTTTGAAAATTTTTCATCTCATTCTCTCCCTGTGTTCTCCAAAGCTGATACGATCTTCTAAGAAACAAAGTTTTTAGATAATATTCATTCTAAGGATTGCATTCATGTTCCCCACAGACCCCTCACTCCTCATCATTATGTTTCTCCTGTAAGATCACCTCCCAAAAAAAATATGGCCTAACCCCCACCAAGACCTCCATTTGTTGTGAACACTTTTGGTCCTATAGATTTTAGAGGTATGGATGGATATCCAAATGTTGTGCACCAAGATGTTGGGAGTAGATTGCCCAAATTTCAAAGAAATAATGACATTAGTGGTGATCAACACTTAAAGATTTTTTTCAATATGATGGAAGACTTTGAGATTGAATTTGAGGATGTGTACATAAATTTGTTTATTCATACTCTAGAGGAATATGCACGGGACTGGGATAAATATTTTCCAAACAACTCCTTTGATTCATGGAAAGAAATGAAGAATTCTTTTAGATTGTAGAATGGAGATAAAATAGACCCTAGGTTTCTTATATCAGAATTTGAAAATACAAAAAAGAAACCTAATGAATCTATTCATGGATTTAATACAAGGTTCAATAAGACCCTAAATAGACTACCTGTGATCTTGAGGCCGAGTGATGTTTCTTGTTTAGTAAAATAATCTGATGCTTTTTATAAGAAAGCTACCTATTATTTAAGAGAAAAGAACCCAACAACATTGAGGCAGGCCTTCACCATGGTTTTGTAGATCGAAAACAATATTAAAGCAGTTGGTAAACCTCCTAAGAGGGAAGGCATCAAGTTGATCAATCCAGATAAGCCTCAGTCAAGTAAAGCTTTGGATCTGGAGGAGGTTGTGAAAACTTTGGCCGGAGTTGTTAAGGATATCTCCTATAAACTTGCCAGAGTAGAGAAAGGGATTGGACATGGTTCCCAGGGTCACCATAGGCGACAAGGTCAAGAAATATTTTCCAATCATCCGAGAGATGATTAGAGATCTAATGACAGAGGAAAAGGACTCGTGGGATCAAGAAATAGATAACCCCAAGCCCGTGAGAATAGAATTGTGCCTAATCCTTTGAATGCCATTGAAGAAGATAATGAAGCTAATGAAATTGAGTGGTGTGACAGATGTTCCTTGCCACATGCCCAATGTGATGAAGACAAAGAAGTTTAGGAAGTTGGTGATGACATTGATGATGATGTGTGCATGGTGGGGTTCTCTACAAGCTCACAGCAAGGAGTAACTTTGACTGAATTAATCAGTTCCTGAAATGCTACATATTTTTTGGATTGCATCCACCAGGTATTACACCTTCCTCCCTCTCATACTTTTGAAATAGATATGGTACAAGATTTTGAATTTCCTAGTAATACTTTTGGATACTTAAGGGCACTAATGATTAAAAATTATGATGAAGGAATCCCTTCTGAGGAGGATAGGTAGTTGTTAATGAATGTTGTAGTTGACCATGAAAAGGAATATAACACTAGGAGAAAATTTATCAAATGGGTAGGGCCTCAAGCCAAACCAAAAACTCCATTTCTCACCAATATCTCAAAACAAACTCCTAAGAAAGATACATCTGGCAAAAGATTTGTGTCCCAAAGCAGAACTGGTATCCCTACCCATGCTTATACCATGAAAAATCCCTTGTTGCTAGATGAATTTCTTAGTCTTCCTCTGAATGCTTCCTTACACAAAGACGTTCCTTATGACACTTCCCAATTCTTGAGTCAGATCAAGATTTCTATTCCAATTATTGAGCTGCTTAGGATTCCTAAGCACAAGAATAGGGCCTTTGAGTATTTGGGATTAAAAGAAGAAAAGATTACCCAAGGCAGAAATGTAAATAGTATTGAGACTCCTACAATTTTAGAGTTGAAAAACCCCCAAGTGATAGAAGAACTAGATGAGCCAGCTGAAGTATATTTGGGAACATCCTTACTTGAGTCCTAGTTTAATGTAGATCCATTTTTCACCACTCCGATTATTAAGGATAGGTTGTTACACAACTATATGTTAAATTATGAAGCATCATGAAATGTTATGCCTTTTGAGGTCATGATTTAATTAGATATCAAAGTGATAGAAGCCGTTTATGGGAAGTGAACTTCCATGAATGCTAGTGAGGTGCCATTGGTTAGATGTGTAAAGGGTCTGATAGTGTAGCTTGCAGTTTACCCAGGCAAGAAATTAAAACTAGATGTTGTTATTGTTGATTGCCCTACCAAATGGGGAATGTTGTTATCAATAAAATGGGATGCTAGTGTGGGTGGTAGTGTGCATATGGATATGTCGTTTTCCACTATACCTATTGAGGGTAGTCCTTGTAAAGTTATATTGTGAAAAGAAGATGCTACATCTCGTTGAGGATCCCAATAATGTTTCCTATGATGTGTTATACACTGACACTAATGCAGGTAACTTTGTTGGATTTTCTGATTGTAAAGAGCACAAAACTAATCAATGCTATTCTCTTAATCAAGTAGGTCATCCTTGGAATTTTTTATTTGATGGGGCTTGCTCTATATTTGTAAATGGTGTTGGTATTATTCTGATATCTTTAGGACAAGAAGATTTGGTTTTCTCTTTTAAACTCAACTTTAAGTGTACTAAAAATATTACTGAGTATGAAGCATTGTTATTGGGTCTAAGAATTGCTTGGAAATATGGTATTAGAGACATCATTGTTAAAGATGATTTAGAGCTAATTTTCAAACATGTTAGAAAAATGTATGCAAGAAAAAATTAGAGAATGAAGCAGTACAAGCATGCAGTCTAGGATTTAATTGAGTTGCTTGACTCCTTCAACATAATACATCATGATAGGAAGTACAATACTCTAGTAGAAAAATTGGTCGTATTGGGGTCCAAATTTGAAAATTATATTGCATCCCCCTACTGTGAGTATAATATTGAGGTATTGACTAGGCCATCTATTCCTGACGATGTTATACACTGGCAAGTATTCAAAGACGATGCCCAGGTAAAAATATTTTTACCGAACCAAGGATAATTTACTGATCAACATATAGATTAGGAGCCAATGGTTTGTGTGGCTGATGGAAAGGATACTCTATTTAGCAAATACATCATTTAGTTGAAGGCTAATACTGTTCCCAAAGGTTTAGTAGCACTTGAATCAAACTTTGATAATGTTGATTGCATTGTCAACAGACACATTTTAGCCTCAAGGGATGTTGAAGAGCATAACCTCGTCACAAAGGATAAACCATGAAAGATCTAGCTAGGTAGCAATCTGAGTAATGAAGAAAATCAATCGTATGTCCAATTGTTGAATAAATACTAGGACTTCTTAGCATGGTATTATTCTAAACTAAAAGCATACAAAGAGGATCTTTTCCAGCATGAAATACCCTTAGAAGTTTCTACCAAGCCATTTAGGTAGAAATAGAGGCCAATCAATCCACTCCTTTCCCTAAAGATGCAAGAATAATTGAAAAAATTGAGGGATGGAGGAATCATACAACCCACAAGATACTCATCATGGGTTGCAAAGTTGGTACCAATTATAATGAAAAATGGAGATATAAGGTTGTGTGTGGACTTTAGAAATGTGAATAGAGCATTGATGAAGGATAACTACCCTCTACAAAATATGGACAATATGCTACAATAAGAATTATTATTTCCCTTGGATGGGTTTTCTAGATATAACCAGGTGGTTGTGAAGGAATCAGAGTGAATCAAGACTATCTCTACCACTCATTGGGGAACATATGTATATGTCAGAATTCCTTTTCGTCTAATGAGTGTTAGAGCCACTTTCCAAAGAGTAATGGATGTAGCTTTCTCTGGCTCTATTAATTATTTCATTGTTGTATATCAAGATTGTGTGACTGTTTTCTCCAGAAAAAGGTGTGACCACCTCCAAAAATTAGAAAAAATGTTGTTAAGATGCAGGAAGTATGGTATTTCACTAAATCCCAAGAAGCGTCTCTTTGGATTTCAGAAATCAAAGTTGCTTTGACATATTGTGTCAAAGGAAGGGGTCATGATTGATCCTAAGAGGGTAGAAGCCATAAGCAAAGTCCCTATTCCAAGAACCAAGAAGGGAATTCAATCCTTTTTGGGAATATTAATTTTATTACAAGATTTATCTCCAACTTTGTTGAACTACGTATCCCAGTCACTAGCATGATAAAGAAAGATCAAACAATCAAATGGGAAGAAGCAGCTATTCAAGGATTTGCTAGGATCAAAGAAGCATTAAAGAATGCCCCTATTCTAGTAGCTCCAGATTATAAGAATGCTTTCCAAATGTTTTCTTTTTCTTAAGAAAATACTATTGTATTTTTCTTATTGTAGAAGGATGATGAGGTAGCTAAAAGACCAATTGCCTTTTTTAGTAAGGCATTACAGGGAGCTAAGCTAAAATATACTATCATGGAGAAGCAAGCATTTTCTTTGGTAAAACCAACAAAGGTCTTAATGCCATATATTCTAAGTTCCAAAATCATTGCTTATGTTCCCCACTCCATGGTGAAAGATTGTATCAGAAATGGAGGTCTCAAGCAAGAGATGCCGATGGGTAAATAAATTGCAAGAGTATGATATGGATATCAAAACAAAAAAAAATGTTAGATCTTTAGGCATGGAAAAAAATATGGCAAAGAACAATTTGCAGACAATTGAGGTAAATGAAGTTGATGAAGAAAGGCTAAATGTCCTTGCAAAACCGATAAACTATGAATGGTGTAAGGACATCATTTTTTATCTCAAACATCTATAGTTCTTTGAACATTTGAGTAAGAATCAGAAAAGATCACTTAAGGTAGCTTCCCAAAAATATGTCATTACTGATTTTGGGTTAGCTTGGAAGAACCATGAGGGAGTTCTTGTAAGAAGAATTACTGAAGATGAATCCCATAAGATAATTTCTTATCTCTATGGAGGAGTTTGTGGGGGAATTTTTCTAGAAGAGTCACAACTCATAAGATCTTAAGGGCTGGTTATTGGTGGCCAAATCTCTTCAAGGATACAACTTTTTTGGTGAGAAGATGTGAAAGTTGCCAACGCTTTTTTGGGATACTAAAATCTTCAGGCTCCCTTACTTTGCAGCATGTATCAATTGAAACCTCGATCAAGCAATGGGGAATGGATTTCATTGGTGAGATTTTAGACCCTTCAAGTGCTTCCATAAGTGGATTCTTGTAGCCCAAACAGAAAATCTCAGCCTCCATTGATACAAACCTTCTGGTTAAAGGAATATTTTAGCTATTTTGAAGATTTCTGTCATTTAGCTTGTCGGTACCCAAATTGATTCTCCCTCAGAAGATAAGTAGCATCAAAAATTTGATAGGAAGCTTAGAGACAAGAAGATCATGTTATGTGTCATTTTGTAGCCAGGGAAGAAATGCAGCTTGCTCTTTGTCACTCAAATGTGGAGAAATAGATAGCACCCTTAAGATTATTTTATCTATCCTCACTACTTTATGGTGGTTCCTTTTAACTAGGGTGAGACGACCCTTTTGTCACTTATTATTTGTGGAGTAGATGGAGATGTCCTTCCTTATAAAGTTATTAAGAATACCTTATAGAAAATATGATCAGTACAACAAAACCTAACTCTCACGAGTTGTCACCCTAGATAATGGAGATATTTTCTAAGCAAGGTCTAGGACACTAAAGACAATGAAAACCTGATTGCTTCTATATGTTTTGCTAATAGAAATTATGCATTTGTATACACATAGGACAAAAAAGGGTAGTATGGGTAAGATTGGTTGCTTTTAAATGAATTTTTTGGCGGGAGATGAGGCAGGATAAACTTGATTTGCCAAATCGTTGAGAGATTTTACAAAAATTGAAGTTTCAAAAAATCTAAAATGTTCCTTTAACAAGAAGGTGTGCTTTCAATGGAGGCCCAGATTAGCATGTTTTCATAGAAACTTTAAGAATCCAAAATGAAGGCTCATATTGAAAAACATAATTAAACACTATCAACCTCTACTTTATCACACCTAAGATACCCTCAAAGGATAACAAAAAATCTTATCATCATGCTAGGAGTACAATGATTTTAAATTTGTTTATTTCACTATAACATGAAAGATCTTTTGATAGTTGAAATTATAAATGCTACCAAACTATCAAAAGGATAAGATCTTATATGATTCATAGATATTTCAATGTAAGATTACAATGGGAACATGAAAAACTATTTGGAGACATTCATAAATGAATTAGACACAATTTTTGCCCAAAATCAACACAAATTTAATCAAATTGGATTAAACTCATCAGTAGGGGAAAGTTTCTAGAGCAATCTCAGAGCTTGTCAATGGTTGTACACTTACAACCACATTGACATGATCAAATTTAACACAAATGAAATAAACGGGTTCCTTAGATGCCTTGTCTGAAAGATAGACTCTTTCAAACTTTTCTCTTAGGAAAGTGACTCCCAACCTCTAATACTCCAACCATTTATATGAAAAGTTGATGTAATTTATAACATTTTTACAACAGAGTTTTCCCCCTAAAAACAAAACATTCAAAGCACCATCACTTGTTACGATTTTGATCGTGACCCTCAGAACTAGATCTACAAAAAGGTTTTCAAGCACTCATGGGTCAAATCTCTTCTTATATTTCCAGCATTCAATCCTTTCATTTGGCAAATCATTCTTCATTTCACCCGCTAACTACTTCCTCCTCTAGTTTATTGAATCTGGTTTCTTATGTAACAAGAAAAGAAAAATTGGAAACTCTTATCAAGTCAAATAGTCATATCACGTCTTAATGGTAAAATATGTTTTCATATTTTCCCCACCAAACAAAGATATCAATTGGTTTCTTGTGTGCCAAGGAAAATCAAATTATATCTAAACGTCATATTACATTTTAATGGTAAAAGACATTTTTAGATCCTCCCCGCCAAACCAGGATATCAAATTAATTTTTCTCTTCATTTGGCCTATATGAGATATCAATAAATGATAAAAAACCATAAAAATTCACATCCCCAAAAGCTTTAGAGAAAAATGGCTGAAAATTAGATATAGATGCACAATTGTCGTCGATTTCCCTTTTGAATTTGGATCATCCACTTGGGAGATCCGAGTTAAGAAAGGCTTGGGGAATTTTTTTTACCTATTACATCCTTTGTAAAAATGTAAAATATATCATTTTACTCTACCCCTCTGTCTTGAAAAATGGGCTTGACACGTGTCCCAATGTGGGTCCCAGCGGAACCGCACTTCCTTTTTATACTTTAACACTTTTCTTCACAATTTTTTTTTTTTTTCAAATTTCCCCCCAGAATCCAACCTCCCTGCCTTTTGAATTTTCAAACTACCACATGTCTCAATGGTGCATCTTGAGATGGTCCCAAAAATTAGAGACCCCAAACAAACATAGGTTCAACATGTGTCTCAGTCTGGTAGAGTCTTTAAAAATTTAAAATTTCAGCAGAAGGCATTACTTGTCTAGGGTCCGAGGAAGTCTCCTTTGGCTTTTCAAATGTCTAAGAGAAGGGTAGAGTGAGTGGAAGCCTCCAAGTGTCCTTTTGGATCTCCTTTAAAATAAAACCCAGGGGTCAATCTCCAAACATACGCGGCCTCTCCACGTGTCTTATGCCTTTTCATAATTTTTCTTGAAAATTCTAAGTAAGGAAGGCTCGGTGGAAACCTCCATGTGTTTTTATGGAAAAATTTTAAGATGGTCCCCAAGAATGAAGACTCTGAATGAGCATGGGCTCACCACGTGTCGTAAGCCTTATAAAATTTCTTTTAAAAGTTCAATTACAGAGTGGAGCTGGCGGAAGCCTCCACTTGTCCATTTGTCACATTTGTTAAGGTGAGTCCCTGAGGAATATTTTAAAATGAGTGCTAGCCCACCATATTTCCACAACCCGCAAATATTGTACCAATTGCATAATTTTTTTTCTAATTCTAGGAAAAGTAGTGGAATCCTCTAGGTGTCCTCCAAGTGTAACTTGAAGGCCAAACCAAAAGGTGAATTTCCAAATGAGCGTCGTTCCTCTAGGTGGATAATTTTTGGGTCAAAGCAAGCCATAGAATTTTTAGAGCGCCCTATCGAGTTGTATCTAACCAAAAAGATCCATGTTTCCACTGATCTAGAAATTTAAAATTGACGATAGAAACACATCTGTCAGGCCGTAAAAATGTAAGGAAACCACCGTTTGGGCCCGGAGATGATAATTTATTCAAGGAATGATAATCTAGAAATGTTGTAATCTTCAAACATGATCCTCTGAGATATATTCAATCATGTTTCCTCAGGTACCTAGGATAAAAATGGTATGGATAACAACACACGACTGTGGAAAATAGAAGGGAAGGAACAGGCCCGAGTTTTATGAGTAAGTAACATATTCCTTCACATGGTTAGAGTAATAAAAACAAATTTTGGGTGTTTAAGATATCTTCAACCAAGGAAGGAATTTACCATGGTAACTAAATGGATGACAGAGCATTCAAGCACAAAAATGGGGAGACAAAAATGTGACAAAGGTCGCAAACTAAGGGATTTCAATGACAAACGGGGTGAAACTAATTTGAGAACCAACATCAGCTCCAACTCGGGGATGGGAACTCCCTATGAGTGCCATAAGAACCAAATAATAGACCAAGTGCCAAAAAAATCCATTGGACAAAGGATTCAGCTTATAGAGCAAAAAATCAGAATCACCTCCTAAAAAATGAACTAAGAAACCAATAAAACCAGGTCACTAAGGACTAGAATGTGTAAAACACAAAAGATAGAAAGCACTCAATGAACTATACACTATACAAATGATGTTCACCTTGATTTTTAGGAATCAATCAAAGAAATGTTTCAAATGCCTTCCACTAATAGAAAATTTGAGAAATTCCCCTTCTAAGTCTTTCAAGAAGAAGGTCTATTAAGCAATTCAAATGTCAATGGAGTAAGGGCCCATCCATAATGTATCAAATTTACCATGCTTTCCTTTTTCTTCATGCCTAATATCCCATAATAGCATGAGATCTCCAATGATGAAAGCTTTGGGTGTTACCTTTTAGTCAAATAGTCTCTTCAATTTTTTTCTGAACTTCACATGCATTTGGCGAGATACCCTCCTTTCTTCATCGAGTTCATCAATCTAGTTAATGCACGCATCATATGGACTAACTTCTTGATCTTCCAGTTGTTGAAGGAACTAATATGAGGATAATTACATATGTAGGAGTAGCAAATCTTGTGTCCCATACACCAATTCAAATGGAAATTTTCCAGTATCTCTTTTAACAGTAATTCTATTAGCCCAAACAGTAAACTTCAACTTCTTACCCCACTTGGAATTTGAATATTTTTGCAAAGAAAGGGAGCTTGAAGCTTTCAATCTTCCATAAAAATGCTGGCAACTCTCACATCTTCTAACCAACAAAGGTGTATCTTTGAAAAGAATTGTCCAACAATAACTATCCCTCAAGATCTTGTGTAGTGTGAATCTTCTAGTAAAATTTCCTCCACAAACTCCTCCATGGAGATCAGTAATTATTCTGGGGGCTTCATGTTCAGTAATGCACCTTAAGAGAACCCCCTCAAGGTCTTCCATGCTAACCCAAAATAAGTAATGAATATTTCTGGGAGGACAACTTATGAGATATTTTCTGATTTTTACTTAAATACTCAGAGGCAGTGTAGTTGTTTGAGATAAAAAATTATATCTTTGTACCTTTCAAAACTCAACAAATTTTAAAGGACATCCACCCTTCCTTCTTCTACCTCATTTACCTCAATATTTTTCAAGTTTCTTTTATCCATAAGCTTAGACAAGCCCAAACCTCATACCAACTTCATGGTTTCGATATCCATATCATATTCTTGTAACTTTTTCCCCCACCTGCATCTTTTTCTTGATACCTCCATCTCTAAAAAGACATTTTTTACCATGGTGTGGGGAACATTAACAACTTTATAGCTCAAAATGTAAGGTTTGAAAATATTTTTTGCTTTTACCAAGGCAAATGTTTGTTTCTCCATAATGGTGTATTTCAACTCAGCCCCCTACAATGCCTTATAAAAAAGGCAATTGGCCTCTCAGCTCCTTCATCATCCTTTTGCAACAAGACAAATGCAACAATGTTCTCTAAAGCAAAATAAAATATTTGGAAAGGATTCTTATAATTTTGAGCTGCTAAAATAGGGACATACTTTAATTCCTCTTTGATCCCATTGAAAGCTTGAATGATATCATCTTCTCATTTGACAACTTAGTTCTTCTTTAGCATGCAAGTAATTGGAATCGTAACCTCAGAAAAGTTTGATATGAATCTTCTGATAAAATTTATTTTCCTAAAGAAGGATTGAATCCTCTTTTTGGTTCGTAGAATTGGGCCCTTTCTGATGGCCTCTTTTAGAATTTGAGGATTCAAATAAATATAGATTTAATTAACTTAGATATTACATAATGTTATAATAATATTTAAATAAATATTACATCATAACATAAGTAAATAAAGAAATACGTACATGAAATAAATAACACATGTGACACAGTATTTATAGCGGAAAACCCCAATAGAGTAAAAAATACTTTGAAAATAACCTTTTACTTTAGAGAACTTATTTTACATCCAGTAAGATCACGTCCTCCTTTGAAACCCTATTTACCAAGGGTAAAACCAAATCACTTGATTTGCACACCTGTGATATATTTCCTGAATATATCAAATGAGGACCTAAATTCCTTTTTATATAAGGTGATCGGGTATGTCTTCTGACCCTCCTTTTCAACCCAAAATGGTAGACACATACACCTAGGTTTACAATATTTAATATTAGAAATATAATCATTTCATGATATCAAATATTTAATCTAAAGTATATACCTAGGTTAGCATATTTTATAAATATATATATATATATATATATATATTTCATATTATTAAATATTAACCTATATATTAGTGATGCATCCATATACATTAAGGGTTGGCCAGGCAACTTAATAATTATATTCCAACACTCCCCCTTAATGTTAAGTGGGATAACATAACATATGCTAATAGATTACCTGCCTGTTGTACACTAGAGGATTTACCATTCTTAAACCATAAAGGTTTTAGGCTAGCATATCGGTTGATGGAATTATAACACCTTCATCATACTCAATTTACCTTTTAGTACAAAAGGATTTGGAATCCCAAAGATCATCCCATGATTAGTGGCTTAGTAATATTTGTGAGTTTTGCATATTCTCACATGTTTTCATAAAAGGTTATTGAACCCAAGTATATAGGAGCCTTTTACAACAAAGGACCTCCTTAACAATATGCTTGTACTGGATGTTTACCAGGAAATTTAATAACACTAAAAAGTTTCCTGAAGACCACCTTTAATATCTTTCTATACTTCTTCCTAAAAAATAAGTCGAGGAGGTATACATGTCTGAAGGTCTTTTTTCACTTGCTCCAAGGTCTTTTACAATTTCCCAAAGGTATTTTTACAAAAAAAAAGTTCCATTAGGAGGTGACATTGTTATGCACATTCCCCCTCAATGTAAACTCCGACAATCCAAACTTTCACGAAAGTGACAAAACTGTTCAGCACTCAGTTACTTTGTGAAGATGTGAGCAACATGCTCTTTAGTCAACATGAACTCGAGATTTATCTCATCACTTTGCACCTTCACATGGGTTAAGCGTATATGTATCTCAATGTTCTTTGTCCTCTGATTTTGAACTAGATTCTTAATCAAGACTAATATAACTTTGACCACCACATAGAAGATAAATAATTCCTTTAGCTTCCATGTGTATCTGTACCAACAACCATTACAGCCACATGGCTTCTTTACTTCTTCCATTGTACTTCTCTGCTTTAGTAGAAAAAATGGAGACCATTGATTATATTTTTTGTTCCAAGTAATGGTTCCTACACCAAAAAACTTGAACACATATCAAGTATATTTTATAACACAACATCAGTATAGTTAGAATAAAAAAATCCATATAAGATAGCATTTTTATTCTTATTATAATGTAACACATAATTGATTGTTCCTTTCAAATATCTAAAAATATTTTTTGCAAGATTTCAATGATCTCTAAAAAATGTTCCTACATAAACCTTTAAGTAATTCATTTTTTATAGGAAATATCTGATATACTTATAGTTAAATAAATCAAATTATTAACTAACAACGTATATAAAATAGAATTAACCTTTTTCATATGTAGATTTATGATCAATATTTATTCCAACTTCTATCGAAGTAGAAAATGGTTTACAATCAATCAGAAGAAAAAAATTCAATACAATGGTTGCATATTGTGTTTTGAAAAATAACAATAGAATGAAATAGAATAATACAAATAACATGATGTGAGAGACTTAACTCATTCATTTCAAAGTACTACTTCAATTTCTCTTTAATCCTATGAATTAAGTTAGAATTGTTACCATAAATAAGAAAATCATCAACACATATAAATATAATGATAATATGTGATCCTTATTATTGTTGAATGAATATATCATTGTTAGAAGAATAACTAACAAAACCTAACAATTTAAAGAAGGAAATAATTTTCACATACAAACCTCTAAGATCTTGTTTTAAACCATACAAGGATTTCTCAACTTATAAATATTATTTTATTTATTAGTTTCTTCAAATCCTTTAGGTTGAAACATGTAAAGTTATTCTTTTAAATCAAAATTCAAAAAAATATTTTTCTTATCCATTTGGTTGATTTTCCACCTAAATTGAGCATAAATTAGAAATAAGTCCCTAACAGTACTCATTTAGCTACAAGAAATGTCTCAACATAATCAACACCAATTTTCTTAGTGAAACCTATAACAATAAGTCTAGTTTTATGTTTGTTAATACTATCATCACCATTATATTTTACTTTGTATATCCAACTAGACCCTATAATACTTTATGGCTCAGGTTCATACAAGGTAATTAATGCATGGTAAATATGATGGCTTCTGGTCATTTTCCTAATGTTAATAGGATTTGAGTTTTCTAGCATAGATTGAGCCTAATTAATTTCTTATCTAGGATGATAAGAGTTTCAGAAACATCTATAACAAAAAACATCATCATGACCATTTACTAAATTAGAATCAAAACCATCATTTAGAAGTATTTAATGAAGTAACTTATAGATTAGAAGACAACACATGTGAACCTTTCACTAGACTATATCTATACATTTCATATATGCTTCGATAATTAACATGTCCTAACCTTTCATGCCATAGTCTTGAATTATTGAAACTCTGAGATATAAAAAAGGATGTAGAAGAGAGATCATAAAAATATATAGATCATTTATTTGAATTCCTTAAGCTATTATACTCTCATTACTATCCTTAATATACCAAGTATCCTTCATGCATGGATTCTAGTTGTGTCCATACCTCTTTTGGATGTTTGATATTATCAATGTGTAGAAGATACTCATCATTCACATTACATATAAAGAACATGTTACATTCGTTGCAAGAATACATTCATGTTATCTATAATTGCTTGACGACTGGTGGGAGCAACCTCAGACCTAGAAATAATCGTTTAGAGTTTCCTCACCATAAATTCTATTTTGAACCAAATGTTGTAGTTGGTTTCATTTAGGATCTGGGTTTTGTTAAGACATAAATAGTTAGACATCATTATTTTCCTAAACTTGTAAAACAAATCCCATTATAATATAGAATGTACCACAGAGTTAGATACATATTTATCGATAAAAATAACACTTTTAATAGAATTATATCTAAATTTTACAGATATAAAGAAACTATTTGATCATAATTAATTATGTCAGTACAATGCATACTAATTAACCTCCTATGATCAAAATAATAACCCGCATTATAAAGGGCTTTGCATTATACCTCAAATTTATATAAAAAATATTTCTGACCATATAGAAGTGAAGAAGAGACCCCTAAGAATGGATAACAACAATTTTTTTTTAAAAATAGTGTAGACAAAAATCTGGACAGCTTAAATTTGACATCTAAATGACCGTCGTAATGCCTTTTTTTTGTCTATCGTGATGGTCATTTAACCATCAATTTTAACATAGTTAAAGTTTCATGGAACATACGAGCTTAAATTTGATGTCTAAATACCGTTATATTGTCTTATGTTTGTTTTACCATGACGGTCATTTGACTGTCAAATTTAATGAAGCCAAAATGTGTGTATTTCCAGAATGTGAAATTTCAAAATTTCTTCTTTTGTATAATATTAGGGAGGTTATATTTTAACACATTATAATAATCATCTAATTTATAATGTAAAAATATATAGATTTTTTATATAAAAATTGTATATAATTTATAGAATGAAAATAAAAAACAACATATAGTTCAAAAAATTTATAAACTATAGTATATATTTTTTATATTAAAAAACACATAACCCTTATTAAAGGGGTTTAAATGACATAGTCAAGGTTAAAATCATTTTACCAAGTGCAAGTAGATTTATGAGAGTATATATTAACCTGCATATTTTACAAAGGGGAAAAGTAATTTCACCCGACCAATGAAATAAATTGAAATCCCTATTTTCATGAACCTTGTCTCCTCCCTTAATTTACTCTTAATTTTACTCACACACATTTAGAAGTATGGAAATAATGTAAAATATTTCATATAATTACTGCCAGCTACACACTTTAAAACTTAAATGTGACTATAACTAGCAATATTTTAATAAATATTTACCAAACTTCATGTGGGCCACCAATAAACTAGCCCTTTTTTTTTAATTCTCCATTTATTCTTGAGAGTTCCACATTTATATCTAAGATATTATCTCATTTTATTCTTCACTCCCACACTTATATAAAAGAAAACATTTAAATATGTATATTTATATAGTTTTTATAAACTATAAGATTTAAATGAATGGGGTCGCCCCTTACATGGATAATATAAATGGTTAGGGACACATATTAGGTTTTATTTATTAAGCATTAAAATTTAAAAAGTAATCCCTTCATGGCCAAAAAATAAATGTAGGTCCCCTTACTAAAAAAAGTAAGCACTTTGTTTTTTATTTAAAACATGTATAAACTAAATCTAATAAAATTTATATTTTAAGCGGTTTAAAATAACCATATATATAAAATATGATTCAAACTTAGGTTTTTTTTCTTTTAAAAAAAAAGCTATATATGCCTAGATTTATAAGTTAACTTTAAATATGATTTAAATTTAAGCATATAACATGTTGTGTTGACTCTTCCCTCAATCCCATGTAATTTTAATATGGTTTAAGACTTTTAATATATACATTTTTTAAAAACTATATAAATTTTAATATGATGTTTATATAAATTATTATATAAACCTTATTCTACATTATATATATTTTTATTTAAAAATATTAATATAGTTTTCAAATTAGATAGGATATAGTTATAGATTAACTATAAACAATAGTTTTTCAAATCAAATCCTTTTAGAGGGGACCAAAGAACACGGGTATGAATTTACCTTCCAAAATATTTAACCTGCAAATATTTGAAATTACAGAAAACATGAAAATTATTTCATATATTAATAAAAAAAAAATTCTGTATGTGACTTTCATGTAGATAAATATTTGAAGCCTCTTTCACAAGTGCAGACATCAATCTCCAAACAAACATTAGTTCCATATAATTTACAAAATGTAAATGAAATTAAGAATAATATCATATTACATCTCCCCCCAAAAAATAGGGATTAAAAATTGAAAAACCCTAAAATTTTTACCGAGAGTTTAATTACATAAATGTAATGCCAAAATAAATTGGTGAAAAAAAGAAGAGGACCAGATACTTTTAAATACCCTTTTGGGTTGGTTGAAAAAACCCGTACAAATTAAATAAATAAAATACAAAATCTTTGATCTTAATTTATTTAATTTACCTCACTATGTTACCATGTTAGAATTTGAGGATTCTAATAAATACAGATTTAATCAACTTACATATTACATAATGTTACAATAAATATTTAAATAAAGATTACTTCATAACATAAGTAAATAAAGAAATACTTATAGGAAGTAAATAAGAGAGATGACACAATATTTATAGTGGAAAACCCCAATATAGTAAAAACTACTTTGAAAATAACCTTTTACTTCAGAGAACTTATTTTACATTGAGTAAGATCACCTCATCCTTTGAAACCCTATTTACCAAGGGTAAAACTAAATCACTTGATTTGCACAACTTTGATTTATTTCCTAAATATATGAAATGAGGACCTAAAGTCCATTTTATATAAGGTGATCGGGTATGTCTCTAGACCCACCTTTTCAACCTAAATGGTTGACACATACACCTAGGTTTATAATATTTGATATTAGAAATATACTCATTTCTTGATATTAAATATTTAACCTAAAGTATATACCAAGGTTAGCATATTTAATAATAAAAATATAAATATAAATATTATTAAATATTAACCTATATATCAGTGATGGACCCATATACATTAAGGGTTGGCAAGACCATTTAATCATTATGTTCTAACAGCCTCTAACCTCTTGAGATCTATCATTACACCATCCTTCGATACAATGTCACCAAACAACTTGGCCTTTTGCACTCCGAAATGGCACTTCTTAGGATTGAGTGAAATGTCATACTCTACATCTTATCAACATGTTTTCCAAGTGCTACAAGTGGTCACTTATCCTTCTAGAAAACACAGTCACATCATTTTGGTAAACAACAATAAAATCATTAATGTAACCAACAAAATCAACATCCATTTTTCTTTGAAAATTGACACCAACTTTCATCAAACTAAAGAGAATTCTAAAATAGAAATAAGTTCCCCAAAGAGTGGTAAAGGTTTTCTTGATTCTCTTTTACTCCTCTACAACAACTTGATTATAGCCAGAGAAACCATCCAAGGTAGAAAGCATCTCAGAACCAGTAACCAATTGCAGCATATTTTCCATGTTTGGTAAAGGATAATTATCCTTCATTGATGCACTTTTTAGATTTACAAAATCCACGCACAGCCTGATATCACCATTCTTTTTTCTAATTGGCACTAAGTTTTAAACCCAAGAAGAATACCTTGCGGGCTGAATAATCCCTCCATCCCTCAATTTTTTTAATTCTTCTTGCATTTTCAGAGATAGGAGTGGATTGATCGGCCTATGTTTCTACCTAAATGGATTTGCATTAGATTCCAAAATAATTTCATGTTGGAGCAGATCTTCTCTGTATGCCTTTAGTTTAGAATAAGACCAAGCTAGGAAATCTTGATATTTTCTCAACAATTGGACATAGGACTTTTTTTCCTCCTTGTTTAGATTACTTCTCAACTAGATCTTCCTTATTTTCTCTTTTGTACGAAGTTCATGCTCCTCAACATCCCTTGAGGCTGCTATATGCCTGTTAATAATACAATCAACATTATCAAAGTTTGATTCAAGAGAAATCCATCCTCCAGGAATGGTATTAGTTTTAAGTTGGATGATGTCTTTGCCAAAAAACAATTATTTACCATCTTATGCACACACCATTGGCTCCCAATAAATATATTGATAAAAAAAATCCCCTTTATTTTGCATAAATCTTTTGACTTGAGCATCATCATAATTTTTTTTCCAATATTTAATGTTTTCAGGGACAGATGACCTTTTTAACACCTCAACATCATATCCACAGTATGGGGACATTGCGCAAATATCAAACCAAAAACCCAATACTACAATATTATCTACCATAACATTGATTTTATTGTCATGATGCACAACATTAAATGAATAAAAAATATCAATCAAGTCCCAGACTGTATGATTGTATTGTTTCATCCTCTGATTTTTAGTGGCATACAATTTTCTGATTTGTTTAAAAATTAATTCTGAATCTCCCTTAACAATGATTTCTTTACCATAGTATTTACAATAAATTATCAAACATAACAACAATGCTTCATAATCAACAAATGTTGTTAGTACACTCAAAGTTAAGTTTGAAATAAAAAATAAACTCCTCTAAGCTTGGAGAAATCATAACTACATCAGGACCATTTCCCAATTTTGAGCAAGCTCTATCAAACAAAAAATTCCATGGAAAGCATACTTATTCAAGAATCCTAAATTGATCCATTTTGTTCTCCTTCCCATCAGAAAATTTGACAAAGTTATCAACATCAACATTTGTGTACAACACTTCATAAGATGCATTGCTGGGATCTTCAATGAGGTGCAACATTTTCTTTTCTCCATACAACTTAACAAGGCTACCCTCAATTAGGATGGTGGCATAGGACATATCCATTTGAACACTCCCACCAACAATTGCAGCCCATTTTCTAGACAACAACATACCCCACTTGGCTGGGCAATCAACAATAGTAACATCAAGCTTTAAGTTCCTACCCAGGTAAGTCGCAAGTTGTACCACCAAACTTTTCACACATCTAACTACTAGAAACTATTTGGAATCCATGGTAGTACACTTCCCATATGTTGTTGTTACTTTCATATTCAGTCCATTCATGACCTCAAGAGGCATGACATTGCATGATGCTCTTAAATGAAACATACAGTTGTGTAGCAATTTGTCCTTAATGATCAGAGTAGTGAAGAATGGATCTACATTTAAATGAGAATCTACCAAGGATGTTCCCAAATAAACCTCAAATGTTTCACCTATTTCTTCCAGTAGTGGTGGTATTTCTAACTCTTCAATGATTGGAGGAGTCTCCACAATATTTACATTTCTGCCTAGGGTAGTCTTCTCTTCTTTCAACCCCAAATACTCAAAGACCCTTTTCTTGTGCTTAGGGATCTTAAGCAACTCAAAAATTGGAACAGAAACTTTGATTTGATTATAAACTTGGGCAATTTCATATAGAACACACTTTGGCAAGGCAGTATTGGGAGGGAGAGTGAAAAACTCATCAGATGGCATGGGATTTTTGACATTTTGGGCATGAGGAGAAGTATGAATCTTCTTTGGGAAATCAAGGCCTTTGGAGGGTTTATCTTTCTTAGGAACCTCTTTAGGAAAACTAGTAAGCAATGGAGTATTAGGTTTGGCTTGAGGCCCTACTCCTTTGACAACTCTAATCCTAGTATTATAATCCTTTTCTTGAGTAACAATAATGTTTCTAAATAACTACCTATCCTCCTCAGATAGTATTCCTCCATCATACTTCTTTTATCATTAAATATTTTAAATATTCAAAGTCATTAGTGGGCAGTTCAGAATCTTGTACAGTATCTATTTCTAGAGTATGAGAGGAAGGAAGAAGAGGTACCTTGTGGAGGCAATCTAAAAAATCAGTAGCAGTTATAGCACTTATTACCTCAGTTGAATTTTCTCCTTGTTGTGAGCTCGTGGAGAAACCCATCATGCAAACATCATCATCAGTATTATCATCATCGACTTCTTCTTATACTTGCTTATATAATTCACATGGAGTATGGGGCATGAAACATCTATCACACCAATCAATTACATTTGTTTCCTCAACCATAGTAACTCTAGTAGCTAAAGGATCACGCATCATTCTATTTTCCCTGGCATGGGGCTATTAATTTACAAATCTAATAGGTCTCTTGCCTTTGTCATCAGTTCTCTACTCATTTCTATGATGATTTGTAAATCTGTCTGGGCCTTGTATCTTATGTTGACCCTGTGAAATCTTTCTAATTCCTTTCTCTGCCTGAGCTTACTTGTATAATATTTTTTGACAGCCCCTGCCAAAGGTTCCACAACTTCC
Source organism: Taxus chinensis (assembly GCA_019776745.2). Classification (NCBI taxonomy): domain Eukaryota; kingdom Viridiplantae; phylum Streptophyta; class Pinopsida; order Cupressales; family Taxaceae; genus Taxus; species Taxus chinensis. The sequence goes on from CM034147.1 coordinate 215,772,741, forward strand.
TCCAAATAAACAACCTTACTTGTTTGAGGTTTTTCAGGGTTAACTAGTTTGACACCCTCCCTTTTAAAAGGTTTTCCAATTGCTTTAATGTTTTTCTCAATTTGCAGAGCCATGGTGAAGGCCTACATCAAATTGGTAGGGTTTTTTTCATTCAAATAGTAAGCAATGTTTTTTATCAAAGGCATTTGAATACTTTATCAAACATGATTCATCACATGGCCTCAAATTAATAGGTAATCTCCTCAAATTTTTGTTAAATATTATGTTCAAATCATGCACTGATTCATTAGGATTTTTCTTGATATTTTCAAACTCATCAAAAGGAACCTAGGGTTTGTTTTGTCACCATATGGGAATCTAAATGCATTATTCATTTCCATCCAAGAATCAATGGAGTTCTCTGGCAAAGACTTATACATGTTCCTTGCATCTTCTTCCAAAGTATGAATAAAAAAATTGATATGTACATCCTCAAATTCAATATCAAAGTCTTCCATCATGTTGATACAAATATTTAAGTGTTAATCACCAGTTATAGCATTATTTCCTTGGAAATTTGGTAGTCTATTTCTTACATCTTGGGGAACTGCATTTGGATAACTAGCCATCCCTCTAAAATTTATAGGACCAAAGGTATTTACAACAAATGGAGGTTTGGGTGGGGGATGGGCCATGTTGTTTCGAGGAGGTGACCTTAGAGGAGAATAAAACTGATAAGGGACAAGTGTTATTTGAAACTCAGGAGTATAACTTTCAAAAGTTCTATCCCTTAAAGGCCTTGTTTCTTAGAAAACCCTATCAACTTTGGGAAAAACAGGTGCAAAATGAGAAGCAAAATTTTCAAATTCAAATGAAGGCCACTCTCTAGATGGAGAATTTATTTCCAAAAAAATACTACCTAATTCAAAATCACTTGAATGGCAATATTCAATGATAGGATGATCAATTTCATAAAGGGATATTTCTTTTCTTAACTACTAATTTCTAATAACTCTCTAGGATTTTCTTCCTTCTGACGGTTTTTTCCTATCTCTGGAAATAATTACCTAGAAATATATTTAGTGAAGAAATACCTTCTTCCTTCTATCTTTGCAAATATTAGTAACAAATATCACTTGATAAAGGTTAAGATACTGGTATCTATCAAAAATAAGATCAACATGGAGTCACCGCTAAGGATTTCCACCTTAGTTGTGCAAATGCACTAAATAATATGATCTATCAAATTTCCCTCAACACTAGAAACTGGAAATGGAATGATTTGACCTTCCTTTACCCATATTTATCAATGAAGCCTAGTGCAATAACTGTAGAAACTGAAAATATTGCACACAACACCTGTAACTATTGAAACAATGTGCTAGCACTTAGAGCATGTAAGAAGTGCTTACCAGGGTCTAAAATATGAACTGTAATAAACAATATTCTCGGTAATGGTGCCAAAAATAGTGTTTTTGATGGGGAAAATGGATATGAACTGACAACAAATCAACAAATCTATCACAGTAATGTAAATTAGTTCCTGGCAACATGAATCAGTTCCCCGGAAATAACACCAAAAATGGTGTTGGTACCCAAATTGATTCTCCCTCAGAAGTTGAACAACATCAAATATTTGATTGGAAGATTAGAGAAAAATAGATCATGTTGTGTGTCGTTTTATAGCCGAGGAAGAAATGTAGCTTGCTCTTTGTCACTCAAATGTGGAGAAATGGATATCACCCTTAATAGGATTTGATCTATCCTCACTACTCTATGGTTGTGCCTTTCAACCAGGGTGACAGGACCCTTTTGTAGCTTGCTATTTATGGAGGAGATGGAGATGTCCTTCCTTGTAAAGTTATTAAGAAGACCTTGAAGAAAATATAATCAACACAACAAAACCTAACTCTCACTAGTTGTCACCCTAGATAATGGAGATATTTTCTAAGCGAGGTTCAAGACACTTAAGACGATGAAAACCTTATTGCTTTTATATGTTTTGGTAATAGAAATTATGCATTTCTACAAATAGGAAAAACAGGGGTAGTATGGGTAAGATTGGTTGGTTTTAAATGAATTTTTTGGTGGGAGGTGAGGCAGGATGAACTTGATTCGCTAGATATTTGAGAGCTTTTACAAAAATGGAAGGCTTGATTAATAGAATGTTTTAGAAAAGATAAAATGTTCCTTTAACCAAAATGTGTGCTTTCAGTGAAGGCCCACATCATAAGATTTTCATACAAACTTTAAGAATCCAAAATGAAGGCTCAGATTGAAAAACTTAATTGAACACTATCAACCTCTATTTTATCATGCCTAAGATACCCTCAAAGGATAACAAACAATATTATCATCATGTTAGGATTAAAGTGATTTTAAATTTGTTTATTTCACTATAAAATGAAAGCTTTTATGATAAATGAAATTGCAAAGATTCACAGAGATTTCAATGTAAGATTGCAATGGGAATAGGAAAAACTATTTGTAAACATTTAGAAATGAGGCAGACACAAATTTTTCCTGAAATCAACACAGATTAGCTCAAATTGGATTAAACTCATCAGGAGGGTAAAGTTTCTATAATAATCTCAGAGCTTGTCAATGGTTGTACACTCGGAACCACCTTGACATGGTAAAATTTAAGATAAAAAAAATAAATAGGTTCTTCAGATGTCTTCTCAGAAAGATGAGCCCTGTCAAACTTTTCTCTTAGGAAAGTGAATCCCAACCTCTAATGCTCCAACCATTTACACGACAATTTCATGCAATTTATAACATTTTTACAACAGAGTTTTCCCCCCAAAAACAAAACACTCAAAACACCATTACCTATTGTGATTTGTATCATGACCCCAAGAATTAGATATGCAAAAAGGTTATCAAGTTCTTCGAGGGAAAATATGTTCAAATATTTCTAGCATTCAATCCTTTCATTTGGAAAATCATTCTTCACTTCATGTGCCAACTACTTCCTCCTCTAGTGTGTCGAATATGGTTCCTTATGTGCCAAGGAAGGAAAAATTTGAAACTTAGATCAAGTCCAATAGTCATATCACGTCTTAATGGTAAAATATGTATTCAAATTTTCCCCACCAAACTAATATAACAACTCGTTTCTTGCATGCTAAGGAAAATAAATTTAATCTGACAGTCAGATTACATTTTTATGGTGAAAGATGTTTTAAGATCCTCCCCCCCAAACTAGGATATCAAATTAATTTTCCTCTTCATTTGGCATGTATGAGACACCAAGAAATGATAAAAATCCATAAAAATTCACATCCCCAAGAGATTTGGAGAAAAATGGTGTAAAAATTAGATACAGATGCACAGTTACCGTCTATTTCCCTTTTGAATTTGGAGTGTCCAAGTGGGAGATCTGAGTTAAGATGGGCTTGGGGGTTCTTGTTTAACTTTTACATACTTTGGAAAAATGTAAAATTTCTCATTTTACTCTACCCCTCCACCTTGAAAAATGGGCTTGACACGTTTCCAAATGTGGGTCCCAGCAGAACCATGCTTCCTTTTCATACTTTAACCCTTTTCTTCACAAAAAGAATTTTTTTCAAATTTTCCCCCAGAAGCCTGCCTCCCTACCTTTTGAATTTTTAAATTGCCACATGTCTCAATGGTGCATCTTAATATGGTCCCCAAAATTAAAGACCCCAAACAAGCATAGGCTCAACACATGTCTCGATCTAGCAGAGTCTTTAAAAAGTTTTATGTTTAGCGGAAGGTGCCATGTATCTAGAGTCCAAGTTAGTTTCCTTTGGCTATTGAAAAGTATGAGCGAAAGGAAGAGTGAGTGGAAGCCTCAAAGTTTTCTTCTATCACTCCTTAAAAAAAAAAACCCAGGGGCTGATCCCCAAACATGCGTAGGCCCTCTACATTTCTTATGCCTTTTGGGAAGTATGCTTCAAAATTCTAAGAAAGGCCAGATGGAAACCTCCACATGTCTTTATAGAAAAAATTCAAGTTGGCCCCCAAGAAAGAAGACTCTGAATGAGTGCGGGATCACCACATGTCCCACGCCTTTGAAATTTTCTTTACAAATTTTAAGTACAGAGCAGAGCCGACGGAAGCCTCCATGTGTCCCTCTATCATATTTGTTAAGGTGGGACCCTGAGGCATATTTTCAAATGAGCGCCAACCCACCACATGTCCATCACCTACAAAAATTATACAAGCTGCATTATTTTTTTCCTAAGTCTTGAAAAAGTTGTGGAATCCTCCACGTGTCCTCCCAGTGCAACTCCAAGGCCAAACCAAAATGCTACTTTTCAAACGAGTGTTGTTCCTCCACTTGGAAAATGTTTGGGTCAAAGAAAGCCATATATTTTTTAGAGTGTCCCACTGAGGTGCATCCAAAAAGAAAGAGCCATGTTTCCACTGATGCAAAGATTTAAAATTGATGAGAGAAAAACATCCATCAAGTCGTAAAAATGCAAGGAAACCATTGTTTGAGCCTAGAGATGAAATTTTCTTCAAGGAAAGAGAATTTGGAAATGTTGTAAGGTTCAAACATGATCCTCCGAGCTACATTCAATCACATTTCCTTAGGTACCAGGGCAAAAAATTAAAGGGACAACAACACATGACTATGGAAAATGGAAGGGAAGTAATAGGATGAATTTTTACGACCAAGTAACAGATTCTTTCACATGGTGAGAGGACTAAAAACAATTTTTGGGCATTTAAGAGATCCTTGGTCAATGAAGGAATTAACCATGGATACCGAATGGAGGACAAAACCTTGAAGCACCAAAAAGGGGAGACAAAAATGTTACAGAGGCCCAAAACTTAGGGATTTCAATTACAAATGAGGTGATACTAATTTGAGCACTAATACAGCTTTTTTATTGTTGTGAACTCTCTTAAAGATATGGTATAATCAATTTTATCCTTCTTAATCTCCCACAAAAATTACTCAAAAACAATGAATCCATCCTGAACTACCCCTGTTTTCATTGTCCACAAATGTATAAATTCTACCACTAAAATATTTAGAAGCAATCAGGATTCCATAATGTCTTTAGTAACCTTAGCCATGTCTAGGAAATATCACCATTCTTTAGAAGTGACAACTAGTGAGAGTTAAATTGTGGTGCGTTGATCATATTTTCTCAGGGTCACTTTTAAGATTTTTACAAATAAGGATATATTCATTCTCCTTCACTGACAGAGCTTACAAAATGGGTCTTCTCACCCTAGTCGAAAGGCACGGCTAAAATAAATGAGGATAGATCAAATCCTTAATGAAAGTGCTATGCATTTCTATAATGTTTGAGTGAGAAAGAGTCAAGAAAATCCCCTCCCCGGCTACAAAATGACTCATAATAAGATATGTCTATCTCTCAGTGTCTTGCTAAATCTTTGATGTTGTTTGGTTTCCAAGGGAGAGTCAATTTGGATACAAACAGGGAATTTTACTGGTGACTTTTTTTTGTAAAATTTAGTCAATGTTGTATCATATAATTCTTATATAGCACATATTATAGTTATTTATTATTACCCCTTGTATAAGATCTTTTCCTTGCTAGGTTAAGAAATATTATAGAGCTATATGAAATACCGAATAAGGAGCCATTATGCCTTGTACACTACATGCATTTTCCTCAATCATTGATCCTAATGAATCCCTTTATTGTCCACCACCTAAAATGGATGGTAAAATCATTATTTTGTGTGAAATATTTATCAATTTGTTAGTGAATATTATTTTTCCCCATTTCAATATCTTGGAATGAAATTTTACAATTTCATTAAAATGAATATTGTCTCGACTAAAGTCCCTATTTAATGAAGAATAAGCAATTACAATTTTTTATAGGTAAAATTAAACATAGCATAAGGTAATCAATCCAAGAGATAAACATGGAAAATATGGGCATTTGTAAGCTTTATGATATTGGTATATCTTCATGGATACGTCTTATGGAACAATACTTTAATCTTCATAATATATTAGACAATAAAAGGATTTATATAGCTTTGCTACATATAAACAATAGGTTTTATTAGTGGAAGTAGTGGATAATGAGTGATATGATAGAGTGGTTGCGTATTTTTGATGGCTTCACTAATTAAATAACATCTCACTATGAGTAGCCATGGAGGGAAAATTATTTCATCACAAAATGAGGTGGAGCTAGATATAATGTTGACCCTATGATATAGATGATTAACACTATAGAAGAAACACTTTATGAAATATTTCATATTTAAATCAGTGAAATAAATTACTAAATCAAGTGTGATGTTGAATTATTGAAACCATGTATAGTCCAAAAGCTATTTAACAAGCAGTACACATTGAAATAAAAAATATTTTGTACTAATAGATTAATAAAATTTCAAATATGGGATGGAGAGATAGAAATATTACTAATATTTTCAACATAAATGTGGTCCAATATTTTATCCCAAGACAAATTACCACAACATCCCCTTTGTATGATGAAAATAGAATTGAAGTAGGCCTATGTTCTAATTATGATAGTAAATGGTATATACATTATCTTTGCTTTCTAGTTGGGAGATAAGACTAATGGGTTTTGAGAATCAAGTTTGAGCTACTAAAGAATCAATAGTATAACACACACATGTAAATTATAACAACTAATAAATCCTAGTATATTTCTACATACATTGAATGGGATAATAATGCCATAGAAAATCAAAGTGGTTAGAATTATTAAGAGGGAAAAGGTGACAATTCTTTTCAACAAAAGGGATATGCAAAACATCATTTACATAAAACTACCTAGTGATCTTAACTGATTTTTTTTCCTAGAATCTAATGTTAAACTATTGATTGCTAAAGGGAAAATATCCTTTCATCCTATTAAATTCTAATGATGAGACTATCAACTAGTTTGAGAATTTTTTTCCTTCTTTATTTGTTCAGCATATGCATTTGTGTGAGTACAATAGTGTAAATAGTCGAGAGAAATATATTTCAATTTTCTATATTTATTAATCTTTTAAAGTAAGGATGTAAAATAGAAAAAAATAAAATGAATGCAATAACTAACAAGTTATTTTTTCATCTCCCATATGTTGGAAAATTTTTGTAAGAAAACAACTTATAACATAGCGAAGAAAAAATAATTCTTATAAGAACATTCAATGTATAAAATTAAAATCCATAAATATACAAACAAAACTATATAGAGCATGTTGTCACCCTCAAATTTCCCTTTAATTTCTAAGTCTAAAATTGGAAAAAATTTGAGTTGGTGCCCTTAAAGTATGCTTGAAAGAGGTTATTTTAAACTTGGAACTTTCCAAGGACTTTTAGACTCATGAAAATCACTTCATAAAATGGGAAATTTCTTCCCCTTTCCAAAAAGATAAAGAAGTGCTCCTAACTCCTTGAACTTTTTAAGTTATGGCTTGGCAGGTGTAAGTTGGAAAATTTTCCCTTTGGCAGACTGGCAGAGATGCGGAGGTATTTGTGCACTTTGATTTTTTGTTTAAAAAAAGCTAAGTTGGCAAGATTTGGCCTGTGATCCTGTGGGGAGAATTGAAACAAAAATCCCCTAAGGACCACAATCATTCAAAGGCTGCCACGTGTCCTAAGGGAGGATCGAACCCGCAAGGTGATGGAGAAATTCATGGTTTTAATCCTTTTTCCGAAAATGTTAAAAAGTGTTAGGGTAATCCATTTTCCCCATAACCCACAATGAATCTAATGGTGCCACATGTCCAAAGAGCCAAAGTGAAGCAGGGTGCTGGTGGGATAAAACAAGTTTTTGTGCCTCTTTTTCCAAAACGGTTAAAATGGTGCAATGAGAACCATGTGTCCATGCCAAATCAGTGCTGAGGGTTGGTGGAGGTAAATGAGATTTTACGTTTTTTTGTAAAATAGGTCAAAATGTTCAGAATTACATCGCGACCCCATTTCCAATCATAGCTTGCCACATGTCCAAGTCAAAAAAGCAGAGTGGGTCTGTGGGGAAATTTTTTCCAAAGTGTCAAAACAAATTTTTTTTATGAAAACTAAAGGGACTTCCCCCATGCCTGCTCCAATCTTCTCCATCCATGTGGATGGTCCGATTTGAACATTTTAGCAGGAAATCGGTGGTTCATATCAAAACTAGAAAATAAAATAAAATGTTTGTGTATTCACATAAATCAGTTTTCCGTCATGATTTTTCTTCACGAATGGATGATTTTGAAAGGGCACGAAGGATGAAATACATTTGCAAACCATTTTTCTCACCTTTAGGAACTTATAACTACTTTTCACGAGCTATTTGATGGGTTTTGGAAGCCATTGTTGGGGTCAGAAAATTCTAATATGTAGAGACTGTAATTTTGAACCGAAAAATCAATACAAGAGCTTCTTTTTCTTTTTCCTTTGTTTCCCTCTCTCCCTCTAATTTGTTTTGTGAATCATTTGATCAAATAGAAGCTAAGAAACTTTGTGTTCCTCAAAATGTAATTCTAAAATCTTTGTGTTTGTGTAATTGCACCTGGTAAAAATGTGAATGATTGTTCTCTGTAATTCATTTATCCAATGCAGCTACGGGTTCTCTCTACAATCTCTTTTCCCCAAAAGTATTTCCTTATTTTTCCTTCTCTTTCCCCTTTATTCTTCCATTCTATTGTGTTGGTGTTTTTCCTTGAAGAAAACTCATTTTCATATGTCAGAAGACCACATTTGATGAAAGTTGTAGATTTGTAAATAATCTTGTTTCTGGCTTTCAATAAGGGAACCTCTCCCATCAAAGAGGAGGGACTTGTTTGTCCCCTGACTGTGGTTTTACCTAAAGTGCAAATTTGAAGATTAACATTTTTTGGTGACTCCGTTGGGGAATGCTTTCAACAGAATCCTTTCTAAGAAGAATTTTTTTTTATCATTCCATTAATTTGGTGACTCTAAGGTACACACATGGTAGGAGAGCTCTTTGAGTTGAACATTCTCAATTTCAACTTCTGGATCAGCAAGGTTTTCCTCTTCCTTCAATAGGGAGAAATAGAAGAGCTCATTCTACAAGCACACCCCCTGTTTAAGATAGAACCCTTGGGAGTGGAATCCCTCAAGAGAAACTCAGTGCTAATCTTCATGTTTTGATTTTTGTTGGTGTTTCAGTTCCTTATCAAGCAGTTTTTCCAAGGATGGAAATTCCATTACCTTGGTGTCACCAAGTTGGTCCCTTGGCTCTTCTACAATCTTTGCATGAGTTACTTAGGGGTAACAGAAAGAATTTTTCCAAATTCAGGGGTGATGTGAAAGTGCACCCTGATGAACACATTGCAGCCTTCATTGTTGCATGTGGAGTCCTCGATGTAAAACATGAAGATGTCTCTATAAGGTTGTTTGTGGAGACCTTACAAGACAATTCAATAGATTTGTTTTCACCATCTTCTTGCTGGAGCAATTACCAATTAGACCATAATGAGAACAAGATTTGAGAACTGTTTCAGACCTGCAGAAGATGTGCATGCTCTGCTTGCCCAAATTTCTAAAATAAAATAGGAACCAAAAGATCCCATGAGAGAATTTGTGGCTAAGTTTAGTAACCTTATTAAAAAGATCCCAAAAGACACCTGACCCATTGATTAGATCCAAAAATGTTTCTTTTTGAATGCACAACTACCTGAAGTAAGTTATGCTCTGAGGAGAGCCAATCTAGCAACTTTGGATGAGGATCAGAGGTTTGCAGTCAACGTGGAAGATGACTTGATTATGTCAGGAAAAATAAAAATAGAATCCTAGAAATCCAACACATATCTTTTCCCTCTTCTCTTGGAGGTAATTTGGATCAGTTGGTACAAAAGTTGGGGAATGACCTCATTACAATCAAAAAATAATTGGCTTAACAAGCTGCATACCAGTATGTTCCAAGGAAGAATTTTCAGCCTAGGAACAAATTGCCTTCTTCTCAAACTAGGTTGGTAATTAAAGGCCCACCTCTCAAAGTTCCTGTCAAAGCAACATGTGAATTCCTTGAACCTGATGATGAAGAAGAGAATGAGTTGTATGATGATCAAGAAGAAGATGTTGATGATGATTTGGACCAGCCTAGCGATTCTAGAGTCAACTTCCTCACCACTGAAGGTGTTGATGATGAGGATGATTATAATGATATAGTGGCTGACATGAATAGTGAGTCATATGCTGTCATGACTCGAGAATAGACCCAAAAAAAAGAGAAAGTTGTGCATCCTCCAAATAAATCAAAGAATTTTTCCAATACCATTCCAGTGCTTGTAAAGAGAGGTTCTCCTATCCCCACCACCTCCACACAAAAGGTAAGTTCTACTATTTTTTATCCCCCTAATTCTACTCCTAAAGCTTCTATTGTGTCAAATGATAAAGTTGATAGGTCTAAGGTCTCTTCCATTCCTGGTAATGATACCCCATCCACATCTGGATCCTTTGATATTATTGATCACATAAAGAGAACTAAGCTTCATATTTCTGAGGCTAAGTTTTATCAAACCCATCCCAAAGCCTTTACGAAAATGGTTAATTTTGTCAATTCTAAATTTAAAATCCCATCCCATGTTTCCAAAATTATTTTAGCATATCCTTCTTCCCCTTCCCAACCAAATCTTGTAGCTGGTGTCACATCACCTAATGATAAAATAAGACCTTTCTATGTGACTCTCCTTATAGTAGGCCACAAGCTTAGTAATTGTGTTAGTGATTCTAGAGCATCCTATAATGTAATGACTGCTAAAGTAGGTCATGCCTTGGGCCTCTCTCTTACCCACACATATGGTTCTTGTTATTGCATGGAGAGTAGGGAAGTGCCTTTAGTTGGGAGAATCAAGGATGCACAAGTAGCTTTCATTGTTTGGTTAGAGAAAAAGGTTTTGATAACCATATTAGTTATGAACATTCCTCCTTCGTACAACATGCTATTGAGTAGGAAATTTTGTAAGGATGTTGGAGGGGAAATCAAAATGGATTGGTCACATGCCATTATTCCAGTTAATGGAAATATGAAGAAGTTGATTCCTAAGAAGCAAGCTGAGTATATTGTGCAAAAAAGAGATGATCCAAAAGCACAGATTTTGTATGAAGACATTGGGCATGGGAGCTATATGATTATGTCACCGGATGAAGAAAATCCATAAAAAAGAGTATTATTTGATCCTAATGATGTCTGGACATTGGATTTTGAAGGCAAGTGTTCCTCAGCCAGCTCTGGAGCTGGTATAGTGCTGATTTGTCCTGAGGGTAAGATTCACCCTTTTGCTTTCAAGTTTTAGTTTGAGAATACCAATAATACTGCTGAATATGAGGCCCTCATTTTTGTGTTGAATATGGAAAAGGAGATGGGATTGAACAACCTTTTTTCTCATGGAGATGTTGAGCTAATTGTAAAGAAGGGCCAAGACCTTTATCAGGTAAAAAAAGAAGATTGAAGCACTATAGGAATATGGTCTGGGATTCTATTGAATTTATCGATGCTTTCTCTATTGCAGCAGTACCAAGAGGAGAAAATATTAGGGCTGATTCCATGGCAGTCTTAGGATCTCTATTAATTCCTCATCCTAACTTATCTCAGGAAAAATTCTCCATTGAAATGATTCATAGGCCTAGCGTTCCTGACAATGTAAACAATTGCAAGGTCTTCAATGATGACCAACATCTACTCTCTTTCTTGGAGTTGAGAGATATCTTTGATCACTTGTATTTTGAAGGAAGTGATAACTTACCGAGAGAATGTTTGTTTTCAAATGAAGAAAATGCTAAAGAAGAGATGGATCATGATGGATGTATCACACTGAAAGGCAACAAAATTCCTAACGGTTTGGTGAGTTTGAAGGATATTTTTGGTAAACAAGATAGATATGCTAAGTCCAAGGCTTCTGAAGGAAATCTGCAATCTGCTGAAACTGAAAAAATAAATATTGGAAGTATGTAGGAACCTAAAATGGTGAACATGGGGAAATTTTGTACTCAGGAAGAAATGGAAAAGGCGGTAAATATTTTGAAAAGGTATGTTGATGTGCTTGCTTATTCCTATGAAGATCTCAAACATTTCAAACCAAAAGAAATGTAACATTCCATCCCTCTTAAGCCTGACATCAAGCCTTTCAAACAAAAGAAAAGGCAGTATAATCCAAAGATTGCTGACACTATATTTCAAGAAATACAGAAGCTTTTAAAGGCTCGGATCATCTTTCCTATCCATCATTCCACTTGGATTGCTAACATAGTGCCTGTCAGAAAGAAAAATGGGGAGATTAGAATCTGTGTTGACTTTAGAAATCTAAATCAAGCTTCCTTAAAAGATAATTATCCTCTTCCCATGATGGACCAAGTGCTACAAGTTGTCACAGGCTTGGAGATTTTATCAATGTTGGATGGATTCTCAGGGTACAACCAAGTAGAGGTAAACACTGCAGATTAGCATAAGACAACCTTTACCACTCCTTGGGGCACTTTTTCCTACAAGAGAATGCATTTTAGACTCATCAATGCTGGTACTACTTTCCAGAGGGCTATAGATCTAGATTTTGGCAATTTGAAAGGGAAATGCATCTTGGTACACCTGGATGATTTGACTGTCTTTTCAAAAATCAGAGCAAGTCATGTTCAGCACCTTGAAAAAGTCCTCCAAAAATGTAAAGAGCACAGAGTTTCTTTTAATCCTAAGAAATTTATGTTCTTTGTAACCGAAGGTAAGTTTTTGAGACACATTGTCTCAAAATATGGAATAAAAATTGATCCAGAAAGAATTTAGGCCATATAGCACATTCCTCTTCCCATGAGTATGAAAGGCGTTCATTCCTTCTTTGGTAAGATTAATTTCTTAAGGAGATTCATATCTCATTTTACCAAACTTACTATGATCATTTCTCACATGATGAAAGGGAAGAAAACTTTTGGCTGGTCCTTTAAAGGAAAGCTTTCTTTTTAAGATATCAAAAAATCCATTGCAAATACTACCACTTTGGCATGTCCAGACTTCAGCAGAGATTTTATTATATATTACTATGCCACTGAAAATAATTTGGCTGTTATTTTAACTCAAAAGAATGCTAAAGACCAAAAATTTTCCATAGCATTGATGAGCTATGTTTTGAAATCTCGTGAACTGAAATATGCCATGATGGAGAAACACGCTTTTGCTATTGTAAAAGTTAAACAATTCAGATTTTATATTCTAAATTCTCCTGCTGTGGTGTTTGTGCCTAATACAATTGTCAAATCGATTCTCACACAACAATAATTTAGAACTAAGAGAGGTAATTGAGTGGAAAAAGTGCAAAAATATGATTTGGATATCAAGCCAACCAAACTGGTTCGTGGTAAGGGCCTGTGTGAGATCATTGCTAAAGGTGCTGATGAAACGTTGTCCAAAGATGAAGTGAATCTGCCGGTGGTTTTTTTTCTCAGCTCGACAAATGTATGGTACATTGATATTGCTCATTTTCTGATCTATGTTGAATTCCCATCTCAATTGACTACAAAAAAAAAAAAGAGCCATCAAACATAGATCTACACAGTATGTTCTTTGGGAAAATGCTCTTTTCAAATGAGGTGTAGATGGAAGGTTTTTAAAATGTGTAGATAAAGAGCAGGAAAAGATTTTTTTTTCTACTTTTCATGATCAAGCTTGTGGGGGGCATTTCTCCTCTACTGTAACAGCTCACAAAATCCATTATGCTAGCTATTATTAGCCCACTCTCTTCCAAGACACATCAATGTGGGTGAGAAAATGTGAAGCATGCTAAACATTTGTTGGAAGACCAAGATTGGTTTCTTTGCCTCTCAAGCCAGTGGTGATCGAGGAACCCTTTCAACAATGGGATTTCAATTTCATTGGAACTCTCAATCCATCTTCAAGTGCTGGACATACTCATGTGCTGACTGCCACAGATTATTTCACCAAGTGGGTCGAAGCCATCCTAGTCAAGAGTACTACTTCTGAAGTAGTATGCAACTTCATAAAGGAAAACATATTGATAATATTTGTAATTCCAAACAATGTTGTGACTAATAATCCTTATAACTTCTCCTCTACTGAGATAATGGATTTTTGTTGTGGATATGGAATATCTCTTGCTTTCTCTTCTACTTATTATCCTCAAGGGAATGGACAAGATGAATCAATGAACAAGAATTTTGTGACCATTGTTAGGAAACTTGTGAATGATTATCAAAGAAATTGGCATAAGAAATTATATGATGCACTTTGGGCTGATAGGATTACACCTAAGAGAGACATTGGAATGTTTCCTTTCCAAGTAGTGTATGGTGTGGAAGCTCAACTTTGGGTGATGGTAGAATTTCCAGCTTTGCATTTGATGAAAACTATTGAAGATTCACGCTTCAGTAGTGCTCTAGACAAGAGAACCATGTATCTCCCATCAATTGAAAGTGAAGGATTTGTTTGACAAGAAAGAAAAATCCAGAGTTTTGTAAGTGGGAGACATAGTGTTGTTATGGGATAAGAGACATGAGCCTCGAGGAAGCCATGGTGAGTTTGACTCACTTTGGCTTTTCCCCTTCAGAATTAGACATTTTGCTGGTGAGAACTCTCTTTATTTTAGTTACATGGATGGATCTTCTCTCCCACTCCCTTATAATGGGCAGTACTTAAAGTTGTTCAGGTCCTAGGTGATTAGGGAGTCCCTTTATACATTGTGTATTTTCTTTGTTTTAGGATTGTTTGTTTCCTTTTTCTTCCTTGTTGTGTGGGGTGTTTGTTTTGGGCCCTCATTTTTGGTTTGTTTCCTTTCTTACCTTGTGTGTGTTGTCTTGTATTGGTTTTACCTCTTGACTTTATCACCAAATGGATAAGGCACAAGTCTTCATTTCCCGTAGTTGGTCTATTGTTCTTGATCTTGCCTTGTACCATTTTTTCAAGATAATTCATCCCCAAAAACATCTAGCTGTTGTCACCCTCAAATTTCCCCTTAATTTTTAAGTCTAAAATTGTAAAAAAATTGAGTTTGTGCCCTAAAAGTATGCTTGAAAGAGGTATTTTGAAAATTGAAACTTTCCAAGGACTTTCAGACACATGAAAAACACTTCATTAGATGGGAAATTTCACCCCCTTTCCAAAAAGGTAAAGAATTCCTTTGAACTCCTTGTACTTTTTAAGTTATGGCTCAGTGGGCCTAAGTTGGAAAAGTTTCCCTTTGGCGGATTGACGGAGATGTGGAGGTATTTGTGCACTTTGATTTTTTTTTGCAAAAAGCTAAGTTGGTGAGATTTGGCCCATGAGCCCACGGGGAGAATTGAAACAAAAATCCCCTAAGGACTGCAATCATTCAAAGGCCGCCACGTGTCCAAAGGGAGGATCAGACCTATGGGGCGATGGAGAAATTCAAGGTTTTGAGCCTTTTCCCAAAAAGGTTAAAAAGTGTTAAGCTAAGCCATTTTATCCATAACCCGTAGCAAATCTTAGGGCGCCGCATGTCCAAAGAGACAAAGCGGAGCAACGGGCTAGCGGGATGAAACAAGTTTTTGTGCCTTTTTCAAAAGGTGAAAATGAAGCAACAAGAGCCAACACACATTTCCAATCAGCTCATGCCACGTTTCCACACCGAATCAAAGTTGCGGGCCAGCGGAGGTAAATGAGATTTTTTATTTTTTTACAAAATAGGTCAAAAAGTTTAGAATTGCACCACGAGCCCATTTCCAATAACAACTTGCCATGTGTCCAAGTCAAAAAAGTAGAGTGGGGCTGCGGGGAAATTTGTTCCAAAGTGCCAAAACACAAAAAAATCACAAAAATGAAAGGGGCTTCCCCCACGCTTATTCCAATCTTCTCCTTCCACATGGACAATCCAATTTGAACATTTTAGCAGCAAATCAAAGGTTCATATCAAAAATAGAAAATAAAATGAATTGTCTGTATATTCACATAAATTATTTTTCCACCATGGTTTTTCCTCAAGAATGGATGATTTTGAGAGGGCATGAAGGATGAAATCCATTTGTAAACTATTTTTCTCACCTGGAGGAAGTTATAACCACTTTTTGTGAGCTATTTGATGGGTTCTAGAAGCCATTGTTGGGGTTGGAAAATTTTGATATGTGGAGACTATAATTTTGAACCAAAAAAATCATTACAAGAACTTTTTCTTTTTCCTCTATTTTTCTTTCTTCCTCTACTTTGTTTTGTGGATCATTTGATCTAATAGAAGCTAAGAAACTTTCTGTTCTTCAAAATGCAATTCTGAGAACTTTGTGTCTCTGAAATTGCACCTGGTAAAAATGTGAATGATTCTTCTCTGTAATTCATTTATCCAATGCAACTAGGGGTTCTCTCTGTAATCTCTTTCCCCTGAAAGTATTACCTTATTTTGCCTTCTCTTTCCCCTTCATTCTTGTATTCTCTTGTGTTGGTGTTTTTCCTTGAAGAAAATGCATTTTCATATGTCAGAAGACCACATTTGATGAAAGTTGTAGATTTGTAAATAATCTTATTTTTGGCTTTCAATAAGGGAACCCCTCCCATCAAAGAGAAGGGTCATGTTTTTCCCCTGACTGTGGTTTCAACTAAAGTGAAAATTTGAAGCTTAACAGTACCATTAACACATATTTAAGAAAATAAAAATTGCAACTCCAACCAAACATCCTTATCATCCAATTAAGTTGATTTGTAAAAATATCCAGCTAATATTAGACCTTACCAATGTATATACCAATATTTAACATAATCCTTTTTGTAATAATTATTTTTCTAATGTTTCCAGAATATGGTATATTGATATGATCTAATGACTAAATAGTGATTTAATTCTCTCTTTAACTCTATTAATTCCATATTGGTCCCTAAAAAAACCTATGATATTAATTCTTATATTTTGATGCATTTTTATGGGATCCCCGATCTATGTTTATATCAAGTGATCCTTCTTCTTATAATAGAATCTATTTATTATCTCACATAGAATATCTCCTATCAGAAATCACCAAATCTTCATAAATATACATTAAAAAATAACATTGCATGTAATACACCAAGTATTATTATTCCTTAAAGTGAATATACAAGAAGTGGACTTCTCTCTCTAAAAACCCCTTCTTTAATGCAAATGGGAGTGCCTAAGAAATTGGAAAGGGAGTTAGTTCTATGAAACAATAATTTTTTATGTGAAACCTATATTACATTGGAGAACATATTCGTAGACTAACAAATTGCATGGAAATAAAGATGTTCATTCCAACAAATAATAAAATATAACAACTCCCTAATCAATCTTAAATATAAAATTGGGTCATAACATTGTTAGAACCAAGCTAGTTTAGAACTATCCCAAACCTCTAGATAGTGTTAATACACACTCGAACACCCTCCTGTAAGAACATAATGTATAGTGAGGAAAGAGGAAGAAAAGAGACTCATGATTCATGTACACTGTGCTCAATGAAGTACCCATGTACAATTACATAGTGAAATCTAAGTTTCCCTATAGTAACCAATATTTATTACTAGAGTACATGGATGTCAAGTATCTATAACCGCTAATTCATAAGGGACCTAGTACTCTATACCAGGTTTACTTAGAAAAAATAACAATAAATTTTTTTGGGAAAAAATAATTACCAGAGATGAAATGTATCATTGTAAGGTATACAAAAACTAGTAAATATAACAAATTGGAGAGAGAAATAACATATTACAAGGTATCCCAATAAGTGTGGATCAAACACTCATACAATATGTTGAAAAATATGTTTGGTAGGCATTGTGATTAAGATCCACTTCTCGAACACAAAAAAAAATTTGATATTGTGATATATAATAGATCCACTTCAAAAGGAGGAATATCTCAAATACTTACTAGAGGAGACTGTCAGAAGAGTTGTTGATAGTTAAAATAATCACTAAAATTAATTTTATCTACTACCAAAAATGTTATGCCACAAACCAAGAATAACAACAAAGGTAGGACACAAGACCAAAAAGTAGGATCTGCACACTGCCCATATTGATGAATGGGTGGAGTGATGGAACAAATATGTATGAGTTGAAAAATTTAACTACTCTAACGTTGACAAGTTCATACTGATATTCATTAGATTAACTACTCTTCAAAAAGAGAACAAGATCCAAAAAAAACTTATAGGAGACTGTGAAAGTACCTATAATTTTTTTCAAAAATAAAGATATAAAATTTATCAATAGGATGGCCTTGGTGGAAATGGGATAGTCATGAAACTCGAAAAAATAAAAAACTGCTCATCATGGATCACACAAGCATGGAGTAAAACTCCATGGCTCTTAGTGTGACTACAAAATGGTCCCTTATATAAAACACTTCACTAAGTGATACATGAAACTCCATAATTTTATCAATATGTGAAATATGTCATCTATGAAATGAAAGATACATGCTCTAGAGAAAATGTATACCTAATTATCTAAATCACCAAGATAGGAAAGAAATCTGGAGGAATAATGTATGGATAAAGTAGGTGAATAGTGGAGGTGACACACTTGTAGTTCCCTCTTAATGAATCCTTACATTTAAACCACAAGTGATTAGAGATCCATCCCAAATGATCACAGATAGGTGAAGAATATGTATGAATATGATTTGGTACAAAGTTTGTAACTAGAGAATAAAAACAAACATCAAAATGTATGTGTTATACAAAAATTCACCCTCAAAGTAATTTTGATAACATGCATAAAATTATTCAGTCCCGAGCGAGTAGATTGATTCGAGGCCCAAAATCATGTTTTTTGGGGTCCCCTTGACTTTTTTCTAACTCTCCCATCCAAGAAGAAATCCCAACAAGTTGAGAAAATGGAAAAAATGCAAAAAATAAGGTTACAAGACTATTTTAAAGCATTTCAGGTCTGAAGGGTTCGGATTGTACTGAGGTTCGTCGTACCAAACTTGGGGCCGAAAAAAACAAAGAAAATCGGCTAAGTCGGACATTTTTGTCCCAGGCGGTCCGCGGGACAGTTGGGACGTCGGGACGCAAGGGACGCGAAAAGCCGAAATGGCCGAAAGCAAAGAAAAATCATCTAAGTCTTGTTTCGTGCGGTTTGGGACAGTCGGGACAAAAGTACACATGGGACGCGAATCAGCCGATTTGCCGAAAGACAGTCCATTTCAGGCAGTTTAGAGATAATTGTCCGGGACACAGCCGGGACAAAAGTATGCGTGGGACGCGAGGGACGTGAAAAGGTGAAAAGGCTGCAAAAGAGAGACAAGGAAGCCTGAATAGGATGATGCGGGGGGAATTTTTCTGGGACAACCGTGACAAAAGTATGCGCGGGATGCGAGGGACGCGAAAAGCCGAAGCGGCCGCAGGCAAAGAAGAAAAGTCAACATTTGACCTGTGAACTTCAAACGGCCATAACTTTTGACTCCGAGCTCCGATTTTCACAAAATTGGACTTTCTGGAACGAGCAAGACATCCTCTATGCTGCAAAAACTAGATTTACTATTTTTTAATAGGGGTAGATATATTTAAATAAAAGAAACATATTCGGCTCCAGTCAGTTAATGCTCATTCCCATCAAATGACAGAAAATGCCTGCCATACCCAAAATAGCTGCCCAGACTCAAAAGGCCATAAATTTTGCATTTCTCAACTAAATCACAAAAAATTGGTACCGTTGAAATCGTGGCTCCAAGCTCAATGCACATAAATCAAGAAAATATAGATTTGATAAGATATTGGTGGGGAGTTTTCACAAAACGTGGACAGGTTTATAATAGTGTTTTATTTGGTGGTTGGGAGTGCAATTAAGAGGCATGGTCATCATTATTTCTCTGTGCAACACCTAGTATAGTATGCGGGAGCCTTTTGCAAGTAATATATAATCATTTTACTCCATTTAATGCCTCTTACAAGTGGTTGAAGGACAAATTTTGGGATTTCCATTTTCCCTTCTCTTTCTCTTCTCATTTTTTCTATAAATTGGAGTGTTGGGCTCATTGTAAAAGGAGGTAGTTTTTGTAGCAAAGCTCTGCCAAAATTTCTTTGTGAAGCCAATGTGTTGCAAGCCCTTGTTGTGGACTCCTTGCATGGTGATCCAGGCCCTTACCTTGTAACCAATTGAACTGTGCATATCAGGAAGCAATAAAATATAAGTTTGTGGATGTATCTTCCCCTGCTATGTTTTCCTTGCATTCTTCTTGCCCCTTCAACCTCTTCTTTACAAGAATATTGTGTCTATTATTATGTTCATGCAGGGATCCATTATCATTGTGTATGTTTGAAATATTGTTGTGAATGCGTTTTGCTAGATTATGGAGAACTGTCATCACTTCTTCTAGTGTGCACTTTGCTTCTGTATTTCACGCATTTGGAGACTACTCTCACACCCTCCTTTTCTGGTGTATCACCGCTTTAGTGTAGGCTTTCATTTTATGCATTCTTTCTCCCTGGTCCCTTGGAAATTTAGATTAGAATAGTTAGTTTCCCCTGCATTAGAGTAGATTGTGGCAGGTAGTTTAGGAGCAAGAACCAGCTTTCTCTGGAGGTCTATCTCAAGTAGCAAGTCCCACAACTTGGAGATAGTACCCATGTTATCCAATCACACCGTGAGTTCAAGTATATGCACTTGTATAAACATAGGGGTGTTGTGATTCGGTGATAACAGTATGTCAAGTTGATGATTTTTAACAACTAAAATATTAGGTTTCTCATTCCTGAATGGAGGTTCAACATAAGTCATGTGTAGCTCATGATCCTCAAGAAGAGTTGTGCAAATAAAAACAAGATTTCTATTAATAAGTGATCCCAATGAATTACCTATTTTTTATGAAAATATGTGGTGATAATTCCGCTTAAGAGGTTGAGTATGGGATTTAATACCATTTCAATGTCTATTAACAACTTTGTCAAAAAATACCATAGAATGTAACATACAAGAAATAAATCCATTATTATAGTTCTTAAAATATCTAGACACTTAAGTAAGAGAAGTAAAAGAAGGATTGAAAGAATGTTTAGCTATAATTGGAATACGCCCATAAATAGAAGGTGTAGTAACATGATAAAATGGAATAATAAAAGAAGATAAAATCATGATATAAACAATAAGAGAAGGCTCAAGTACTGAAAAATAAAGGTCAATGAATGTAGTATAAATAGATATAAGTGGATTGGGAAAAGAGGTCATAAGGTATAAAATATGAGGGTGATGCTATAAACTAGCATGTTTCTACTGTAAGGGGTGAATAAGGGTGTATTTTCTCAGAATGAGTAAGAATAAAAGAGCATTCTTTTTAGAAAATTTCATTTTTTTCCCATACCAAGAATTTTTCCTCCATCACTCTTGACCTAGTGGTTTCAAAGCCATCAAACGTTGTTTCTTTTATTAACATTCAATTAACATAAATATTATACCTAAGGATGAAAGCACTCTCATTCTATATTCAAACCTATGACCCTCTTAGTGTCAACACATAAAGGAGTAACTGCTACTAGAAGGGGTGCACCCAAAACTACTATATAGCAGAGTTTTTGAGCAGTAGTGAATCTTATCATGGTAGTCTGCAGCAAGAGTCATGGAAATCACACTTTACAAATTGGACCATGTTAATTGACCTTATAAAATTCACAACTTTCAAATGTACTCTTCATAATGACCTAAATATTTTCCCCTCCACACCTTAGAAACAAACTAGGCCCATTTGCATCATCTTCAATCATCAACTTACCTCAAATATCTCTGCATGCAATTCACCACCACCATGACTTGTTTCATGACTAAAAATTACAATAATTTACGCGGTTTAAAGATAAATTCAGAGTAGAATAACCTCATACCTCAACATGAAACCTCTCCAAAAAGCCCCAACATACTCTAAGACAACATGTCTCACTTATGGGGTGGTATGCTTCCATGATCTCACATGAGCTCGACATAGAAACTCTCATGCTCCATTTGGCCTCTAAACACCTATGACTATGTTGTCTAGATGAGCACAATGTTAACTAAATCTTCCACCTCTATATGCTACAGATCTGAAAACTCATGATTGGAGATAGTGTTAACACTCTCCAAACCATGCTCTCTTAAGATCCTCTTACCATGCTTCTCAAGTCACTGACCAACTAAAATGGCAAAGCATGCACCAGTACCTTTGTGATTTTTTAGGGTTTGAATTCTAAATACTTTGAATCAACTGACTTGCATTCCAATATAAGTGAGCTCCATTGTAGACAATCCAAAAAATCCCCAATAAACATTTCCACCTTCCACCAAATGGCCACATCAGATGTGCCCATGATTTTACGACTCAAAATTAACCATCCAAAGGACGATAGAAAATAGAACATTTTTAAGTGTAATTTATCTTTAAATAAGTATCAAAAGATTATTCCAACAATAATATATCATTTAGCTACAGCCAATGGTGATACAATGAAAAATTTTTTCCATTTGAACTCTTTCTTGTAATAAGTTTTCTTAAGGTTTTATGGTCAACCTGTGTACTTCTCATGAGCATAATAATGTTATCAGAGAGGTCAATCATATGCCCTACTTTTTACTAATAATGAATTACCAGTTTTATCATATTGTATCCATGTTTATTTAACGTTCGTATGCATTTTGTAATGTAAGGATGCACTAGTCCATCTTCAAGACCATTAACATCTCTGATCAGGCGTCACTAACAGTTTTACATACTTGTCCTATCTATGCAAGGGTATGTTAATAGGTACTAATGATAATTCTATTTTAATTATCTATCTCGAGTTTTTAACTAACCTTGTAACGATATTTGATTGTTTTTGTAGACACTCATTTTTATATTTATGTATCTGTGCAGGCATATCTATAGGAATCACTACGGGGTTATTTTTGTTTTCTATTTGAAACATATGCAAATTAAATTTATCCTAAGGTCTTTGATGAATGCTTGTAATGTTAACTATTTTTCGATACATTTATCTAGTAAGGTTCTAAGCCAATTTATGATGTTTTTGTGATGTAGCGTCACTTAAGATCAACCAAATGTTTCTGATTCATGGTAAACCACGATTTCTATTTGATACCACCACTATTTTGAATGGTCACTTAAAGTATTTATTTTCTAGTTGTAGCATTTTTTCTTATGTATCATTCTCCGTATCAAATGGCTTGCTGATGTTTTTGATTTTTTATTTCAGGTTTTACAACATGACCTTTCACTTTTCATCATTTGGATTTCTAACTTCTAGGTTTTCTTCTAATGTTTATTCACCCCAATCTTTCTATTCTTTTATAGAGATAGAAATTACAGGGTCAAAGCCTTAAGAACTAATCGAGCAAATACTAATATTTTCATGTAGGGATTTTATATCTAATCCATTGGATTATAATTTACGTTTATAACATTGATCCTATTAGATTTACTTGTGTGTACTACATCCCTCGATTACTTAGCTACATTTACTCTTATTCTCGCATCGAAAGGTAAACTTCATAAAAAATCATTATGATTTTCCAGGGCTTGAGGGAGCTAGTCCATTGTTAGGAAACTATATATTTTTAGTGCATAACATCTTAGTATTCATATTTACCATATGGTCAAATGTAAAAGGTGGATGTAAAATGTTATTGGTAAATAGGGTTCAGTGGATAATTAGTATCATTTCTACCTTGTTTTATTATTAGCATAGTCAGTTGAAAATATCTACATTAGAGAGTTGAAAACAAATTAACTTGTATGGAGAGATTCCAATAGGAGAGAAATCCTATATAATGGAGTGTAATGTATCAAATTTATAGAGTGAGCAATAATAATATTGAATTTTACGTGTGTGATCAATATCTTTTTGATACTATTCTATCAAAAATCATGTTTTGTATAATTTAGCTTAGAATAGAGTGTTAGTTGAAACGACCCAAAAATTTCACACCCATGAACAACACAGTAAAATACAGGATAACTATTTTTTTTACTTGCTTTGACACATAACACGACACAGACATGCCACCACCGAGGTCACAACTAACTCCATGGATACCACTCAATACAAGGATGACCACAAGGGTCAGCACGGAAATGTTCACACCCAAAAGGATGGTTTACTTTTCTATTTGGATAAAACAACCTAAGAAGTCCAACCACTTAACACACCTCACAGATAGGGCAAGCCACAATGAGGAAATTATTGATGGTTATTTATTTTTATGTAACACTCTTTCGATCCTCGTAACTTATGTTTGCAAAAAGACTCTAGATATGATTCGTACAAATGCTTCTTACCAACTGAGTAAGTTTTCTTATACACTGTAGAGTAGTTCACTTAAAGTCTTATCCTACTTGCTAAATCCTATTATCTTCCAGACAGTAACCATTGTTCACCTTTAGGGTTATTTTACAAAGTTCACCATAAAAGGAATAATGTTCACTAGAGGAGCTAGGGTTATCCATGTTATATAATTCTTACTCACAATGATAGTCTCACCTATGATTTCTTTAAAGAATTCCTTGCTCTCAAGTTGGTAACCTCTACGTTAATTTATTTAAATATAACTTTTAGTTCAACTTTTATAAGTATTAAACAACCCACGTTATTTTACTTATGTCGCATTATTAATAAGTCATAGCAAGATTTACTCAACATTTCTTTTCAAGGGTAGAGTTTTAATAACACTCATTCACCAGAACCAAAACAAGGTTACATCCACACTTAAAATACCAATAATCCAATAAGGTCACTCAACAAGCAGTAACCAATATTTTAATATTTTCAATGATGGTCAAACAAACCAAGGTGTCCAAAGTTAAGATGACAAAGTCCACAAATACATTATACTAAGACCAAGATCCTCTCCTACTTTTTCCACTGTATGTTATCAATAGTTGAAAAATATAAAAAGGATTCATGTAAGAACTTCTCAGCTGAGGTTGATGCACAACTTTTACAAGTCTATCCCTCATCTACTCGCTAAAATTCCATCTGCAGCAAATATTTACTAGAGTCAGTTCGCTAGAACTGAGCATGATAAGATATAAACCTCACCTAATAACTTATGCCATCTAGCATTTAAATAAATGAAATTTTGCAATACTCCCTATCAAATAATTCCTAGTCATGTATTCAAATCTTAACTGCACATCTCATGATAATACATTTCATACCCATCATTGATCACTTCCTTAAAATCTGCTTACATATGAACAAAATTTCCAAGTGGCTAGAAGATATGCAACCTTAACCTTGCATTTAATCATAATTAAACTACAGTAGTAATAATAACGCTCACCTAATACCCTCAACCTACTTCACATATATAAGTGTCCAACAATATTATCTTTCAATTAAATAAAAGCACCAACGACATTAAGCGTTCTATAATAAATACAAGTGTCAATCATATGATAATCATCAATATTACCCAAGTATCAACCTTTATAGAAAATCAAGGATATGTAAGTATACTTTTGATATTTATCTCACAATTTAAAGAATATACTTATGTAAACAAGGGTTCCACCAATCAGTAAGTTCATATATTATTTAGATATCCTATCAGTTGTTTATTATCATGTCTTTATATGCCTCTATTAGTATAAGAGTCCAACTCAAAGGAATGAATTACGAACAACAATACCGTCATACTTCGTTAATGAGTAGAAGGTACATTTGGCTAGCTAAAATAGGTAAGCGTGGTCCAAGCCACTATAAATACAAGTATCAACATTATCTCAACTCCCAATTGAGATGCAAGTATCAATTTTTTTTTTTTTAGCTATCATAATAATCATCGTAAATGCCAGAAAATATTCCACGCGTTAACCAAGTATTGAAATAACATATTTATCCTTACTGGTTACCTGATAACATAATATATCATATTATATAATTCAACCTCCACTTGCATATCTCAATTTATGGGTATTAATCATTGTCCTATATAATAAAGTTAAATAATTTCAGGTGGACTTATATCCTTACTGTCATACATGGTATGCACAGTCCCATTATGGTAGCTGTCACCTTTACTTAAGGCTATGCATGACTCCATTTTAGGGTAGTTATATTAACTTCCCTATTCATCTGTTTTCCTACCAAAAAGTCTTTCGACAAGCTTCAAGGTCAAAGTATAGGATAAATTTATAATTTCATATTTCAAGCATTGCCTGAATTCATATGCATGAGGACATCACATATCAATCAAACTTTAAGAATGTCGTCATTCATGAGAGTTCGATGTATCCAATATTACTTTAACCGATTCAAAGATCCAAGTAGTGCCTCAAAATTAAGCCAAAGAATTATCCACACAGGATAATGACTTGCGTGCATAACATATTCGTAAAGGTCATAGAAAACCCATTAACGCATGCTTCAGGAGGGTTCCAATCTAAAATAAGCTCATAGTAATAATAATAGTAGAGGGCCTGGTGAGGGGTTTTCAATAATCCCCAAGGTAAACGATAATCAAAGGAGTCGGATAGTATCTAGGAAGGACCAGTAAAACTAGTACGACTCTCCCCAAATAGAAACCTCCAATCCTAATGGGGGGGGGTTTATATTATTATCAATCCACATTAATAGACAAACACAGTCTTCCAAGAAAATTCCCGTTTTCAAGCCATGTTCTACATAATATAAACAATACAAGACAAATTATAAACCTCATTCACGCTCCATAATATTTTCTACAGAAACCATCATTCAAAGGAAGAAACAAGGCAAAAAGATATACCAACATTATAAGATCAGTAGGCAAGAATCGATGTAGAGATTTCTTCTACTCAAATAGTAAATAAGATAAACTGTAAAGGAGGGGAGAGATCAGTTCATGCAATTATGATTAAAAGTCATTTGAAACCCATCTCTTTTGGGCATCTCTTTCAAGAAAGAGTCAACATATACTATATATATATGTAAATAAATATTAAATAATATCAAGAGTCCAAACGTTATTTACTTAGTAAAAGAGAATAACACATCAACAATCCAAAAGAGACTCACATATACAGAATTCAAACAAAATTGCAAAGATTGATTTATCTAAATGCTAAAGGAAATAAATCATTAAGAGAGAGGGTTAGTCTTATCATGCCTGTTTTAAACACAACATCTCATGGCCACGCACGTACAGACCCCTTCTCCCCGCAATCCCAAAATTATTTCTCCACCAAACTCATGCTTCTCACCCACACGGTGTCCCAAATACCACGCAAGAGAAACAATAACCATTCCAGTAAACTTTGGGCAAAGCTTTGCAAGTTACTCAATGTCATCCATGGTAACTTCTTCAAATCCATGACAGCAGAGCTGCTTCAATGCTCCTTTGATATTGCTCCAAGAGGCTTGCATGTGTTGTGTTTTTCCAAGAACCCGTTAATAATGTTCAGAACCATGAAGATCTTGATTGGCCTTTGGCCCTTTGCAAAGCAAAAGGATATGAGAGAACTTCCCTTTGCCTCCCACAGTTTTCTTTTTCTTTGAGTTTTTCATTCAAGGTCTTGCAGAGGGTTCTCTTCTCACTATTTGTATCCCTAATTAGCTTTAAAAGCCTAGAAGAATAAATTTCCTGTGGATCAGTTGCGGAGCATTCTTTTGAACAAATAATATGTCCACTAAGTCTATGGCTCCTTTCATCAAGGATTTCAACAAATGCAAATCTGGCATTCTTAGTCGATTTTCCTGTTACTACTGAGGATTCATGGTAATGATACCTGTTATCACCGAATCACAGTACCCTTATGTTTGTACAAGTGCATATACTTGAACTCACGGTGTGATTGGGTAACATGGGTACAATCTCCAAGTTGTGTGACTTGCTACTTGAGATAGACCTCCAGAGAAAGCTGGTTCTTGCTCCTAAACTACCTGCCACAATCTACTCTAATGCAGGATAAGCTAATTGTTCCAATCTAAATTTCCAATGGACCAGGGAGAGAGAATGCATAAAATGAAAGCCTACACTAAAGCGGTGATATACCAGAAAAGGAGGGTGTGAGAGTAGTCTCCAAATGTGTGAAATACATAGGGAAAGTGCACACTAGAAGAGGTGATGACAGTTCACCATGATCTAGCTAAATGCATTCACAACAATATTCCAGGCATACACAATGATAATGAATCCCTGCAAGAACATAATAAATAGACATAATATTCTTATAGAAAGATTAAAGGGGTAAGAAGAATGCAAGAAAACACAGCAGGGGAGGATACATCCACAAACTAGTATTTTATTGCTTCATGATATGCACATTTCAATCTATTACAAGATAAGGGCCTGGATCACCATGCAAGGAGTCCACTACAAGGGCCTACAACACACTGGCTTCACAAAGCAATTTTGGCAGAGCTTTTCTACCCAAAAACTCTCTTCTTTACAATGAACCCAACACTCCAATTTATAGAAAAAATGAGAAGGAAAAGAGAAGGGAAAATGGAAATCCTGAAATCTGTCCTTCAACCACCTGTAAGAAGCATTAAATGGTTATAAATTACTTGCAAAAGGCTCCCCATACTGTCCCATGTGCTGCAGCAGAGAAAGAATGATGACCATGCCTCTTAATTGCACTCCCAGCTACCAAATAAAACACTGTTCTGAACCCGGCCACGTTTTCTTATAAAACTCAATCAATTTCTTATCAAATATGGAATTTATTTATTGCTGTGCATCAAGATCAGAACCATGATTCCAATGGTACCAAATTTGTGCGATTTCATTGAGAAATGCAAAAGTTATGGCCTTATGAGTGCGGGCAGCTATTTTGGGACTGGCAGGGATTTTTTGTCATTTGACAGGAATGAGCATTGACTGATTGGAGCCAAATTTTTGGCGTAGAGGACGTTGTGCTCATTCCAGAAAGTCCAGTTTTGTGAAAATCAGAGCTTGGAGTCAAAAGTTATGGCCGTTTGAAGTTTCACAGGCCAAACGTTGACTTTTCTTCTCTGCTTTCGGCTCCTTCGGCTATCCGTGTCCCGCGCGTGCCTCTGTCCTACTTGGCACAGTGCTGAAATTTCCCATTTCAGCCAAACCGGTCGGTTCGCGTACTCTTGTCCCGCATGTCCCGGACTGTTTGGTACAAATTTTCCCGATTCGCCCGGTTCGGCTGGTTCGCGCCCTTTTGTCCCAACTATCCCGGAACGAAAGTTCTCATTTCGGCTGATCCGGCCGGTTCGCATACTTCGCGTACCTTCGGCCCAACTATTTCAGGTTTCCTTAAATCTTTTCAGCTGACTTGCATCCTCTACGTACAAAGTGTCCAGATGTCCCAGACCGTTTGTTTCAACAATTAGTCAAATTTTTCCATTTTTCAGCCAGTTCAGATTTCCGTGTCCCGCGCGTCCCTTTGTTCCAAATGTTCCAAATGCTGCGTAGACCACTTGGCGGCATTTCAGCCGGTTCGCGCCCTTTTGTCCCAACTGTCCCAACTGTTGCGAGGACTAGGACTTAGCCATTTTTCATGATTTTTCTGGCCCGAGCCTATTTTTTGCAATTTTTCTTACCTTTCCTCAGAACTTGCTCTCTTCTACTTGGACAGGGGAGTTAGAAAAATATGAGGGGACCCTAGAAACATGAAATTTTTTCCCTGACTCAATCTATTTTCCTGGGACTTGAGAATTTGATGCATGTTATCAAATTTACCTCGAGGGGTGAATTTTGGATAACAATACCTTCCACTTTTTACCTTTTGTTGTCTTGATCCTTATGCTTTTTACCATTTCTAAGCTCATAGAATCTAAAGGAATTTAATGAAAGATCAACCGGTCTGCTCTCATCAGCTTTGTCATTATCATGCAATTCATTCCTTTTTCCCAACACACTTTTGGCACTGGTTGAAGACTTCTGGTCATGTAAAATATTTGATGAAGTATTCAGCAGAGCTATATATTAAATAATATCATGCCAAGCATTATCTGTGATGGCTAGAGAATGATTTCCTGAAGACTCACAAATAGATTCCCTTGATATGATCCCTTTACAACACGACTGTAATCTATCACAACTCTCACTATTTACGCTTTGTTTGCAATCCTTTTCAGTAATATCTAGTTTCAAATTCATTCCACTAATACTGATACTATTTGGGCGCTGCTTCTTTGTGAATGGAATAAGGACTATAAATTCATTCTCTTGTAACGGAAGGGAACTCATTTGAGCACTCATGTCTAGTTTAGACCCTCGTAAGAAAAGATGGAAGTTTGACATGGAATTGCAGTGTGTAGAAGAAACGTGGTCTTAAGGTCCTTCACAGTCTGGTCTCCCCGAATTTTGACTGTGATGGTATCGCCGCCCAGGGTTCAAAACCCCACCTCCACCATTCCAATTTCACCTTTCCCCTCCATTCTAATGTCAGCTTCCAGTGCCACAGACGATGGATTTTGAACCAAATACTAATAACAATAACGAAACCAAAATAGTCTGTCCTCAAAAATACAGATCAAAAAAATAATAATTTTTGAGCCAGCAAGGGGGACGAAGTCCTAGGATGCAGAGGGAGAAGATTTGTCCAACCACTGAGAAAAGTATTCAACATCCTTACCACTGAACTTCGAAAGTTTAGTTCCTTTTGTGATTTCAAAAATCCGGTGCAGCTTTGAAAGATTACTCAAGACCCTAAAACTTCCTTCAAGATTTGATCAAGCTTCTTCCATGTTAAATTCACCACCTGGACAGAAGCGACTTTCCAAAATGAAAAGGCAAGACAGCTCAACTAAAACTTTATCTCATCCTTCTACTACAGCTGCAAGATTTTGCAACCACTGATCACGACTGTGGTCGTGTGCAACGAGAACATCAGGTTCAACACCAACGGTTCCTTGGGATCGCCCTGCAGCAGCTGTCACACTTACTCTCCCTAGAGGCCACTGATTTTTTGAGGTAAGTTTACTTCTCTACCCTGTAGCTGCTGCATATAGCAAACCACTTCCTCACGGCACTTTCCTGGGAGAAATTTCAGTTCTACTCTCCACTAAAACTGCTTGTATAGCACGAATTTGAGAATCCACACCCACCCACGCAATATCAGGCCGAAAGACCTTCATTTCACCATCAATGAATCCCCTGTCGAGAACACGCTGACACAATTCATCTCAAATCCCAAAAAAACACTCCTCCTTGTTCACGCGGCCAGAACAGGTCAAAGGGAGCAGATAGCACAGGGCGCAAAAATCAAAGGAATTAAAGGAGGTGGTGCGGATGGCAGAGGTAAGGCCAGTGGGAGATGGCCACGCACAAAGCCTAGATAACAGAAGGGGGGGTGAGGGACGGCAAAGCCCTAGGCACAAGGACCTAAAGTTTTGATTTTAATTCGGTCTCCTCTAACCTGCACCTCACACCTACCCCTCCTTTCCACACAACCACAACATTCTTTTATTTGTTTATTTATTTTTATTTTTATTTTTTTTACTTATATTTTATTTCATTTCATCTTATTCTTATATCTATACATGTGTGTGTGTGTATATATATATATATATATATATATATATATATATAAATAATAAAACAGGCTTCGAACAAGCAAATTTCCATTAAATAGGGAAAGAGTAACGGTCACCGCGGGGGCCAACACAGGAAGCGTTAGCAACGACACGAAGGGAGGGGCGGGGGAAAAATTAGAGGTTACACTCAAGAATGAACACGGAGTAAAGACTACCATGGCACCAAGACGGGCAACCCCTTCTTCAGCGCAGGTTGGGGTTTTTCCTACAACATGACACCAGTAAACACGATGAAGGGGGAGATGATTGAGTATTCCCTGTTACTAAGGCGAAGCCCACCAATGATCGAAGAAGGAACAATGACGCTCCATGCTTAGCACTCGATCACCCCAGGATGAACAGGTGCAACGTAGAACAGGGCATTACATTCTCCTCCCCTTAAGAAAGCATCGTCCTCGATGCGACATAACACAGAGAAAAAGAAATGGTACGCAACAAGGGAAGATAAAGGAGCAAACACACCCTATGGTTTAAAATTTTAGTCGATTAAAGCATGGCCACAGGGTAGCCTTAGGAACATTTGATAGAAATTTTAATTTTCAAGGTTCTGTGAAGATTGGCAGTTCCCTCTTGTTTGTTATTTCATTAGTCTCTTTCCATCAACATTATTCTTAGTTTAATTTCTTTTAGAAATTTCATCATTGAAGAGTTTTGGTTTAATTTTATTGTGGGTGCCCAACATGAACTGCTAACACAACACCCTATTAGGTTCATCAAGACACTACAGATTCACAAGAACGCAAGTATATACTTCAAGATTGTATTACACCACAAAAAGGTTACTCAAAGATGGAATGGAGTAGGCACACTCCACATAACATAGTACTCATCACACATCTATGGTTGACATATTAAATACTCAAACAAAAGAGTACTACAATTTCCAGACATTTCCTCAATTCACATCAATGAAAAATTCACATAACACCAAACCATGCTATAGGTACATAGTGTCCACAAGGGAATCAATGACATATCCATAACATCACAACACATATCCATCTGACATGAGTAACACATACATCAAAAGACCACTACCAAAACATCATAATAACTTAACATATACCCCAGAACATCAACCATATACACAAATATCATATGCCTCCCTCAAACTCTTATGCCTCCCTCAAGTCTCTTATGCCTCCCTCAAACTCTTATGCCTCCCTCAAGTCTCTATTATGCCTCCCTCAAGTCTCTTATGGCTCCCTCAAACTCTTATGGCTCCCTCAAGGAGGCCGGTTGACCCTATGGCCTAATACACATAGAGCTCGAACACTTCTAACCCAAATGACATAATAACGCATGGTTTAACAACCCATTAGTTATCTATAACTCCTTGGGGCATTCCCCCATACAACAAAGCAGGTCCATAGGTCTAACAATTCCATGGTGCATCCCATGACCCTATTCCACACATCACGACAATAGAACCAGCACAACAATCCAGTTTTTCCAAAGTGCCAAGTGGCAAAGTACAAGCCTTGGGAAAGGTGGTAAGAATTCCAAATTTAAAAGAATACCCCAAATCAGGCTAAATAAATGGCCAAATAGCCATAGTTAGTATCAAAATCCCCATGTTAGTGCCAGAAACCAAGGAAATGCCCAAAATTGTAAAGCATGGCAATCAAGAAAAGCTGCTGGTCCTTACAAAATAAAGTAAAAAGCTCAATTTATGAATAAAATCAACTTCTGATAATGTCACATCATGATAAGTGTGTGGCCTTATCTGGCCACCAAGGGGTACTCAACGAGTTGCTAGCACTCGGAACATCGAGCCTCAACTCGTAAAATACATATCAATAATACAACTGTCATCACCTCCATCTGAATCATCCCGCCACCACTTCGACAAGGCTAAACATAGTCATAGTTGCACTTAGGTTGCATACATACAACCACATAGGGAGAGAGGAAAGATTCACATGTTATCTACTAAACCGAATTTCGGCTCAAGTTATTGACCCATGGTACACCATTCCTCACTCTCAACATACACTTCTACCGATTACCCTCAGGGTTGGTTAGCGTAAGGTTCACAACATAACATACAACAACATCACTAACATAACGGTGGTACATATACGTGGCAGATCACAATTATACATTCACTGAGCGCAATACATCACTTTACCACATTCTGCACCCAAAGTGCAATCACAATACGATAGGGTTCATACACTCACCGTATGACCCTAAATCACGACATGAATCATTACATATCACACAACTTAGATATACGATGAACATAATAACATCACAACATAACATCCATTGCTACATAACAAGGTGGTACACACATTTCTCCAAAACATGGTAAAAACATCACGATACCATTTATTTCTTTTAACATCAATCTAGTCATACAACACATTGATACACCCACATACCACATACCACAATATGTCACAATGTTCCAACACTCCATCATCCACATTAGAATTCTTTTCACACGCCACAAACAGTAATTCACACGTGAACTCTTCATAGAATCCACAAGAAGGAGAGAGAATACTCCCATCCCCAACATATCAACATGATGACAAACATGCACTAAGTGACATACCCATCATGTGCGTTCACAATATCACAATTACGATAATAATCACATCACGTTTAAAGAACATTACTCTTCCAATATCTACCATCATCATGTAACACCACCACCACCATGTAACATCATCATACAACACCAATCCGGCCCAGAGGTTCAAGAGCATGAAACCTCTGCTCTGATACCAAATGTAACAACCCAAAAACACACAAACAAACAACGCAGTAAAAGATAGGATAATTTTTTTTTGACTTACTTCCACACATAACACGACGCAACATGTCATCACCAAGGGTATAACTAACACTGTGAACAACTTGATACAAGGATGGCCATAAAGGTCAACACGGAAACATTCACATCTTTCAAAAGGACAATTTACTTTTCTTTTTAGACATGAACAACATAGAAGTCTGACCACAAAACACACTTACAGTTAGGGCAAGTCATAGTAAGATATGATTGAAGGTTATTTATTTTCATAAAACACCCTTTATCTCATGACTTATGTTTTCAAAAAGATTCAATATATGATTCACACAATTTCAACTTATAAACTGAGTTAATTCCTTATACATTGTAGAGTAGTTCACTTAAAGTCTTCTCCTACTTGCTAAATCTTATTACCTTCCAAAAACTAACCATTGTTTTCCCTTAAGCTTGTTTAAGAGTTCACCCAAAAGGGGTAGTGTTCACTAGTTTAGCTAGGGATATCAATTTATAAAATTTTACTTTACAAGGATAGTTTCACCTTTGGGTACTTCAGGAAATCTTGTTCTCAAGTAAGTCATCTCTACATTAATTTATTTGAATATATATATTTTAGTTAACTTCTATAAGGGTTAACCACTCCATTTAATTTTACTTATATCACATCATTACAAGACGTCAGAGAGTTTTGACTTAACACATTATTCTAAAAAAAAATAAGGTATTACAATATTTATGCCAATGTAAGGATTGAATATCATTCCTCACCAAGGTAAGTTACTAGTCTAACAACAAAAGGGAAAGAACACTTCACTACGTAGTTTTCTGAACATACCAAGGCAAGAGATCTTCTAAACTCCTTGCAAGCAAAGTTACAAAATTTACAACGCATTGAAACTTTCTACAAAGAACTTCATAATTTGAACTGATGAAACTTTTACACTCTTTTCCTTTAATCTACTTGCATAATCCATCTACACAAATATTTACTAGAGTCAGTTCACTAGAACTGAGCATGATAAGATATAAACCTCACCTAATAATTTATGCTATCTAGCATTTAAATAAATGAAAGTTCGCAATACTCCTTATCAAATAAATTTCTAACATACATTTAAAACTTAACTGCACATCTCATGATAATACATTTCCTACTCATTAATGTTCACTTCCTTAAGATCTGCTTACCTGAGACACAATTCCAAGTGACTAGATATACAATCTTAACCATGCAATCAATCATAATCAAATTACAGTAATAATAATGACGCTCACATAATACCCTTGACCTACTTCGCATATTTAAGTACCCAACAATATTATCTTTCAATTAAATAAAAGCACCAATGACATTAAGCTTATATAATAAATACAAGTATCAATTCTATATTATTCATCGATATTACCCAAGTATCAAACCTTCATA
This sequence comes from Taxus chinensis, assembly GCA_019776745.2. Lineage (NCBI taxonomy): Eukaryota > Viridiplantae > Streptophyta > Pinopsida > Cupressales > Taxaceae > Taxus > Taxus chinensis. Next base: position 215,808,270 of record CM034147.1, read on the forward strand.
GAAACTCAGTGATATGTAAGTATAATTTGGATATTTATCTCACAATTTTAAGGATATACTTATGTTAACAAAGATTCCACCAATCCACAAGTTCATATAATATTTAGGTATCCTTTTGGTTGCTTATTCCATGTCTTTATATGTTTCTTTTAGTACAAGGGTCCAACTCATTGGAATGAGCTACGATCAACAAAAATTGTCATGTTTTGCTAATATGTCAAAGATACATTTGACTAACCAAGATAAGTAAGCGCAGTCCAAGCCACTATAAATACAAGTACCAACATTATCTCAACTCCCAATTGAGATGCAAGTATCAAATTTTAGCTAACATAATAATCATCGTAAATACCAGAGAATATTCCACTCGTTAGCCAAGTATTGAAATAACATATTTATCCTTACTGGTTACCTGATAACATAATATATCTTGTTATATAATTCAACCTCCACTTGCATACACTAATTTATGGGTATTAATTATTGTTATATAAAATGAAGTTAAATAATTTCAGGTGGACTTATATCCTTACTGGCATACATGGTATGCACAGTCCCATTATGGTAGCTGTTACCTTTACTTAACGCTGTGCATGAATCCATTAAATAGGGTAGTTATCTTAACTTCCCTATTCATCTGTTTTTCCTACCAAACGTCTTTCGACAAGCTTCAAGGTCAAAGTATAAGATAAATTTATAATTTCATATTTCAGGCATTTCCTGAATTCATATGCATGAGGGCATCACATATCAATCAAACTTGAAGAATGGACATTCATGTTCAATGTATCCAATATTACTTTAACCGATTCAAGGATCCAAGTAGTGTCTCAAAATTTAAGCCAAATAATTATCCACAGAGGATAATGACTTGCGTGCATAACATATTCATAAAGGTCATATAAAACCCTTTAACGCATGCTTCAGGAGGGTTCCAATCTAATAATAAGCTCATAGTAATAGTAATAGTAGAGGTCCTGGTGAGGGGTTTTCAATAATCCCCAAAGTAAATGATAATCGAATGACTCAGACGAAGCTATCTAGAAGACCAATTAAACTAGTATGACCCTTCCCAAATGGACACCCCAATCCTAGCGGGAGTTCAAATTATTATAAAACCACAGTAAAATCCAAATACGGTCATATTGGAACTTCCCTTTTTCAAGCCATGTTCTACATAATATAAACAATACAAGAAAAATTATAAACCTCATTCACGCTCCATAATATTTTCTATAGAAACCATCATTCAAAGGAATAATCAAGGCAAAAAGATAAACCAACATTATAAGATCAGTAGGCAAGAATCGATGTAGAGATTTCTTCTACTCAAACAGTAAATAAGATAAACTGTAAAGGGGAGAGAGATCAGTTCATGCAATTATGATTAAAAGTCATTTGAAAACTCGTCTCTTTTTGGCATCTCTTTCAAGAAGGAGTCAATATATGTAAATACATGTTATATGATATCCAGAGTCCAAACGCTATCTATTTAGTAAAACAAAAACACATCAACATTCCAAAAGAAACCCACATCTACAGCATTCGAACAAAATTACAGATATTGATTTATCTAAATGCTAAAGGAAATAAATCATTAAGAGAGAGGGTTAGGGCTTATCATGCCTGTTTTAAACACTATATCACATGGCCACGCACGAGCAGACCCCTTCTCCCAGCAGTCCCAAAATTAATTCTCCACCAAACACATGCTTCTCACCCACACGGTGTCCCAAATACCATGCAAAAGAAACAATAACCATTCCGGTAAACTTTGGGCAAAGCTTTGCAAGTTGCTCAATGTCATCCATGGTAACTTCTTCAAATCCATGATAGCAGAGCTGCTTCAATGCTCCTTTGATATTGCTCCAAGAGGCTTGCATGTGTTGTGTTTTTCCAAGAACCTGTTAACAAAGTTCAAAACCATGAAGATCTTGATTGGCCTTTGCAAAGCAAAAGGATATGAGAGAACTTCCCTTTGCCTCCCACAGTTTTATTTTTCTTTGAGTTTTTCATTCAAGCTCTCGCAGAGGGTTCTCGTCTCACTATCTGTATCCCTAATTAGCTTTAAAAGCCTAGAAGAATAAATTTCTTGTGGATCAGTTGCGGAACATTCTTTTAAACAAATAGTATGTCCACCAAGTGCATGGCTCCTTTCATCAAGGATTTCAACAAATGCAGATCTGGCATTCTTAGTCAATTTTCCTGTTACTACTGAGGATTCATGGTAATGATACCTTCCACTTTTACCTTTTGTTGTCTGGATCCTTATGCTTTTGACCGTTTCTAAGCTCATAGAATCAAAAGGAATTTAATGAAAGATCAACCGGTCTGCTCTCATCAGCTTTGCCATTATCATGCAATTCATTCTTTTTTTTCCCAACACACTTTTGGGCACTGGCTGAAGACTGCTCGTCATGTAAAATATTTGATGAAGTATTTAGCAGAGCTATATCTGAAATGATATCATGTCAAGCATTATCTGCGATGGCTAGAGAATGATTTCCTGAAGAATCACAAATAGATTCCCTTGATATGCTCCCTTTACAACACGACTGTAATCTATCACAACTCTCACTATTTATGCTTTGTTTGCAAACCTTTTCAGTAATATCTAGCTTCAAATTCATTCCACTAATACTGATACTATTTGGGCGCTGCTTCTTTGTGAATGGAATAAGGACTATAAATTCATTCTCTTGCAACAGAAGGGAACTCATTTGAGCACTCACGTCTAGTTTAGACCCTAAAACTACCTTCAAGATTTGATCGAGCTTCTTCCATGTTAATTTCACCACCTGGATAGAAGTGACTTTTCCAAAATGAAAAGGCAAGATAGCTCAACTAAAACTTTATCTCGTTCTTCTACTACAGCTGCAAGATTTTACAACCACCTAAATAGAGGCGTATTATTAAGACACAAATGATCATGACTGTGGTCGCGTGCAACCAGAACATCAGGTTCAGCACCAACGGTTCCTTGGGATCATCCTGTAGTAGCTGTCGCACTTACTCTCCTTGGAGCCACTGATTTTCTGAGGTAAGTTTACTTCTCTACCCTGTAGCTACTGCATATAGCGAACCACTTCCTCACGGCACTTTCCTGGGAGAAATTTCAGTTCTATGCTCCACTGAAACTACCTGTACAGCACGAATTTGAGAATCCACACCCACCCATGCAATAACAGGACGACAGACCTTCATTTCACCATCAATGAATCCATTGTCCAAAACACGCTGAAGCAATTCATCTCAAATCCCAACAAAAAAATGTTCCTCCTTGTTCATGCGGCCAGAACAGGTCAAAGGGAGTAGGTAGCACAGGGCGCAAGAAATTTGTAAATCAAAGGAATTAAAGGAGGTGGTGCGGCTGGTAGAGGTAAGGCCAGTGGGAGATGGCCATGCACCAAGCCTAGCTGACCGAAGGGGGGTGAGGGATAGCAGAGCCTTAGGCACAAGGACCTAAAGTTTTGATTTTAATTCAGTCTCCTCCAACATGCGCCTCACACCTACCCCTCCTTCTTTCCATGCAACCATAGCATTCTTTTATTTGTTTATTTATTTTTATTTTTATTTTATTTTTACTTATATTTTATTTCATTTCATCTTATTCTTATATCTATACATGTATATATAGATATAGATATATATATATATATATATATATATATATATTCATTTATTTATTTATTTAAATAAATAATAAAACAAGCTTCAAACACATAAATTTCCATTAAATAGGGAAAGAGTAACATTTGCCGCGGGGGGCCAGCATAGGAAGCGTTAGCAACGACACGAAGGGAGGGGCGGGGGAACAATTAGAGGTTACACTCAAGAATGAACACGGAGTAAAGACTACCATGGCACCAAGACGGGCAACCCCTTCTTCAGCGCGGGTTGGGGTTCGTCCTACAACATGACACCAGTAAACACGATGAAGGGGGAGATGATTGAGTATTCCCTATGACTAAGGCGAAGCCCACCAATGATCGACGAAGGCACAATGACGCTCCATGCTTAGCACTCGATCACCGCAGGATGAACAGGTGCAACGTTACATCTGGTATTAGAGTGAGCATGCCTATCTTTGATGGACGATTAAAAAAAAATTAAGGGCAGTGCCATGCTGTGTTTTCCTCAAGCGATGAGATTTATCCAAAGTAAGTATTTGAATTTTATCTGTATTTTCTTTAGCAGTTTTGTGAGAAATCCATTGTTGAAGTCTTGAAGTTAGATCAGACATGGATTTATTGGACCATGTGCTTCCTCTATCCCATTCTGCACTTGTACACTTCTCAGGATTCGGGTCTTTCTAGACATTCAACGTCATAAATATGCTTGACTTAGTACAAACTTGATCTTCCTACAGAATCGTGAGGATTTCACAATTGTCATCAAAACATTACATAGTAGATCTATACAGCTATTGTAAACGTCTTTTTGGATAGATAAAGATTTATTATACAGGTTTATTGTGTATTGTAGGGTTCCAGTTAATTCGTTATTGGCGTGGCATGCTCATTATGATAGTTTTTATACTCTGACTTCTGCTTTCTATAATTATATGTCCAAATCTGGTCAAATCTTTATTCATGTGGTTTTGTGACTAGAATCTACACGTATTATTATCAGTACGACCACTGCGGTGTATTGTTTGATTCATCCTGACAACACAAAAGGAGATCACGTTACTAGTAGAGATCTACATGTAGAAATATGAGAAAACTCTCAACTCAGTCCATTCGATAAGTCACTTCTGCAAAGTTTAAGACAAGTATGATTTTTTGACAATGGTGTAGCAGCTGTCATTCTGAGTATGTCATCAGTCAAGGAAAGGAAATAGTTGGAATAATAGTTCGTGTTGAGATTTGTGTTTAGGGTAGACTGCAGTCATAGACCTGTATTCATTTTGGATCTTCTTCTACATTCTCTATCACCTTACATGTATCTACCATCAACGTTTTCAAAGACTTCGTTGCATTGACATTGGATATAATAGCGATATTATTCCACTCACCTAAATACATGTGTTTCTCACAACCGAATTCCATTGGTTCAACGCATGATCTCCTTGTTGGAAGTAACCTTACCTCACTCGCGGAAGACTCAATCTTGATGTGCTTAAATAATGACGAGGTGAATATATAAAGGAAGCATTTTCCAAATATATTAATATATGAGTTGTTAAGTCTATGAGTGTTGTCGGTAGTCTATCTTTGTGTCAAGAAAACAAAGTTAAAAATTGTTCAGTCTTTAAAAAGTAATAAGCATTTGTCTTGCTCAAGGTCTTGTAGTTTATATCATTTTTTCATAAATAGGTGGTTGTGTATTTTTAATTATTTGTTATAGACCCATATTCGAGTTACCGAATAATACATAGGTTTATAGTTGTCTTTGATTACGACTATCATATTTGTATTATTCAAGGTGTAAAAATTGTCTAGTCAAATTGTTTTCAAGCATTGCTTGAATTCATATGAGAGGGCATTCCACTACAATCAACTTGAAAGATGTTAGACATTCCATGAGAGGTCGATGTATCCAAATATTACTTTAACCGATTCAAAGATCAAGTAGTACCTCAAAAATAAGCCATAGATTATCCACACATTGATAGGACTGCCGTCGCTGAACATATCGTAAAGGTCATAGAAAACCCATAAACAAATGGTTAGGGAGGGTTCAATTCTGATAATAAGCCATAGTAATAATAAAATAGCCAGAGGGGCCTGGTGAGGGATTTTCATATCCCAAGGTAAATGATAATCGGAATGAATAGATGAGCCTATCTAGAAGGACCAATTTAAAACTAGTATGACTCTTCCAAAATAGAAGCCCCCAACCTAATGGAGTTGTATCTTATTATAAATCACAGAGAACCAATTATGTCATATAACCGGAAATCCTTTTTCAGCCATGTTCTACATAATATAAACAATACATGCAAAAATTATAAACTCATTCACGCTCCGTAATTTTTCTACGGAAACCATCATTCAAGGGGAGACTCAAGGCAAAGATAACCAACATTATAAGACCAGTAGCAAGAAATGATGAGAGATTTCTTTACTCAAATAGTAAATAAGATAGGACTTAAAGTTTCTCTAGGGGAGAGAGAGAGGATCAGTTGTTCATGCCAATTATGATTAAAAGTACCTTTGAAACCCATCTTTTTCTGGGAATCTCTTTCAGAAAGAGTCAAATATATGTAAATAACATGTATAAAATATCCAGAGTCCAAATGCGATTTATTTAGTAAAACAAAAAACACATCAAAATTCAAAAGAAACCAACTTGCAGAGATAGATTATCCAAATGATAAAAGGAAATAACTCATTAAGAGAGAGGTTAGTCAATAATCATGCCTGTTTTTAAATGCCGACATATCAGGCCACACACGTGCAAACCCCTTCTCCCCACAGTCCAAAACTTATTCTCCACCAACTCACCACTTCTCACCCCACACGGTGTCCCAAATACCAGCAAGAGAAACAAAACCAGTTCCGGTTACAACTTTGGGAAAAGCTTTGCAAGTTTGCCAATGCATACATGGTAAGCTTCTTCAATCCATGATAGCAGAGATGCTTTCAATGCTCTTTGATATTGCTCCAAGAGGCTGCATGTGTGTGTTTTTTCCAAGAACCCGTTAACGATGTTTAGAAACAATTGAAGATCTCATTGGGCCTTGGCCCTTTGCAAAGCAAAAGGATGAGAGAATTCCTTTTGCCTCCACAGTTTTCTTTTTTCTTTGAGTTTTTCATTCAAGCTACTTGCAGAGGGTTTCTCATCTCATATATGTATCCCTAATTAGCTTAAAGCCTACAAGATAAAATTTCTTTTCGATCAGTTGCGGAGCATTCTTTGAACAAATAATATGTCACCAATTTGCATGTCTTCCTTTCATCAAGGATTTAACAAATGCAGATCTGGCAGTCTTAGTCGATTTTCCTGTTCCTACTGAGGATTCATGGTAATGATACCTTCCACTTTTACAGTTTGTTGTCTTGGATCCTTATGCTTTTACCGTTTCTAAGGCTCAGAGGAGTCTAAAGGAATGAATGAAAGATCAACCGGTCTGCTCTCATCAGCTTTGTCATTATCAGGCAATTCATTCCTTTTACCAACACACTTTTGCACTGGACTGAAGACTGCTAGTCATTGTAAAAATGTGATTGAAACTTTCAGTTTAAGCTATATAGGAAATGATATCATGCCAAGCAGTATCTATGATGGCTAGAGAATGATTTCCTGAAGACTCACAAATAGATTCCCTTGATATGCTCCCTTTACAACACGACTGTAATCTATCACAACTCTCACTATTTACACTTTTTTCGCAATCCTTTTTAGTAATATGTAGTTTCAAATTCATTCCACTAATACTGATACTATTTGGGCGCTGCTTCTTTTGTGAATGAATAAGGACTATAAATTCATCTCTTGCAACAGAAGGGAACTCATTTGAGCACTCACATCTAGTTTAGACCCTCGCAAGAAAAGATGGAAGTTTGACATGGAATTGCAGTGTGTAGAAGAAGCGTGGTCTTAAGGTCCTTTACAGTCTGGTCTCCCCGAATTTCAACTGTGATGGTATCGCCACCCAGGTTTCGAAACCTCACCTCCACCATTCCACTTTCACCTTTCCCCTCCATTCCAATTTCGCTTGCCAGTGCCACAGACGATGGATTTCGCGCCAAATAGTAATAACAATAACGAACCAAAACAGTCTTGTCTCCAAAATAAAGATTCAAAAAAAGGTAATTTTTAGCCAGACAAGGGGGACGAAGTCCTAGGAGGCAGAGGGGGAAGATCAGTCCAACCAATGAGAAAAGTTATTCAACATCCTTACCAACTGAACTTCGAAGTTAGTTCCTTTTGTGATTTAAAAATCCAGTAGAACTTTGAAAGATTTAAACTCAAGACCCTAAAACTGCCTTCAAGATGTGATCGAGCTTTTCCATGTTAAATTCACCACTTGGATAGCAGCAACTTGCCCCAAAATAAAAAGGCAGACAGCTCAACTAAAACTTATCTCGCCTTCTACTACAGTGGCAGATTTTGGCAAACATTGATCTTACCGTGGTCGCATGCAACCAGACATCAGGTTCAGCACCAACGGTTCCGTGGTGGGATCCGCCCTGTAGCAGGCTGTCGCACTACTCTCCCTGGAGACACCTGAGTTTTCTGAGGAAGTTAACTTCTCCTACCCCTGTAGCTGCTGCAATATAGCGAACCACTTCCTCACGGGCCTTTCCTGGAGAAATTTTAGTTCTAATGCTCCACTGAAACGGCTTGGTAACAAACAAGAATTTGGAATCCACACCCACCCACACGCAGTATCAGGGCGACAGACCTCATTTCAACCATCAATGAATCCCCTGTCCAGAACCGCTAAGCAATTCATCTCAATCCCCAAAACACACTCTCCTTGTTCACAAGCGACAGAACAGGTCAAAGGAGCCGGTAAGCCCAGGACCAAGAAATGTGTAAACAAATCAAAGGAATTAAAGGAGGTGGTTTGCGGGCTGGCAGAGGTTAAGGCCATTGGGAGTGGCCACGCACCACGCCCTAGCTAATAGAAGGGGGGGTGAGGTATGTCAGAGCCCTAGGCACAAGGACCTAAAGTTTTGATTTTAATTCTGTCTCCTCTAACCTGCGCCTCACACCTACCCCTCCTTCTTTCCACCCAATCACAACATTCTTTTATTTGTTTATTTATTTTTATTTTTATTTATTTTTACTTATATTTTATTTCATTTCATCTGATTCTCTTATATATATATATTTATTTATTTAAATAATAAACTAGGCTTCGAACACGTAAATTTCCATTAAATAGGGAAAGAGTAACGGTCGCCGCGTGGGCCAGCACAAGAAGCGTTAAGGCAACGACACGAAGGAGGCGGGGGAACATTAAGAGTTTTACACCAGATGAACATGGGGAAAGACTACCATGGCGCCACAGACGTGACAACCCCTTCGTCAGCGCGGTTGGGGTTCGTCCTACACATGAACCCCAGTAAACACGATGAAGGGGAGATGATTGATATTCCTATGACTAAGGCGAAGCCCCCAATGATCGAGCGAGGACATACGCTCCATGCTTAGCACTCGATCACCGCAGGATGAACAGGTGCAACGTAGAACAGGGCATTACATTTAGGGTACATTGGGAGGTAACTATGGTAGGAGGTGGGGCTTATCCCCTGAGTGTGGGCATTGTAGGCAGTGTAGGCCACATTGCGACCAACATAAACGTTAGGAATATTATTCTTAGTGTTCACTTATATTATTGGTAGTATGAACACTATGTAAGATTTATGATATCTATGTGAAGTTTTTAAAACAACTTCACATATATTATGATATTGTTTGTAACTCTCCTGAATAATAGGAATGAAGTTTCCTATATATGTGAAGAGATTCTATAAAGAATATTAATGAAGAAGACTTCTTCTGTTCGGCTTATCCTGCTCTTACATCTGGTATTAGAGTGAGCATGCCTATCTTTGATGGACGATTAAAAAAATTAAGGGCAGTGCCATGCTGTGTTTTCCTCAAGCGATGGAGATTTATCCAAAGTAAGTATTTGAATTTTATCTGTATTTTCTTTAGCAGTTTTTGTGAGAAAATCATTGTTGAAGTCTCTGAAGTTAGATCAGACATGATTTATTGGACCATGTGCTTCCTCTATCCATTTCTGCACTTGTACCACTTCTCAGGATTCGGGTCTTTCTAGACCATTCAACGCCTAAATATGCCGTTGACTTAGTTACAAACTTGATCTTCATACAGGAATCGTGAGGACTTCACACCATTGTCATCAAAAACATCATAGTGAGATCTAGTACAGCTATTGTAAACGTCTTGTTGGATAGAACAGATTATTATACAAAGGGTTTTATTGTGTTGTATTGTAGGTTCACAGTTAATTCGTTATTGGGTGGCATGCTCATTATGATAGTTTTTCTACTCTGACTTCGCTTTCTATAATATTATGTCAAATTTAGGGCAAATCTTTACTCCTGTGGTTTGATGATAGAATCTACACGTATTATTATCAGTACGACCACTTGGTGTATGTTTGATTACCCTGACAACACAAAAGGAGATCCGTTACTAGTAGAGACTACATGTAGAACTATGAGAAAACTCTCAACTCAGTCCATTCGATAAGTCAATTCGCAAAGTTTAAGACAAGTATGATTTTTAACAATGGTGTAGCAGCTGTCATTATGAGTATGTCATAACCGTCAAGGAAAGGAATAGTTGGAATTAATAGTTCGTGTTGAAGATTTGTGTTTAGGGTAGGACTGCAGTAATTAGACCTGTATTCATTTTGGATCTTCTTCTAACCCATTTTTTTTCTATATCCTGACAGTATCTACCATCAAACGTTTTCAAGACTCGTTGCATTGACATTGCGAGAAATAGCGATTATTATTCCACAAGAGCATTATATGAATAACTGTGTTCGAAAAGTTTTAATTGTAAAATTCAAACCTATAGTACACATATTGCCGGACACTTCAATTAACGCAAAGATTATTGTCCTACCATACACAAAGGAGGAGAGTATAATGGCATGAGTATTCATATGCTTCAGCAGTTGGGAGCTTGATAAGTTATGGTTGTACCAGACCAGCCATTTCACATGTGCTTCGTTTATGATCGATTATGGCTAATACAGGTAAAAGATTTGGCAAAAAGTAGTCCAATGGACTCTCAGGTATTTGAGAGGGACATCCGACATGTATTTATGCTATAGAGGGTCAAATAATTCTTTATCTAGCTATGTGGATTTAGACATGGCTAGTGATTTGGATGGTAGGAGGAGCACCACTGAATATGTTTTCACAAAAGGTGGCACGATAATTAGCTAAATTTATAGATTATAGAAGGTTTTGGCCTTGTATACTAGAGAGGCTGAGTATGTTGCAACTAAAGAAACTAGCAAAGAGATGATATGAATGAGAAGTTTTATGGAAGATTTTAGAAAAGAGAAAGATAATTGTAAATTGTACAGTGATAGTCAAAGTGCAATTCATCTGGAAAAGAAATCAACTTTTCATTATAGAATGAAACACATTTAATTGAGATATCACTTCATATGACAGGTATTGGAAGATGAGAAGATGAAGTTGGAGAAAATTCATACAAAGGAGAACCCTACAAATATGCTAATGAATCTATTTGTAAAGGATAAGTTGGAGCTGCACTCCACATCTATTGGTCTTCGATTTTGAGACTTGAAGAGGGAGAAACAGACCAAATGAAAGGATTAGAGGATAGAGTTGTATTGTAGAGTGAAAAAATTTATCTCGAAGTGGGATATTGTTGATTTGTGGAATTTAATCACTTTATTGGCCTACTTTTATAGACTTTTATGGAATACACAATAACCACCATCAGTTGACAAACCTCCGTCGGTCACCCATGGACCAACATCAGTCATGAAAGGAGTAACCAACATTGGTTAAGGCTTATTGGTATCAATTTCCCATGTGTGACTATTATAATTAAGTTGTGGGAAGTAGATATATCTTTAGTTGTAAATTGAATCTAATGGTTGTAATTGCATATATAAGCAAAAAGCTAGGGTTTAGAAGGTACAATTCAATTGAGAATAGAGAGAAGGTTCCTTTGAGAGAAAAAGAGAAATTTGTAGAGAAGAAATTACAGGACATCCAAGAAGGTGTGGAAGATTCCAAATCTTAATTGTGTTTCCTTTGTGATAATAAATTGGTTGTTTCTTCATGGATGTAGGTCACACTGGGTGTACCATCTTAAATCTTGTGTATTGTTTCTTCTTGTTTATTTCCGTATTAATTGATTTTATGCTTAGATATGATTAATGTATCTACACAACCGATGTGATAACCCCAACATATCTTACTCTCCTAGTAAATACATCTCCTATTCCCCAATCCATGGGATATGCCCTAAATCTAACACCCTAGCTTTAGATCTTACCATGGGGTGCGGCCTTACACATTTTTTATTATTTATTTTTCATTTCTCTTAAAGAACACCCTGTTCTCATACATGCATAAATTTGTATCAATTAGGTGCAACCAATACTGTTATTACATGTTTATCTATGCTTTAAATTATAAATTAATTTGAATTCCTTCAATATAAAACTTATTTGATCCAAATATAAAATACATATGCAAACAATCAAATTTATTTTATAAGTTTACAAATTAAAACTCCTTGTATAAATATATAACTACCCCCCCTCTCCCTGTGTGTGTGTGTGTGTGTGTGTGTGTGTGTGTGTGTGTGTGTGTGTGTGTGTGTGTGTGTGTGTGTGTGTGTGTGTGTGTGTGTGTACACATATGTGTTTATAGATGTATATCTGTACAATACATTAAGAATATATATATATATATATATATATATATATATATATATATTAGATACATACACACACACACACACAACCTATCATTTATGTTATCCTAAACCTCAAAATAATTTAACTTCCTTCTTGAGATAAAGGAGACTAATATGTTTCTTTCTCAACCAATCAGTAATAAGATTAGGTAGATAACTAAGAGTACATATTTTCTTAGATGATTAGGATGATAACTAATCACAAAAGATAAGCAACGAAGATCACTTTTTTTGAAAGAGAATAGAATAATATACCAAAATGGAAGATTCATAACTCAAAAACTATTTCTATAAGAGACATTTGAAATTTTACACTCCACTAGAAACCTTAATCAATCCATAACTGTTATAGTTGTTTAACAATGTACTGGACAAACTAAAACCAACCGTAAACCCAAATTATTTTCCTTGAAGAGACTATACTAAAAACATGTATATTTATTGATTCAGATACCTCAATTTTTGACTGAAATGGAGAGATTAAAAATTTGATATAAGCTCCATAGGTTTAAATATAAAACAAAAATGAATAAATTACTTTCACTTTTTCATTCTATACATATTCTATCATTCGATTTGATACTACATTTCTTGTTCCATTGTGAAATCCCCAAACAAGAATCTCATAATTTATTCCTCCAATTCCAAATAAATATTTACAAATTACTTATGACGTATTGAACTTGAAACACCTATTATTTTAGTTGAATATAAAGGAAATATATATGTACAAGTTCAAGAGTTTTCTTCTAATAAAAAACACATGAAGAACCAGGATATAAAGAGAACCCCACTTTTCAAAAATCTTACAAGCTTAATCCTTTCAAACAAAATATTTGGGGAATGAAAATAACATTGAAATTTTACAATCTAATATAATCCATCATGCATTCCTCCTTTTTCCAACACTTTACAAGTATCTATAACTATTAAAATGAAAAATTAAAAACTGCCCTAAATAGGTAACAAAATGACAAATGTTTTGTTTGAAAACAACCTTGATTTCCTCATGAGGAAAGGCATCTAAATCCATTAGCAATGATCCAAGAAACATTCTCCAACAAAAAGTAGTAGCACTCCAAAATGTAGGATAAATTACCTTGTTGTCCATCCAAGCAAATGACATCATTACATGACTTCTCTAAAAGTGTAGCACAAGATAGCCTCCTTCTAAGCCCATGTGAGAGATGATGCATTCCTCTAATTTTTACAAGAAGGGAAGACTACAAGTTTGAAAAATTCACATTCAAAAAATAAAAACATCTAGCATAAACAAAACACAATGAAGAAACACCAAATTTCTTCATATAGGGGAAGAAGGGAAAGTATGCCCATTTCCATCATTTTAAAATCCACATATTAAATTTTTCTAATAGGAAAACCATCCTCTAAACTTAACCAAACCTCGATATTCCAATTCCAAGCCTCTTCCTTTCCATAATTTCTCAAACCTTCGAAGGTTTCCTTTCACAGAAAGGAAGATGAGTTTTTAACCCATACAAAATCTCATCTCCCTCATCAACCATATGAAGGGGCGAGAAAATAAATGAAGAAAACCTATCATGGATTTCCTATCAATCCTTGTAGGTGTAAGAGGGGGTTTACACCCTCTTCCCTAAAATACCAAGTCCATATCAAGTGAGATGGATGGAAACCAAAAATAAAAATAACCACATACACTACAAGAAACATTCAATAAAAATGCACAACCAAATGACAAAGACATTCTACACATTTCTGCATAAGGAAAAATATAAAACAAGAGGATGAAAGGATTATATCTCAGCCAAGAAAAGCAACTTCAAAACTAATTCCAAGAACTCCAAGTTCTAAATATTTTACCAAAATCTCCTCCAAACTCCCAAGTGTAATAACGAATCGAAGTATCTCACACCCCTCCAAAGTGGAGGAATAAGAAGATGAAACTATATGATCCTCACCAATGAGAGGGTGGAATGTGTCCCCTCTTCCCACAAACCCAATATTTTCCTAAGGTCTCCATAATGAATACGAAAAGGGTATTAATGAGGATAATTTGTAAAGGAAATAACAAAATAAAAAATTAAATATATTCCAGATTCCCAAGAATGCCCACAAAAAAAGTTATCTAAGGGATGCACATAAGAGTTGTTCAAATGGGAGGGAAACACCCAATTGACCCTTGAAAAAAAAAAAACCCTATCTATAGGGATGGTCACAATAAGAGTTTATGTTCAAATGTGTAGGGAAACACCCAATTCTACCCTTGAAAAAAAAAAAACCCCTAGCCATAGGTCCACTGGTCCAATGGGTTTCGAGTTTGAGAAAATTGGGATACAAAGAGAAGTGCAAGGAAACACAGCAGGGAAAGATACATCCACAAACTTGTATTTTAGTGGGATTCACCTAACTCATGTTTAAGTTTTCCCACACCTCCAAAAACAAAATTAAAATAAAAAATACTAACACAAGTAAGGACTGTTAGGCCCGTAAAATAACTGGGATACAAGGTTTAGAAGTAGTGGGAAAGATTTACCTCAAAAACTCATGTTTAAGTTTTCCCAAGAAGGACAACAACAAAATGTTCCTAGAATTAAAATCATGAAACACTAACATATGTAAGTGACTGATTTATGCCAATTATTTTTAAGCCAACTATAAACAAGGTTTACAAATCGATTAATCAATGTCCCTTTGTCCCAATTGCAAAAATGAGTCAAGTTTTGGAAACAACGACATGTTCCTACTTGTGCAATAATTAGAGGTGGAACATATAAGTCCCACATTCTCTAGTGTGATTTATGCCAATTATTTTTAAGCCTACATACTCAATACACAGGGTCAATCGATTACCCACTCGAATTGTGACGGTTAAAAAAAGCCGACATGATACCATATACATCCAGTGCAATTAATTAAATTTTGGGATGAAAAGTATAAATTAGGTCCCACATTCAAATAATATGTATGAACCTGACATAACCTACACACTAGAATGACACACGTCATCATACCCACTCGATACGAAATAAAAAAAGCAAAAATTGAATTGTGAGGTTTTGGCCGACATGACCACTTGTGCAAAATTAGAGGTGGAAGTATAAGTCCCATCTAGATCGATACCATATACATCCAATAATTAATTAAATTTTGGGATGAAAAATATAAATTAGGTAATCAAATAATATCTATAAAGACATAATTAACTAGAATGACATACATCCATAGTAGATCAAAAATAGATTCCATCTAGATCACATCACAAGAACATTTATCACATCATCAGCAAAGTAATAGTCATAATAAATGTCCAAAATGGTATACATATTTCGCATACCAAATAGCACCCATATAATTCACTTGTTTATAATATCCTTAACAACATCAGTAAAAATAGCAATAAAAATTGTCATAATAGATTGACACTGCGCGTCTCATACATAACCTGTATCACCAATTTGGTCCACGAAAATAAATATAATTTCCAAAATATTAGTGTATCAATATCACAAAGCCAACAAACTAGTGGGTACCACATCCCCCTTCCTTAGAAACAAACTTCCTCCCAGAAGTCATATGAAGGGGTAAGAATAATGGCCTCTCAAAGTTACCACATCGTACCAGGTAATTGTTAATCTCGACAAACATGTCCCACAAACTATAAATTTCTTCAACATCAATTATATCTCATATTAAGATAATGTTAATTAAGATAAATTGTAGCTTCCAAGAAGCTTCAATAACATCATGTCTTCTAAATTCTCGAGAAGGTTCCACATGAGTGTATTCACAACATAAGGGTAATTTTTAAGGAAATTTTTTATGTGTGTGCCAAGGGAACAAAACAAAAATTCATAAAAGGTTAACCAGTTAAGAACACATGATGTGCATGAAGCCACCCTTGAATGTCAAAAAAACCATACAAGAAGAGAGTAAATTTTCCAATTTTACGAGAGGATTCACTTTCTAGCTCACACTTATCTTTAAAATCTAGGATAATATTAACTAGACATTAAAATTTTCCCTATCATTTGCACTGTTCCTTTATGGATAAAGGACGAAGGGTCACATAACACGAAGCATAATAAAAAATGTGATGAATTGATTAAGTAATACTATTTATAAATTCACAAATTGAAAGTACAAAAAAATTATGTAATATCTAGATAACCATAAAGTTAAGATTAATACTCTATTTTTGCCTTGGGGTTCCATAACTTGAACCCTTTACTCAAGTATCATATAAAAAACCTATTAGTATTGATTTAGGAAACCGATAAGGATAGATTAATTTGGTCTTGTTTAAAAGTTTATCAAATTTTCTGCCATGAAAATATAAATTCCGCACTACTAGATCCCAACAATGACACTATAACTTATTAGAACAAAAAACAACTAATTTGTTGACTCAACAAGGCATAAAAGGAGTTTACTAAGATTATTAATTTTAGCTTTTTAATTGAGAGAAAAAATTTAATGATCTATGCATAAAATGTATCCAAATAGGGAGGTTTTAAAACTTGAAAAAGTTATGATGAAATTAACATGCTTATTTATTGGTCAAGCTTGAAATAACCTATCCTATCACAACTTCCCCGAGAGGTCGATTGGAGAACAAGCATGTTTTCTCTAGACAGAAAGGTATATTCCAATGTATTCTTAGTATGCTTAACCAATGTTATTTTAAATCATCAATTACCTCTGTAAAAACCTATAATTTAGCTTGAGCAATTTAAATACTTAAATTGAACTAATTATACCCTTTCCTGCAAATTGACGACATATCATCAATATCACACATTTTCTCTTCTATCATCATTAATTAATTACATTATGTTAATTAATTAACTCTTCTATCAAATAACGACACCAGTTAACAACCTTTTGTTAATCATCTCTCCTTTCTATCTATATTAATTATTTATTTATAATTAATTAAACTCCTCTTTCTATCTAGATTAATTAATTATTCTTAATTAATTAATTCTCTCTTCTATTTAATCAATAAATCATCATTTATTTGATTAAAATCCTCTCATAACGTAAACCATACTAATTACTCCTCTACAAAGTTTCTATAAGCTTCCACACCTATTAATTAATCACTTTGGTTAATTAATAAATACACACAATCCCCATGAGTCACTAAAAGACAAACTAAACTCTCCAAAATTAAACTCAACCAATTCTAAACCATGTTTATCCATAAATAACCTAACTTTGCTATTATCGCACATACAATAGGATGTAAAGCTTCATCAAACCATTGGGTTATAAAAGGAACCCTCCTCTAGCCTTTCCACTTACACCTAAATGAGAATACAGCCTATAATATAACCATTTTATCATCTTAGAGAATTCTTTCATTAGAGGAGCTAGTTATCTTCATTTCTTGCATTCATCCATCAAATTTTTAAATTCATAGGGAGATATGTCAAATGATCTTGTTGTCATGGATTGAGAAGACTCCATTCTTGAAAACCTTGGGATTCAAGCATACAATCAACCCTTTTGATTTCTAAGGATATAAATAGATTCATTTCATTAGCATTCAATTGGAGACAGAGGTTAATTTATTTAGCATGTTAGTTTGAATTTTCATTTCATGTTCTAATGAAAATATGTTAATAGATAATCTTTTCTTAAGATCTAAGCATGATAGTATATAGATCTAGTTAGCATTGTATTAAAGCTCTTAGGTGTTATCTTTGATTTCATTTGCATTGTTAACTAATTGATATACACATTTGGCATGCCCGGTGGGACTTAATCTATTTTCCTTTACACTTAATTTCAATTTTTTGTAGTTATGTTTCAATTTTGATTACTAACCCTCTTTTTCACTTGTTGATCAAACTTTTTTTAAATAACTTGTTTCATTGAATCTTCCTTATAGGTATAACAGAGGTGAAGTGTTGAAAAAACATGATCTTGATGGGAAAATTTCAAGATTTCTCCATGTTTTCATGTTTAGAGTTTCATTTTTCAACATTTTAGATGTTAGTTTTGTCAATTTCTTGAAAATCGTAAATTCTTGAGCATGTAGGTTAGTGTTTAATAGTTTCAAGTCTTCTATTTACATATTAATGTGGTTGGTTGCTATCAAAATTTAATCTTGGTGAGAAACTTTAAAGATTTCTTCATGTTTTCATTGTTATAGCTTACTTTTTCATCGTTCTACATGTTAATTTTGTCAATTTCTTTAAAATGTTAACTTTTTTATCGTGAATGTTAATGTTTGATAGAGTTGAGTCTTCTACTCATATAATAATGTGATGGGTTATTGTCAAAATTGTATCTTTGTTGGAAGAATTTGACCTTTTTGCAGATTAAAGGATGTTTTTTTACTTTTTTGAGTACATTTTAAATGCATACCCGTCAGCATAAGAGCATATGTGTAACCCATCTTCCGAAGGCTATAAATTTTTCTCCCGAACTTGAAATGACTTCATTTTTTTTGCGTTGGAAATTAATTGAAATGAACTATGAAATGAAATAATAAATTTGGGATTTATACTTATAGAATTTACAGATTCTCCCTTTATCGTAAAACTAGTCATTTTCTAACATGTCTAATGTTTTGATAAATTTTGTATTTCCATTATTTATTTGATTTAGACCAAATATTGTGTATTTTAATCTCTTGTAAATTTTCGTGATCTTGAGAATCAAAAATAACTTTTTATCTCTATCTTTTTAACATTTGGATTAACTTAGAAATTCGACTATTCATTTTACTTAAGGGAATGAACCTTTTACAAAGCATTTTTTATGGTCCTTTGATTTGAAGTTTTCCATTTCTATCTAGTCAGGATAAAGGTTGTGTATGCTATTCTCTTACACCTTAGGGAAATCTTGAGAATCAAAACCGAGTTTAGTCTTCATTTTCTAATATTTGGTTAATTACAAAACTTCATCTTACGTTTTTGGTTTAAGGAAATGAAAATTTATCAATATTTTTGTACAGTTCATTAATTGTAAATATTTCATTTACTTTTAGTTGTATTAATTATTTTGCATGATCTTCTTTTACATGCTTGGATGATATTGAGAACCAAAAGAAACACTTAATCCTATTTTAAATAATGTTATTTTCTTGGAGAACTATTAACACTTCAGTGCATGACCTAAAAATGCTTGTCAAAGAAAGGAGTTTGAAAAAACTTTTCTAACTACG
Source organism: Taxus chinensis (assembly GCA_019776745.2). Lineage (NCBI taxonomy): Eukaryota > Viridiplantae > Streptophyta > Pinopsida > Cupressales > Taxaceae > Taxus > Taxus chinensis. The sequence goes on from CM034147.1 coordinate 215,827,825, forward strand.
TGTGAGTTGAAGATTGCCAAATAACAAACGAATAAACCACATTAAGTATAAAAGATAAAAAAACACTGCATTTAAAACACTTGATTTTCAAGTTCAGATAAGGGTACACCTCATGTGCTTAAAACATGGACATAACCATTTTTGAATAATCCTTAAGATGCAATAATAGGGGTGGTCCTAGGAACCCCAAAGTAGTCCATGCAAGACGGAACCTTTTGGATAAATAAGGAACTTCTCTAAACACCTAACTGACTAGTATACACATGGAATTTAGCATCAAATTTATCTGTATCATGACCCCAGTGAGAGTACACAATGGACACATTTATTTCCCTCTATTCTTGAAGGGGGAAAAGTAAAGTCATGATAATCCTTGGGAAACCTTAACAAACCGAGCTCACTCTTAGATAACTTTTGACATCTAGTTGATTGAACCACCTAGGAAGATATTTTTGACCAAGATCTAGCTTTGACAATTTCAAACCCAAAATTAGTTGAGATCCATTATTCATCATGAAACATGTGAAGCATTAATTTTTCGTAGTTTTTCACTTGTTGTAAGGCAAGGAGAAACTCTGCCAAAGTGAGGCCAACATTTTTCACCCCCAATTAATCTACTTCCTTCATTTTCTTTGGACACTTTGTTAAATAGAAGAAGAGTAACTACCCTTGTTTTACAAATTGATTGTATTCACCATTTTTGTGTCCATTTACACTCATCCATGTTTGTAACTAATTTAGTAAATGTCTAAAGTGTGTTGAGATGTTTTCATATCATTAGTAGCCTTTTTTAATTTTGATATCCAAGTCAAGATCATCATCGTGGTTAGGATGGATTCATCACCTTGACTATCTTTTGAACTATTATCTTGTTTATATCGTGTAGCTAAAATGTTTGTATATACGTCTTTTTTGTTGTAAACTTGACCTAAATGTCTATATTATGATGTTATGATATATACACTTTTAATATTCCTAGGTATACTCTAGCTTTAGCTTGATTTCAATTACTACCTTAATTTTGAAAAGTGTTGAGTGTTACCACTTTTTCATGTTATATCAATATAATCTTGATATTAATACCTTACTTTCTCACAAATTTTGGTTAACATATCTTGCTGGAATTGTTGTGTCGCTCACAATCGTAACTTCCTCTTTTTGGAATATAGGTCTAGATTAGATTCAGGTTTGCTTTTCGTATACTTCATTTGTGGATCATGTTAACTCCTTGTTATTACTTACTTCTTGTTCATTTATCTAAACTCGACATAGGTAGTGAATTTTTGTTAATCATTTTAAAACACTAACTACCATTTTGGAAACATACTTAGGAATTATATCATTTGGTTGATTGGTTTTAGAGCTAAGCATCATGTGATTGTTTCTTATTTTATATCTTTTGACTCACTCATTTAGAAAAATCACTTGGGAACATTTATCCTTTGACATTCATTATATCTCTTTGAACTATTAACATTATTTTTATGTTTCATTTAGCCTATACCAATACCTTTTAAATAAATTCAAAACATCTTAGTGAAAATCTCATACATAATTTCCCTAAAACTATATTGGGAGTAAAAACGTAGGCATTTGAAATGAAACAATTAAAATCTTGGGAAACTTCAAATAAACAAGGGGTCAAATCCCCTTATTGACCATGATCTCATGACTTTATTTTCCATAGAGAAAGAAGTGGATGATATGGTAGATCGTAGTGGTGATGAGTTAGGGTCACCACCTACAGAATTTAATTTTGACCCTGAATTATTAGATGAATTCCTTTTTAGAAATAAATATTGGGTGCTAGCAAGAGTGGTGGAATTAGGAGCTAGAATGCCTACAGAACATGAGACAATCTAACCCACGATTGCGGCTAAAGAAAAGGAAAAACATATCATTAACATGGAATATATCCTAACACATGGGCATACTTCCATGTCCAACATAGGAAAAAATAATAAGGTGGGTTATAAAATTCCCTTCGTCAAGATGTTGCATAGAGTTAGATTAGAACATGAAAATATAGAACAACCTCCACACAACAAATAAGAAGAAGAACATCTTGAGGAAGAAGTCACTATTAAAAAAAAATCCAAAATCTTAGTCAATAATTATCTTTACTAACATCTCAGGCACAAAAGGCAACAAATATAAATGTGCATAATGCGAAGCCTAAGGTCAAGACTAGTTAACTTCACATGGATAACCAAGAAGGAGAAAATACAAAATACAATCGCATATATATTCTTAGTTCTCGTACTAAAGATTAATTACTTACACAAGAAATTAAATCCATGAAAGAAACGCTTACAAGCATTCAAGAAAGTAATGTTGGGCATAGAAAAAAGTATCAATACAAAAAGCTATGATCCCATCCATTTGATAAAGCTAAGACATTTCAACTCTTTTCTAAGAAGTTTGACATGTAAAAATTTGACAAATACCGAGGGAAAGGAGACCCATAAGATCATGTGAAATATTTTTACATGGCATGCCAATAAATTTCATATAGATAGAATTACCTCATATGACTCTTTCCAAAGTGTCTAAGGGGACAAGCCTTGGAATGGTTCACTTGCTAACCTCATGCATCTATCTTCATATTGCCTAGACTAGCAGAAAGGTTTTCTTGACATTTATCATACAACATAGAAAGTGACATAAATATGACAGAATTGTGTAGTACTAAACAATTCCCTAATGAAACATTTGAAAGCTTCTTAGGAAGATGGCGAGGGATAGTCAGCCACTTCCTTTGCACATTTCGTAAAAAAACACTTATGAGCACATTCGTTCCTAATCTAAACCCAAACATCACTTTTCATTTACAAATGCATTCTGTTTGTACCTTTTTAGAGGTCATTGAAAAGGGCATACAAATATAAAAAATCCATCATTGCAAAATGAACAATAAAATCAGCTTCTAAAGATAAACAAAATGCCAAACCAGCGGAAAAGACAAAGATCTTTACTGAAAACAAGAACGTGTTGGGAGATGGAATCAAATATTTCATATGAGTGAAAATATTTCAAGTTGGTCAACCTTTTAAAATGACCAAAGGACCTATTCAACCACCCCCTAAGCGTAGGAATTTCATTCTTCTTAATGAGTCTTTATTTGTAATATTGAAGAAATTAGATGTAGTCCACATTGTGAATTATCCTAAAATGCAACCTTTTTGATGACAAAGCTCCTAAACCATCATGGCATAAAGATCATGAATATTGTGATTTTCATTGTGTAAAAGGACATAAGACAGACAAGCACCTAATACTTTTCGTCTACATCCAAGATCTCATTGACAACGAAGAGATAGAAGTTCACACCCCAGAGAGAAATCAAATGCTGAATAAAAATATGGGGATATTCAAAGAACCATTCCCTAAACATGGAAAATTAGATGAGAAATGGTCGGATCAAGGATATTCACCCGAAAATTTCAAATTTTCAAACTATCTATACATAAAAATGACAATAATCATTGTGACTCCCTCATTGGATGTGTCCACTCTTCTAATGAACATGTGAATATCATTAGGATCAAGGGTAAGGATTACACTATGGTAACAAGGCACGCCCATCTCATGATCCCAAAACCCTTTCCATCGACCCCTTGGGATGGTCAATACAACCTCTTAGAATAACTTGAGAAGACATCTACCAAGATTCCAATCTTAGATCTTCTGAACATATTAAATGTACATAAGGAAATATTATACAAAACTCTATAGGGGTTAGGAGTGCTAATGGAAGTAGATCCTTAACATTTACAAGCCACAGTGGAAAAAATCGCATTGACTTAACATATCTCCTTTAACCATAAGGAAATCCCCAATGAAGATGAAACACATAATATTCCCTTGTATATAGAGGTATTTGTTACCCTCTAGGAGATAAAACGGGTGCTTGTGGACAATGGGTCAGGGTTGAATATATGTACATTGAAACTAATTAAACATTTGGGAAACAAAGATGAATATTTAGAGTCCCATATTATTACCATAACTGCTTATGATAATACAGAGCGGGAGTCATCTGGAACAATCACATTTCTAATGGATGTAGGACCAACTTGTCATAATACAAAGTTTCATGTTTTAGACTTGGAATTTCCATATAATATGATTTTTTTCCACCCCTGGATTCATGCCATGCAGACCATACAATCAATATTCCATCAATGCATCAAGATAAACCATGAGGGACACACTCTCACACTACAAGGATATCCTGATCCTTTCGCTCACTACAGAGCTTTAAATATCTTTGTTTGTAAGGGTAAATATGCATGTCCTTTTTCTAATATAGTTTTTCCCCTTAAATTGCAAGCTATGGAATCATAATTTGATTATAACTCCCGTAACACTTGTGCTCAAGAAGCTTCTGCATCTACTTATCATTTTGATTCATGGGATAGGAAATTTTTGGAGTATGGTTGTGGAGAATGCAATGTGTAACAAGCTCTCCCGGACCTATCTTTGTGACCTAAAACAAGAGGGTGACCCAACTATCATTTCAAATGGCCTAGTTATGAGAAAAATATTGGGACATTCTTACCTGGGGGATTAATTACTAAGGAGACATTGCTAGACCCACCTACAACTTGGGTCTCGTAGGATACTCAATCAACCTTCTACAAAATCCTTGAGTATGAAATTTCTATCCGAATGATGTATTATATGGGCTGCAATGTCCTATGATGTAGAAAGAATAGGAAAGGACCAAGAGAACCAATTACACTTCAATATTTCAAAATGGAAAGATATGGTATCGATATTTGACCCTATGTATCACACCCAAATGATCAAGACGCTACCTGTTCTGAGTGGAAGGATAGCTCTAATTATTTATACAATGACATAGATTCCCACTATAGCCAATATGAGGATATTGCCTCAATGAACCTTTTCATGGACACCAATTTCCTTACCTTAACCCCCAAGTAGTATAAAATTTACCTTGTCTACCCTTCCCTTGTCAATTAGGACCAACAACGTCATGTGTCATTGTATGTTTTTGAGAACGATTAGGCCATTGCAAATTTTATGGGCATACGAGATATAATTTAAACATGCGATAATAACAAAGGTTTCTACATTGAATTACATGCCTACACCTATTTCGGAGAGGAGGCTGAGCTTTGTGGTCATCATAACTGAAGAAAAAGCAAGGGAAAAAATCTCAACGAAAAGCCTCGGAAAAAGAAAATGTCCAAGTCTCAAAGTGAAAACCTCTTTGAGGCACTGCCTAACAATAAGTAAAAAAATTAATGGAAAAAATAAGTGACCAAGCTAAGGGTGAAAATATCATAGAGATGCCCTTCAAAAAATATCTGAACCTTCCTCTCAACCCTACGCGTATGGAGGATATGTCAAAAATGTTGGTAGAAGAAACCATTGATGTAAATATTGGAATAGAAGAAGACACAAAGATAGTCAAGTTGGGATCTTCTCTTTCAGAAATAGAAAATAAGACATTGACCTTTATTCTTAGAGCATTTTTGGACATATTCACATGGTATTATAAAGATATGTCAGGATTAGATCTAACTTTGGTGGTGCAAAAATTAGTAGTGCATCCAAACACAAAGAATATTAAATAGAAGCTAAGGAAAATACATCCATGAGTGGCCCTTCTAGTTAAAGAGGAGTTATAGAGACTATTAGCAATAAGGTTAATCAAACCCGTTGACTACTCCTAGTGGATACCAAACGTAGTTCTAGGACAAAATAAACCGGTTGACATCAAAATTTTCACAGACATTCGAGACATCAACAAGCCATGTCCAAAAGATGATTTTCCTTTTCCAAATATCAACATGATTATGAATTCAACTTCAGGCTATGAAATTTTGTCTCTTATGGATTGATTTTCAGGATACAATCAAATCAATAAATGAGAAGAAGATCGGTATAAGATGAACTTTACAAACCCTTAAGGAACATTTAATTTCCATGTAATTCCCTTCACCTTCAAAATTCCAGTGCGGCCTATCAATGATCCATGACATTAATATTCCATGATATGCTACATAACATCATGGAGGATTATGTAGATAATATCCTTAGTAATTTTAAGACAAGAGAAGAACACCCTAAATTTTTGAAACGTATCTTTAAACATCTACGAGAATATAAGGTTAGGTTGAATCCAAATAAATGTGTGTTTAGAGTATTATGAGGGAAGCTTCTAGGCTTCATTGTATCAAGGAGAGGTATTGAGGTAGACCCAGCTAAATTCATTGGTGTTATAGAAATGTCTCCTTCCAAGAATATAAAATAGCTACGTAGCCTATAAAGAAAAATACAAGCCATTCTCTGCTTCATTTTGAAAATTTCTGATAAGTTCCCTTCCTTTACTCATCTTCTTAAAAAGGATATTGATTTTTTTGGGGGGCCACAGAGACAATAACCCTTTTCCTTTCTTAAAAAATACCTGGCCAATCCGCCTTTTCTCATGCCTCCGACCCTAGGTGAGTCACTTTTTCTATACATATCTACTACACAATTTGCTATTGGCACTTTTCTTACACAATATAACCTAATACAAAAAGAAAACATTATGTACTACCTTAGTTGTACCCTAATTTCCTATGAGCTCAACTATCCCCAAATTTAAAAAGATTGTCTAGCTGTTGTTTTTTCTTTTCAAAAACTCTACGATTACCCATTGAACAATAAAAACAAACTTATATCCAAAGCTGACCAACTTAAATACCAATTGTCAAAACCCGCCCTTATAGGTAGAATAGATAATTAGATCAATATTCTCAAATAATTTTACCTTGAATACGTGCATCATAAATCAGTTAAAGGACAAGTACTTTCTGACCAATTAACATAAGCACCTTTACCTAGAACAAATCCTATAGGTATGGAGCTTCCAGATTCATCACTAATGTATATTGAAGAATATATCATATGGCAGATTCACTTTGATGAATCATTCATTTTCCATGGTTCAGGTGCAAGATTAGTACTAATCAATCCTTCAGGAGAACCCATACCACAATCTTTCCATCTTTGTTTTCCTTACACAAATAACACTGAAAAATATGAGGTGCTCATCGCTAGATTGAATCTTGTGATCATGTGGAATATCTAGCATTTCAATTTCGGTGGTGAATCACAATTTATTATCAAACAAGTCAATGATGAGTACAAGGTCAAGGATGACAAGCTCATCCCATAGAAGAAACTAGTAGAAAATCTAAAAGAATAATTTGTGCATATTACCTTTGAGAAAATTCCAAGGGCACAAAAATAATCTGCATATGCAAAGGAGATAGTGGGTTAGATGTTGCAGATTCTGCCAAAAAACAATGATATGCCATTATTTGTTGAAAATCTATGTTAACTTGCATATGATATACCAAAATCATGTCTGGCATTTGAAGTTGTTTGTCCCTACTCACCTTCGTATGCACCTATCTATGAATACCTTAAAAACATCTCCTTCCCTACTAGCATTTTCTGATCTGAAAAACAAACCATTATCCTCCAAATAACCCATTGTACCCTTTGAGGAGGTACTTTGTATCATCTTGAATATGATGGGAATTTTTTTCGATGTCTATATGTAGCAGAGTCGGTCCAAGCAATCAAGGAAGTACATGAAGGGGTGTGCCACACCCATATGAATGGAATGGTTCAATAAAAAAAGTTGTTAAGGATGGGATACTAATAGCCTACTATGGAGACATATTGTTGTAACCATCTTCAGAAATGTGTTCTATGTCATAAGTAAGGAAATTGCATCCATGCACCGTCACAGCCATTGTAACCAATTACAATACGATTTCACTTTTACAAATGGGGACTGGATTTAATAGGGAAGCTCACCCCTACCTCATATGACGTTCATACCCACATCATCATGGCCAGATAATATTTCACTAAGTGGTTGGAGGTTGTTCCATTAGCATATGTTACAGGCAATCAGATATCAAATTTCATCATGAATCACCATATTTTCTGGTATGGTATTCCTAGAACCATAGTTACTTAAAATGGAAAATAATTCAACAATAAGAAGGTGAAATATATTTGTCACCGATTTAAAATAAGATTAAAGTGGTCTACGTCATATTACCCTCAGAGTAATGGGCAAGCTGAAGCCACTAATAAAACATTGTTTTAGAGCCTGGAAAAGACGGTGAGTAAGACAGGTCATAATTAGAATTTTCAAATTCACCCAGCCCTCTAGGATTATAGGACCTTCATTCGCACTCCTACTGATGTGGAACCCTAATCCCTAGTGTTTGGACAATAATATATCATCCCATTGGAAATAGAGCTTCCTTCCTTAAGGATATCTTTTATAGATTATCTGGACAAAGATGAGGATTACAGAGTGACCAAGTTGCAAGAATTATAACTCATAGATGAAAAGTGCATCTGTTCCCTTAACCATCTCAACTTATATAAAAATAGAGTATCCGAGAACTACAAAAAAGGAACAAACCTCATCAATTTGAGGTTGGAGATTTGGTTATGAAAGTCAATCAGTTTAACACAAGGGAAGAAAGAGAAAAGTAAGGAAAGTTAAAACCACACTTGTTAGGACCTTATGTCATTGTGGTAAAATATGAAACAAAAGCATAAAAAATTTCTCATCGTAATGAATATGATCTCCATGAGCCTATGAATGCCTTGCACCTTAAGTGGTTTTATGCTTAAACATGGTGCAAAAAGATAAAAAGTAAAAAATGATCAAAATACAAAAAAGAGAAAAATAGTAAAAGAAAAATAGAAAACAAGCCATCCATGTGTGAAAACCACACAATTATGGAAATTTAGATACATCCCTTTGTGAAAAATGACTTCTGGCACCTTGCTAGTACTTGTTGTTAACAAGCATCTGGTTTATAGGGGGTACTTTTATTTAACCTTGGAGAAGTTCCGCTCTAGCATCTGAAATTCCCTATGAGTCTATCCTATCAAGCCTTGATCTAGTTGTTTCTCCTTTCATAAATCATGGAAGGTATTTCCTTTGTATATTCCCCATCTAATACTAGCAGAACCTTCACACATTCCTCTTCTTGTTTATAAATATGTGGTGCATTCCCTCATATATTCTCCATATAACGCTAGAGGCATCCATGTTTTTCAGTTTCCTATACATAGCTTTGAAAAACCTTAGAAAATCACAAAAACATAGAAAATTGTTTCAAAAAATTCCCACAAGTGCAAACCACACTAAAAAAAATCTTACAAGAACATAGCTTTAGTTTACTTGCTTTATCTTGTTTCTTACTTTGTTTGGTAGTTTGTGTACATTGATTTCTTGTATAGTTTCTACTTTCTTATACAGTTGTATAGTTTTTCACATAAACATATTTTGTTAGATTCATATTTTATTTCTTAGATTAGATTCATTCTCATTGGTATATATGAAGTGTGTTTCTGCATGCTTGTAAATAATTACACATAGTTGTGTTAATTCATGTTGTTTAGTAATGTATATTTGATATGTTTGTTAACATTTTCTTGTTTTTTCTTATCGCATGTACATAGTTTTGTTATCACATCATCATATCTCCATTTATATCATCACATCTAACATCATCTATACGTCATATATAAATAAAATGATATACATGTATGCTAAGCTAATCATAACATATTATATCATCAAATGGGGATAACAGGGATCAAAAATATCAAAATCTATCCTCCCAAATTAATATCATCGTATCATCCAGTCCACTAATCTATAACATCACATATACAATACAATTGATATCATGTATGTATCTATCATAAAAATCAAAAACATGTGATACGTCATAAATATCCATCATGGTACATATATAAGAAATAAAATCAGATAAAATCATGATCCAATCCTCATCCATAACAATAGTAATCATCGTGAATCATGTAAATAGGTGGCATGTCTAAATGCTAATTGATGCTATTAAATATGAAATTAAATACATAAAAATACTAGGAAGTGTTGGGGTACTCACGAATGGTCCATCGTCATCATTCTAAAAGTACTATCAAATGGTATCAATGCGTCTATGGTGATTCCGCACCCTAGGCATCTAATTCGTCACTCGTGGTAACTCACAGTAAAAATTTGGTAGTGTTTGGTAGAAAATGTAATGATCAAGATGATATAACCCCCTCGAGAGGGGTATATTTGGCTATTTTAAACCACCATGATGCCCTAGGGGCATGTTTTGACCACTATGATCACTCTAACACTTCTTCTATCCACCGTAATGATTGTTTTTATTAAATAATCAAATTAAACTCCTTTTCACCACATCGGGGTGTGTTTTCACTTCTTAGAACCCGTTTCTTCTCTCAAGGGATTTTTTTTCTTTTATATTGAGCAATTTAAATGCTCAAATTGCACTAATTATACCCTTTCTGGTGAATTGACAACATATCATCAATGTCACACATTTTCTCTTCTATCATCCTTAATTAATTACATTACGTTAGTTAATTAAATCTTATATCTGAAAATGACACCAATTAACGACCTTTTGTTAATCATCTCCCCTTTCTATCTAGATTAATTAATTATTTCTAGTTAATTAATACAACTTTCTATCGGGATTAGTTAATTATTGTTAATTAATTAATTCTCTTTTATATTTAATCAATAAATAGTCATTTATTTGATTAAAATAATCTCATAACATAAATCATACTAATTAATCCTCTAAAAAGCTTCTATAAGTTTGTACTCCTATTAATTAATCTGTTTAGTTAATTAATAAACTATCTCAATCCTCACGATTCACTAGAGGACAAACTAAACTCTCCTAAAGTAAACTCAACCACTTATAAACCATGCTTATCCATAACTAACCTAGCATTGATGTTTATCCACATACAATAGAGTGCAAAGATTCTTCAAACAATTGGGTTATAAAAGGAACCCTCCTCTATCCTTTCTACTTACACCTAAAATAGCATAGAGCCTATATTATAGTCATTTTATCATCTTAGAGAATTCTTTCATTAGAGGAGCTAGTTATCTTCATTTCTTGCATTCATCCATCCACATTTTGAAGTCATATGGAGATATGTGAAATGGTCTTATAGCCATGGATTGACAAGACTCCATTCTTGGAAACCTTGGGATTCAAGCATACAATCAACCCTTTTAATTTGTAAGGATCTAAATAGGTTCATTTCATTAGCACTCAATTGGAGATAGAGGTTAATTTGTTTAGCATGTTAGTTTGGATCTTCATTTCATGTTCTAATGCAAATATGTTAATAGATTTTCTTTTCTTAAGCTCTAAGCATGATGGTATATTAATCTAGTTAGCATTTTATTGAAGCTATTATGTATTATATTTTATTTAATTTGCATTGGTAACTAATTCATATACACAACCTCAATCACCAATCACCCATTAAATCAAAAGGGAAATTAGGTTTTCTTTAACTAGAAGCGTGTCCATTTTCGAACATGGACCTTCAAATTTACCACGCAGTTGACTGATAAAAATAATGGGGCTATGTTTTCAAGAGGTCCTGTTATTACTGAATCACAGCACCCTTATGTTTCCATAAGTGCATATACTTGAACCTATGGTGTGATTGGATAACATGGGTACTATCTCCAAGTTGTGGGACTTGTTACTTGAGGTAGACCTCCAGAGAAAGATGGTTCTTGCTCCTAAACCAACTGCCACAATCTACTCTAATGCAGGAGAAACTAACTATTCTAATCAAAATTTCCAAGGGACCAGGGAGAGAGAATGCATAAAATGAAATCCTACATTAAAGCGGTGATACACCAGAAAAGGAGTGTGTGAGAGTAGTCTCCAAATGTGTGAAATACAAAATCAAAGTGCACACTGGAAGAGGTGATGACAGTTCTCCATAATCTAGCAAAACACATTCACAACAATATTTCAAACATACATAATGATAATGGATTCTTGCATGAACATAATAATAGACAAAATATTCTTGTAAAGAAGAGGTTAAAGGGGTAAGAAGAATGCAAGAAAACACAGCAGGGGAAGATACATCCACAAACTTATATTTTATTGCTTCACAATATGCACAGTTCAATCTATTACAAGATAAGGGCCTGGATCACCATGCAAGGAGTCCATAACAAGGGCCTGCAACACATTGGCTTCACAAAGAAATTTTGACAGAGCTTTGCTAAAAAACTACCCTCTCTCTTACAATGAGCCCAACACTCCAATTTATAGAAGAAATGAAAAGAGAAAGAGAAGGGAAAATGGAAATCCCGAAATCTGTCCTTCAACCACTTGTAAGAGGCATTAAATGGAGTAAAATGATTATATATTACTTGCAAAAGGATCCCCATACTGTCCCAGTTGCTGCAGCAGAGAAAGAATGATGACCATGCCTCTTAATTACACTCCCAACCACCAAATAAAACACTGTTATGAACCCAGCCACGTTTTATGAAAAATCTCCACCGATCTCTCAGCAAATCTGGAATTTATTGAATTTTTTACGTTGGACTCAGAGCCATGATTCCAATGGTACCAATTTTGTGTGATTTTGTTGAGAAATGAAAAAGTTATGGCCTTCTGAGTGCAGGCAGCTATTTTGGGTCTGGCAGGCATTTTCTGTCATTTGACGGGAATGAGCATTAACTGACTGGAGGATGTCGTGCTCGTTCCAAAAAGTCCAATTTTGTGAAAATCAAAGCCCAGAGTCAAAAGTTATGGCCTTTTGAAGTTTCACGGGTCAAACGTTGTCTTTTCTTCTTTGCCTTCGGTCGCTTCGACTTTTCACGTTCCCCGCGTACTTTTGTCCCGACTGTTCCGGACAAAAATCTCCTGCTTCGGCCGATTCGGGCTTCCTTGTTCTTGTTTGCGGTGAAGAAACATGGAAAGATTCCATTTGCTCTTGGCTCTTTCGGCTTTTTGCATCCCACACGTACTTTTGGCCTGGCTGTCCCGGACAAAAATCTCCTGTTTTGGCTGAATCGGCCGGTTCGTGTCCTTCACGTACTTTTGGCCCAGCTATCCCGAACCGTGTGAAAAAAAAGAATTAGGCAATTTTTACCATCTTTCGGCCTATTTGGCTTTTCGCGTCCCATGCGTCCCGACGTCCCAACTGTCCCACAGACCACCTGGACTAGGACTTAGCCGATTTTCTTGCCTTTTCGGCCCCAAGCTTGGTACGACGAAGCTCAGTTCAACCCGAACTAGTACGACCCGAGCCCTTCAGACCTGAAATGCCTCAAAATAGTCCTGAAACCTTATTTTCTGCATTTTTTCCATTTTTTCAACTTGTTGGGATTTCTTCTTGGATGGGAGAGTTAGAGAGAAGCTGAGGGGCCCCCAAAAAACATGATTTTGGTCCTTGAATCAATCTACTTGCTCGGGATTGAATAATTTGATGCATGTTATCAAAATTACCTTGAGGGGTGAATTTTGGATAACAGGTCCTAAAAATAACAAAAATATAAAATAAACTCCAAATTCACATAGGTTCACTAGTGGTTATACCAATTTCAAGGGGTTTCATTACCGAAAGCGAGTGGGATGATTAGATAAGTTGCACTCATTATTTTCGCAATGAATGGTTAAACAATTTATCTAATAACAAGTTAACAAATAATTTCTTAGGTGATTAAAAAATTATAAAAAATCCTCCCAAGAGTCAAGTATCCAAAGGAATATCCAACTTTTGAGACGAGGAAATTGTACACACCTATTTCCCAGTTGCACCCCTCAAACTCTCATTAGAAAATTCAAAAGACCTATCTTATTAACCTAAATCATGAATTACCCTCATAAAATCACATTAACCTTCCATAAAACCTATCTAAATGTCGTATTTAATTACCCTAAATCCTCCCAATCCATCTACTATTTATCCTCACTTATTTTTATCCTAACATCCTAATGCCATAAACCCCCTTATCCTCTTGGACCACTTGCACAAAAACTTAAAAAAAATCATATGGAAGTAGTTAAAACCATTTCCAACCCATTTTTATCACATTTATAATATTGTCGAAAACTCTAACAAATTCAACAATGATTATAAATTTAAAACCAAAATCCTTGTTTTAATATCTTCCATCACATATAGAAGAAGTTTTTTTTGTATTAAGGACTGAAATAACATCAACACAATCATTTGAATATCTGCTGCATCCCTGTTACATCCTTGAGAGTTTTGTTAACCTCAAAAGATCCTAAGAACTCTATCAACATGTATTTCATGTCAAAGGTAGGTTGTGGAGGATGGATTAGAAATGAGAAAAGAAATCCTAGGCAAGTCAAGTCGTGGATGATGCATTAGAAATGAGAAAGGAAAAATTATTAAAGTGTATGTTGTACCTATGGGATTAAAATCAAACCATTGCTATTAAGAACTTGCTACTCTACGGGGGCTTAGGATATCTAGAAAGCTTAATGTGATAAATATTATCTTAGAGGGTGACTCATTAAACATTACCAACTACCTTATAGGTATCAACTTAATTGTGGAGGGTGACTCATTAAACATTACTAACTACCTTAAAGGTATCAACCATATAAGTTGGTCCATAAAAAATGTAATGGATGAAGCTTCCCATATTTTTAGCACCATCCAAAATTATATTGTGCAATATACATACTATGAGGGGAATAATATCACCATAATTATGACCAAAATTGGGGTTGATTTGAATAATTACAAGAACGAAAAGTTGGCAAGACCCCTCCGTTAATCTCAAAAAAATATTATCAATAATTAAAAGGATGATTAATTTACATGTGAATTGGATTTGGATCATCTGGAAGATTGATATAATGTCTTTGAAACCCATCTCTCTTTCATTCGTATTCAATCAAGAGGATTTTAATGGTGTGCAATATTCTTAGAACTTTATAGCCAAAATGGGTGGGGAGTGATGTAGAGTTGAGCCTTTTAAAATAGATGAATGGAAGAATAAAAAAGAATTCTAGAGCATCTTGAGAAGGTAATTTCACCAATTTCATGGAAAGGATCAAAAGTCAAGACCTCCATTTGTACCAAGAGTTTTTCAAAAACTTAAAGGAAAGAAAATTTTCTTATAAAGGAAAAGAGTTTAAAATTAATGAAGATGTAATTTCTTGGGTTACAGGTATTCACATAAAATTTTTGAAGTTCTTCAAGAATAATATTGATATTGGGATGGAAGACCATATATTTTTGTAAAAGTTTGAATCTTTAGTGCACAAAAAAGAGGGTTTTTATTTTTTTCCTCTACCTCCTTCGTTACAACATCGTTGGCCTACTAGTGATGAAATTTTTCATGTTTGAGGGAATATTTTTGGTAATTCCTAACTATCGTCTTGTGTTTCTTAATCATTTCCATAGAAATTTCTTGGTCATATTTCAAATCTTCATTCTCTATTCTCTTGATCATTTGGTGAATCTTGTGAAATTGGGTAAGAGAGTATACCCTTTTCACCATGCAGTGATCTTGTTAGTGTATAAGTTTTTAACTATCCTATTCTTCATCCCCAACCCTTGGGAATTTTCCTCCCAACATTACTCATATTCACCCCACATCCTCCTCTCTTCCCACCTCTACCATCCCCACCTCCACTCTCCCTTCCTCTTCCTCTCCTCGTACCTCCACTCTCTTAACCTTTTCTCCTTCGTTTAACTCTTTTCCTTCATCCCTTTCTCTCATATTTTTCCCCTCCTCTAGCAAGCATCTGTGAGATATATTTTAAAACAAATCCATAAGAATTAAAATTCCTAATTAATTTTCTAAGTATAATTTCCTTCCACTGCCCATCATTGGGGATCATGACGAAATTCTGGGTCTGCTCTCCTTTTTGGAAAGCCAGAGTTGAACTTGATATCAAATTACATGAAATTAAAGCACTGAAAGGAAATATTGAATCTTTCAAGATCAATATCCTTGATGGCATGGTTAATAATAAGACAATGATTGATATTAGCAAACATATCGTGAAATTGAGAAGGATATGGAAAATTTAAGGGCCAAAAATTATGATATACTTAGAATGCACAAGAGTACTATTAACATCCTTCCCCTAATTATTTCTTTATTTAAATATAAAAAAGGAATAGATAAAACAAATAAAGAAACAAACCTCAGTGACATAAAAAAGGGGCTTGATTATGAAAATAAGACCTTCTACAACCTCCTAATATAATCTTGTGTTCTTTGGGTTTTATGGGATTTCTTTTGTCTCTCTCTTGTGAAGTTTCTAATATTGTATTGATATTTTGTTGACTTCTTGGTATTTTTGGGATGCTTGTTGAGTGGTTTTCTTTCCAATATTTTTTTCAACTTTTATAAATTGTATTAAATATCTAGACTTTGGGCTTTTGTAACTAGGTAGGGTTCTGTTGGTGAGAAAATTTATCAGTTACACAAATTGGTGGATTTCCGCAAATGCTCTGGGATTTAGGTACTTTTTCTTAAATGGTAAAGCTCCATTTATTATGCATGAATGAAAATGAAATATTTTTTTGGCCTTGATGCCGGGGATCTAATAGGAACACTCCAATTAACCTATGGAAAATTCTTGAAATTTCTTAGAAGGGAGGAATTTACTAAGTATGTGGAAAAAGGGAGGGGGAAATTAAAGTTTGGGATTAATATTGTGGGTATAAAATCACATTCCTACAGATATGAATCATAACATATCATCACATATAATAAAACATAAAACAATCTTATTACTAACACCAAGATGAGATAGAATTATGAAAAAAAGTCTCATTAATTACCTCATCAAGAAAAGAAATAAACTCCTTTCTTATTCATTGAAATTTTGGAAAATTTGTACATTGAGAGGGATGGAAGAACAGATAACAAGGAGAATGTAAGAAATTAGCTATCTATTTTTCTTTTCACAAGTAGCTATCTACTCCTATGCATACAAAATTGACAACGCTTAAGAATAATTAAGTCATTACAATTTATAGAGTTTGGAAAGACTCTACACCTACCCCCCACATAACATTTCATTTATCCCTCACAACATGTGACTTTTCATATTCCTAGAAATAGAAGTAAGTCCTCTTTTATTAATTAAGGGTGACTTATTGCATTACAACCTATAGTCACAATTAAACAAATATGAAAAAATAGGGAAAAGGATAAAATGAAAATTACAACGCCATTGAAGAAATAGAACATGAAGGAGGAGGGGAAGAAGATATATATCTATGTTGATGAAGATGCTTCCCTCCCTGATTATGACTCGTTTCCTGATTGATCCTTGCCTAGATAAACTAGAAAATTTTCCACTCCCTTGAACTCCTTATTGTATTGGGCCACTCGAGACACAACTTTCTCATCTTAAGGAATGCATACACAACTCGGGGACTCAAGAAAACCATATGAGATATCATTAATGTTCTTTGTTTTAGTAAAGAAGACTTTTTATTCTTCCCTTTGACCAATGATGATATTGCTAAGAAATCAGGGAGTGTCACCTAGTGCATTGTGCGAGCCTCTGTTGTGATTATTTCTTTCATCCAATGTAACATCTCATCTGAATTGGGCTTGACAACTTGAATTACTATCATTTCATGCTTCAAGGAGAGAGGGTGCATATTGTGTAAGAGGAACAAGAGTGACAATGGAAGGTGCGAAAATCTAGGGTTGTTGAGGAATTGAAAGATTGACTGGATCATTATCCTCAAGCTACATTTATATTACATGAACATATGTTTTTCTAACCATATTTTTCAACCTCTTTTAGTAGGGGGATTTGTCCGCTGCCTTCCACTTTGATGTTTCTACATGATGACCTAAACTGGATGTCCTCTCCAAAACCTTCAAAGAAGAATGATGTGATGCTGATCTCTGAATGGTGGGTAAACTCCCTGATTAAATGAAGGCAAACTTTTTCTTTTCTAACCATTCCTTTGATCTTTTGATGATAACCTCAGTCTACTCACTTATGTCTCCTAATACATGAGCACTAGATGTTACCCATGGAAGTGGAAAATCCTTCAATGCTTGATATTCTTGATCATACAATCATGTGCCTTTATTTTAAATTCCCTCCTCGTACCATTCAAACTTGAAACTTTTCATTTTCTTGGTGGTCATCCGCATGTGGTATCTTTCCCTAACATCAAATTCATCTATGTAATTCACCCAATAATATTTAATCGGCATAACAAAGCATGATTCAAGAAGGTGAAATGTGTCTAGGTCAATTCGGATGACAAAGTGTGCCCTCTGGGTGTATGAATACATATTCAAAGGTGTGAAGCCAACTTGCACGTGTGTCGGATCACTAACACTCATACAAGTGAAGATTCCAAATGATATGTTAATGAGACATTCTTTATCTTTTGGTTCTTGACCTTACTGTGAACATCGGATATTTTTCTACATAGATCAAACAATATGATCTTGTTGATGAG
Organism: Taxus chinensis; assembly: GCA_019776745.2. Lineage (NCBI taxonomy): Eukaryota > Viridiplantae > Streptophyta > Pinopsida > Cupressales > Taxaceae > Taxus > Taxus chinensis. Next base: position 215,846,188 of record CM034147.1, read on the forward strand.
ATACCATGGTAACCTTCATAGGGAAAGATCAATTTTAAATACTAGAATGTAGGAAAAAGTGGGGAAATAAGAGAAATATGACCCATAATTTTTTTATCAAAGAGGAAATTTGTGGTGACAACCTTGAGTGGGGATTTCCATCTATTGTTCTAATGAAAAACATTGTGAAGCCATCATCCACCCTAACAAAATTCCAATTGAACTCCTTCAATACCAACTCTGGATATATTTAAAATTTTGGAGCCTTATGAGAAATGTTCTGTGCAAGTTTCAACCCCTTAAATGGTCTGAAGCTCATCATACATTACATCAAATATGAAGTCATCATGAACTTATTTGAGATGGGTACCTAGAGAAACTGATGATGCATGTTGTCACTGATGATTTTCCCCTAATCAATTATTTTTCTACCTTCGATGATTGTGAGAATGAATAAGGACATATGATATTGAAATTTCTTTTTTTTCTTCATTGATCACCCAACTGATAAGGATTATCACATTTGAATACCATTTGTTAAATTCACGCCGTAGAAGATGCTTTGGCACATGGGAAGTCATTCTTACTTTCTTTAACTACATAAGACCCTAAAGGTAAGAATATATTTTTTATATTTAATTAATGTAAAATATTTTGATATGACAGCCATATTCTTCCAGGATGGGATTTGGAACAAGTTAGAGATAGCTTAGGGAGTGATAATTGTTAGGATTGAGTTATAATTTGCTGAACTAGTTCACATATCTGGCTCTGAGTTAAGAGAGCATGCTAATAACAATTCAATAATCTACACTAATAAAGAATTCCCACATACTACATATAATCCTCTCATGAAATTTTATTCTTCCACTAGCTCTATGGGACTGCAAAGCATTCAGTCTTTGAGATATTCTAGGTGCATGTGGGTGACATCACTATCCTCCACACCTAAGTACTCTAATGAGAGAGTCGAGACAGGTTCAAAGATTGTAAATTTGAATTTCATGACTGACACTAACACTCCTCTACACCTGGAATGGGATTTTACTATTTTTAGTAAATGTTCTTTGTAACGTTTTTCACCTTCGACTGCCTTGTTTGATGGCATGGTTATTCCTTGTGCACACTTTGTTAAATAAATTTTCCCATTACATGAGTTTAGTATTTATATTAAGTACTCGTATAAAGACTTATTATTTTTGGAAATTTCCTTTCCACACCTCGTATTTCAATGAAACCACCTCCATTGGGATATGTTTTGTCTCACGATATCATGTATAAATTTTCAACTTGATCTGATCACCAAAACAACGAGAAATATTAAATTACAAAATTATGGCATGAAATCTAGGTTTTTCCAAAATATAAAATTAGGAACATGTATGTTAGCGGTATCTCTTTTTTTCTAAAGGTTCCTACAAAATATGAAGAATAAAATCACCCCACCTCAATTTGTGCATTGGTTTACAAGATACAAAGATTTTTCCTTCACGGGTTACGGAGTCAATCTGGAAAAAAAATACCTCCAACCTTTAAAATTTTTAATTTTAATGGAAATATTCCTCCTATGATCATAGAAATATGGAGGGATGAATTTAATAGTAAAAATGGAGGTGGAGGATCTTGGAGAAAATTTTCTAGATTTTCGAGTAGAAATAGAGCAAATTGGGGGGACTGCGAAAAAATGGCTAACTCCTATGATATATAAGCATGGGGAGGGGGTGCATTTTTCCCCCATTTCCCCTTGATAATGGATGAAGTAGATAAAACATTTCACTATAGCCCCTAGGTGATAAGTTTAAAGCATGCACATGTGGGGGAGATTACAGAAGGGATCCTTTTGGACACCCGAGAAATAATTTTATTTCATGTGAGTGAGAAATTGAGAGAAAGGTGGGGGGGATTTTTTTATCCCCCTTTATATGCTTGTAAAGGGTAATATGGAAAAAAAAAATTCCTTCACCCTTGGGTGATAAGTGTCGAGCATGCATGGCATGGTTCAGGGGCTAGAAAATTTACAAAAAGTGCTTATCAGAGCCTCCTAGGGTCACGTGGTTGGTCTATGAGGTCTAAGGCTAGGGGTGCATTTTTTTATCCCCATTTTCTCATTGGAATTTGATGAAAGGGGCACAAAAGTGCACCTTAGCCTCATGCTACCACTTGGAACTAAAAATGTTTGCTAAGGACAGAGTTTGTGCCTTGGAGAGAAGCTTTAAAATGATCTTATCGGAGCTCCCCAAGGACTTTTTGGGAACTTCCCTACATTATTTTGACTGAAAATTTAATTTTTAGTAGAATGGGATGGTTCTCAAGGTCTTATTTAGATTCAAACCTTCTCAAAATTGGATTTTTTTTCAGGATCACTAGTTGTGCCTACGAAGAATGAGTTTTGGAAAGAAATGCATGGTCCTTGAGAAAAATATCAAATTACCACCATGTAAAGAATTGAAAAATATTTCCATTGGTACATGTTTTACCTATAACTCATTCTGGATCCCTTAGAACAATTTTCCAAAGATCAGGTGCTTTTTTGTAGTACAAGCTCATTTGGCCTAAAAAACCCTCTTTTTATGAACTTTCTCTTGAATGTCTAAATATTTACAAAGTATTCATTAATACTTGCACAATGATATAGTCTCATTAATACATCTACATAATGAATTTAGGGCTTCAAATCCACTTTGAAGAATATGCATAGCCTTAGAGAGGCTAAAAATAGCCACTCTTAAGCTTGTTGAAAGATTTGCCTTATAAGAAATTGTCTCAAAAGAATATTATGAGATTGTTTTCACCTATTTAACACATGGGAAATGTTAACTCCACAAGCATGAGAATTACATGGATGAGAATTTTCCTAACATGGGGGATGAATTTATCTATAAGGGTGTATGGGAAGGTCTACAATGAAAAAATGTGACACTATGGTAGAGTTGTCCTATTTTAAAGTTGAATTTTGACCTTACAAAAACATAGGAAAAAAATTAGCTCTCAATTGGGGAATCATTATAGATCGAAGAAACTGAGGACATGATGAGAAGGAACTCCATAATATCAATTTATAATTTCAAGTAGTGACTTATCCATTGAGCTTCTCAAAGTCATAAAAAGCAACAGATAGACTGAAAGGAGTACAGACACCCAAAAAAGGAAACACACAACACAAAAAAGGGAAATAACACACACAACAAGGAAAGGGAAAAACACACCTAAATCACATATGGTACAATTCATGGGACAACATGCTTTCACAACTTATACAATTTCAAATATTACCCATTGCGGGGACCCTCTAATTGTGTGCCATTTAGATACAATAGATAGAACGAAATCCCTAAACAATTTTTGTGAATCTGGAATGGACCAAGCCACAAAGAGTTAAACTTCTCATTACTTCCTTTAGGTTCTCATCACTTGCCCCATGGCAAGACAAGGTCTCCAACTTTGAATACCCTAAATTTTTCCTTCTTGTCAAAAAAACCTCTTGACCTTCAATTGATGTTCTTTGATACGGTCCACCTCCTTAAAACCGTCTTCCTCAAGCTTCTCAATAAAAAAAATTATTTTGTCAATAAAATCAAGATGTTTCCCATCTTTTACTGTGTGGAGAAATTTTAGTGTCACCATCTCATCTGTGACTAGAATATATACCTTGATCTTATAGATAAATTGAAATGGTGACATACTAATTGCTTTCTTCAATGTTATTTTATCCACCCATAATGAATTGTAGAGATTCTCCTGCTAATTCTTCTTATTTTTATCCTCTATCTTTCAAACTATGGTGACAATGTTTTTGTTTCTCTATCCATCCTGGCCATTCCTTTACAAGTAATAGTCACATGCATGTGACCGAGAGATGTCATAGTTGTAGAAAAATTCAGTCAACTTGCTAGAGGAAAAATATGTTGCATTTTTTTCCATGATATTTTGGGCGATCCCAAAATGAAAAATAATGTTTTCCTTGATTAAATTACACACCGTTTCAGAATTTTCCTGCTTGGATGAGATTACCTCTACGTACTTTTCTGAGTAATCAGTAATTGTGAGAATATGGGCATATCCTGAAATTTACCGAGGATTAATAACTCCAATGAAATCTAGGCCCCATTGTTGAAATGGTTCTTTGATCACCACCATCCTAAGAGGGAGTGAAGCAAGTTGTGGTCTCCTGAAAATTTGTTGATATGATTCACATTTAAATACCTATTATTAGGAATATTTGAATAGGGTAGGCCATTATTACCTTCCAGAGAGGATCTTATGAGTAGTGTCCATTGTAAAAAATTATCCGCTGCATGCTTGATCATGGTATGCTTTCAGCAACTACTCTTATTAATATTTTTCTACGCACTTCTAGAAGCATTCATTAAATCCATTCTTGCATAGTTAATGATTCCATATGACATAATTGGTTGAATTTATCTTGAGGGTTCTTCTTTGTTTGAAGTAAAGGTGAGGAGGGAACTCTCCATAAGTTACACTATACGAAATGTTTGTATATCATTCACTTGTGTTCACAAATATGACTTGAGGAAGGTCCTTATTGATACACTTACAAAATAATCATTCCCTTGTATCATTCTTTGTTAAAAGAGAATCATCTTCCCTAATCAATGGGCATAGCCCATTTTAGTTGACTAGGTTATAAGGTTTTATTTCCAAGTCATATTCTTGAATTATCGCCACCCAATTGCCGCTTTTTGTTCTAGGATCTTGTTAGGTGAGGATTGAATTGATAGAATAACCTGAGACCATTACTATTGTGTGGGAGTTAATAATATATAACAAAAAAATATTTACTACTTTGACCACTACATATGTGTGCTTCTCTAGTTGATTGTAATTCAATTCATGGTAGATCTCATGAAAGTGATAGGAGCTTTCAATCCTTATTCATTCTTCTAGATAAAGATGGTTCATATTGTTTTCTTTGCCACATAACGTTACAAGGTGAATTCCTTTTCAAATTGGGATGCACTATAGTAGGATATTTTGATATTTCTTCTTTCATTGTTTCAAATTTCTTTTTTAGTTCCTTGTTCCATTTGAAGCTAGATTTTGTTTTCAACGTGACAGTGACATGCTTTATCAACCTAGAAAAGTATGGCACAGAGTGCCAGAGAAAGTTGAATTTTCTAAAGAAGGAATGAACTAACTTCTTTCTCATTATATGAGAAAATTATTGGATATTTTTATCCATTCTAGATCAATATTAAACCCCTCCTTTTTCACAATGTTCCCCTCAAATTTTCTTTCAATGAACCAAAAGATGCACTTCTTGGGATTCATATATATTTCATGTTACTTGAATTTTATGAACATTTGTTGAATATGTTTTATGTGGTCTCCTTGTTTCTTTTAGAAGACTGTGCGGTCTTCCAGGTAGATTAAAATTCAATTGTTGAGATCCTTGAAAGCCAGGTCCATTACTCTTTTGAAGGCCACTCGTGCATTGATCAAACTAAAAAGAATTATGGTGTATATAAAAGTTCCCCAAGGTGTTGGGAAGGTTATCTTAGATCTATATTCCTTTTCCACCTCAATCTTATTATACCCTGAGAATCCAGCAAACAAAGAAAACATATCAAACCCTGTGACCACTTATAAAATATGATCCATGATTTTAAGATTGTAATTATCTTTCATGGAGGCCTAGTTTAAGCTGTGAAAGCCCAAAAAAATTCATATCATAATTTTTTCTACCCATATGGAGTGGTGGATAGGAAATATGGTGCTTTCATTTAACATCTTTAATACTTCCTCCTTTATGGTATCTATAATCTTCATATTGTATGGTCATTGATTTTTCCTAAAATGTTTGGGTTTAGGCTTTAGCGGAATAGAGTGGTGCATTTATTTAGACTAAAATGATTTGATTTCATCATAGGAATATGCCAATACATTAGAGTACTTCTTCAACAGAGAAAATAACCCTTTTTTTCTTCTATTGAACAGAACTTACCAATTTTCACTATCCTGGGTTTCTCTATGGTGTCGATGTTTTCTTTTTCAAACTCAATTTTACACCACAATGACTCTTTTGATATTTACTTGATGAAATTGTCTTTTTTTTCAAACAATTCATCCAGAGATATAAGGCATTTTGGTATATTGTTTTATTTAAGACTGATTACCCCCTCTGAGTAAACTCCATCTATTCCTTGCTTGTCCACTTCTATTATTTAATTCCATTGTGGATTGTCACTTCCTTCATAGAAGAGGCTAATGGAGTGGACTCTTTATTCTAAAAAATTGATGAGATGATTTTCATCATTGAACACTTGCCAATGGTATGCATTTTCTGGAACACTTGGTCTGAACACCATTTCGATAGTCACTTTTTATTTATTAAAGGACATGTGTGGAGTCACCAATGAAGCTAAGACTACTATAGAATCAAAATTTTCATTTTTATCGCGAAACATTGATTGAATTGAGAAAGAATAAAATGATATTATATAGTATAAAACTCAGTTCTTATAGTTCCTGAGTCTTGGTTTGTTGACCTAGTACTAATTCTTCATGTAATTGACAATCGCTTCTACATCGCTAAGGAATTTCAACTTCTTTAAACCCATGGACTGGAATCATCAATTCTGAATAGGAGTGATTTAGTCTTTACAATCTTCTTGGTGTTTTAAAATCACAACTTGTAGGAAAATGGAAATAATTCACGTGAGGGAGAGGTTAGGACAATGTTATCTCTAGACACTACACTATATTTTCATCCATTAAATTCCATGGTCCACAGTTGATATTCTTCATATTTTGTGAGGAGATGAAAATTCTCATTTATTTTAAATGTGAGTAAGTAGTTAACCATCCCACTATCTTGGAAAAATATGTTAGCTCTTAGATCCACCACCTTTTATACTATGTACTTTATTTTCCATTAGGGTATCGAATTCTTCATTTCCCCATTCACTGGAATTGTCATGAAGGACCATTCTATACGTATGTCACTACCTAGGTAGCAAAATAATATCCTACTCAACAAAATACAAAAAGATGTTGGGATTTCCTCCACTAAGATCATGAACAACACCTTCTTATCTAGGAATTCTTATAGGGCCACATGTGCATCTATGATTCTCTCTACAAGCAACACTTCCTTTGACTCCATAGAGTAACAAGAAACATTTTCTCAAGTCATAGTAAGTCATAAGTTGTTGGAAAATTTAATGGGAATGATGTTATTTGAAGCTCCTAAGTCTATAATGCAATTATTTAAATGATAGTATTTGATCAAGAGGGATAGATTAAAGGGTTCCACCTTATTTGTTTTAGATGAAATATATGCAGGCATGATTTAAGTAGGAGGCATGAGTGGTGTGTCTAGTAGAATCTTAAGATTTGGACTTGCAATGTTGGGATTTGAGATTCTACCCTTGATAAATTTGTTGAGCCTCTTGAATTGCTCCAGGTTTGTTTACAAAAATTCATCTTTGGAAATATGAACTTTAGTTTTTTTCACATTTTTAATGATATTGAACAGAACTAAGATCGGTGAACATGATTTTTCAGGGAGAGTGTAAGTTTTACACTATGGAGATGGTGGTACCACGGAAGATTGAGAAATTTTAGTGGGTGAGGTAGCAGGTTTGGAAGCAGTGATTAACTTTGGTTGAGCATTAGGGTAATTTGTAGGACTAGCTTTGGGTGAAAGATTAACTTTAGATGTATAATTTAAGCTAGGGGAAATACCAAAGGACTTACTTGTCATGGTAGTAGTCTTCATTCTTCCTATTCAGTATGATTTTTGATGTTTTTATTTCATCAATTGCAGGAGTGGGGATCCTTAGCTGATTATCTTTTTCTACAGGACTACAACATGAGGATCATCCCTTGTTTTCTTCTTTGTAATGGTTGTTAAGGAGGAATATCCCTTTTGAGATTATTATCAGGTAAATACGACACAAGATAAGTTTAGTGCCTCTTTTTCATCATATTCACCATTTCCTAGGTAGTACTCAAAGACACCATTCTAAGCATCTCCTTCAACCTCTTCAATCTCAAGAAAATTTACATCTTCATTTTATTCTTCATGATCCTCCACTTATTATTCTTCTTCTTCATCTTTTGCATCACAGGTTGCATTGATTAGAGGTGCCTCAAGATAAATCTTATGGGGAGGTGGAGTAATCCTTTTCCTATATGGATTTTTTAATTCTTTGTAGCATTTATCATAGTGCTTTAAGAGAGTTTTTTCTTAATACCAATCATAGCATTTTCCATGTTTTGGACCTTAGGGTCTATGCGGATGGAGCTAGAAATTTTACAATTTTTCTTACCATTGGGATTCTTCACCTTTTCAGATAGAATTATATCCTCCTATGTTTCAATGGAATTAGAATTGAGCTTCCTTTAGAGTTATAGGATAGGAACTTCTGAGAATAAACCAACCTCAGAAATTTATGCGTTTATGAATAATATTTTTACATTGTCATTTGAGGCCATACCTTCAAGAGGTATCTGTACGTACCCAAAATTGTAAGGCACTGTACTACGGAACGGTGTAATAAGTACCCCGATGATGATACAGGTCTCTTCGCAAGGTGTTCGGGATCCAGAGAAGCTTTACGGATATGCGTTAACATCCCGCATGCCCCGCTTAGCCCCCGCGTGCTTTGTTTTCCCTATTTTTCCTCTTTTCTTGGCTTTTTGGTCTTCAGTGACGAAACCGCCGCCCGGAAGGGCGGCGGTCTTGTGACCGCCGCCCTACACAGGGCGGCGGTCCTGTAACCGCCGCCCTGAGCAGGGCGGCGGTCCTGTGCGCGTTTTCCAGAACATGCTTTTGACGGAACACACGCAAAAATCAACGCTTTACCAGCTTTTCTTGCCGACTTGAGCATGCATTTATGTTTTTGGTCCCCTGGAATAGTGTTTTTCTTTTGTTTAATGTTTAGGAGTTCAGTTTAGATTTGATCTTTGCATGTTTGGATTCCTATAAATGCATGGTTTGTGCACATGCAAATGGCCCCTGATTTTAGCTCTGAATTTTGCTCCAAAGTTTGTTTTGAATTTCTTGTTGCAGTAGATTTAGTTTTCCTTTGCTTAGAATTCTTAGGTTTCTCATTGAGTGCTTTGGTTAGTTTTGTATTGCAGCTGGTAAGCCACATATCCAACTTGTGCAAGTGCAAACATTATTTGGGCCACCATTTTCACTCCAATTTTCATGTTTTCAGTGCTATGGTCGTTTTAGTTTGCTTAGGATTGGTAGCATAGTTTGTTGCAGGTTTGTTTTAGCTTTGTGTTACTGTTGGTAAGCCACAGATCCAACTTGTGCAGACAGCATTATTGTTTTGGAGTAGAATGGTCTAGGCAGCCATTAAAGTTGCAGGTTTTGCTCTTCATACAGACTAGTCTCAGGTTCTGGACGCTCTTTGTTGCATGATTCGCAGTAGACCCCACTAGGAATTGCATAGGCCAAGCTCTGTACTCTTGTGCTATCCCTCTCCTATCCGCATTCTATTCTGTCTGCATTTTGAAGGCTGTCCATTGATCCAAATATCTATTCCTGTTGATGCAAGCATTTCACGCTTTTCTGGATTCACGTGAGCACAAAGAATGAAGAGATCATACTGAGGGGACAAGAACACACACACCGTCGGATTCGCCACTGTTCTGCGAAATCCAGGTTCCATCTTTCAAAGTTTTAGTTAGAACTTATCAAATAAAGTAGTTAATCACTTTATTTCAGTTATTTCCATTCTCGATATTGCCAGGGAGGTTGTGGGGATTGATAGTTTCTGAGAAACTATGATTCATTCCTCACTTCTGAGGTAGGATCGAGAATCTTGCAGATAGATTAGTTATTTCGTTGTTTAGAATAGATATACAAAATCACACAGACAAATAGCTACACTCGGCTATTTTGTTTGTTTTTACGTTGTTAGTTTAGTTGTCAATTTTAAATATTTTTAAATAGCTACTCTCTTATAAATTGCCGGAAAATACAAAAAGAAATTATATATGCTAGAAGTGCACTTAGATTTTACTTTATTACAGTTTGTTTCATTACTGCTTTTGCATGACAATTACGGGACCTAGGGAGCCCAGGGAATACATTTTCGAGCCAATTGTGCCTCAGCCCAATACCGTAGTAGCAATAACTGACATTGACCAAAACCTTAGGATACAAGTCTTCCAAACAACAACAGACTTCCAACAGATCAGGATACAGTTGAGAGGGTTAAACATCGAAGACGACCAAGCGCATCTATTTTGGTCAAATCAGCCAAATTACAGATTACCCTAGAAAATACCCACATGACTGTAGAAGGGCTCGAAAGAGAACAAACATTCGGGTGTGATCCTTTAGTTCCACAGCCAGACGCTGGAGACACCCTAGTAGATATAGATACCAGCTTAAGAATCCAAGTTGCGAGAACGCCTGTAAGGTATTCTGAGAAGATCGCACAACTGTTGGTTCTAAACATAGAAGCTGAAAAAGCTTACGACTATTGGATACTAGGGATCAGAACTTGATCTCCCGTATGACCATAACGGGACCGCAACAACCAAGAGTCTATGGTTGTGATCCGCAGATCCCACAGCCTAACGAATCCATAAAAGAATTCGACATAGACACTGGCCTACGTAAATTAGTATTTCAGTCTACTCCGATTCCACCTCTCATCATTCAACAGTTATCCCTACTAAATACAACAGCTAACGAAGCTAGAGAATTTTGGACTAGGCCAGAGAATCGTCCATAGAATCGACCATATTCACCATATGACCCTATCAGGAGAAATACACGAAACCATCCCGGGTCATTTTCCACGCATCCCACAACCCATAGATCGAATCACGCCAGAGCTCGATATTGATTGGAGCCTTCGAGCAGTCATCCTCGCTGATCGATCTATCACACCAGTCCAAGTTAGAAGGGCCTTCTTTGCCTTAGATTCGCAAATACCATTAGTGCGTGTTGAAGACATTAGACTGCCTAACTAGTTTGTCTGCACATTCTACCCCCACCACCGGCACGACCTTGGGAGGTCTCGGCACTTGTTGACCTCGGGAGGTCGGGTACGTGGAAGAGTCACTTGTTGATTCTCACGCTCACCTGTTGCTTTTCCGACATACAAAATTGGTGAACCCGACGTGAAACAAGCAATTCTTTCACCTTCTCTTTGAGAAGTTTCATCTTCTCCACATCACCTTCGCTCCTTCCCATTATTCTGCGGGTATTCATATACCCCCCGAATATGTCGGGATTAGATGCATACGGCAGACCCCTCTTGGGTCTTGAGGCATACTACGCCCAACAGAATAGGCAGTCATCACCCTCACTCTCAATGTGGGGTGACAACTATTCAACTAATCAATTGTCAACACAAACACCAAGGACTAGATATAACTCGTCCTACCAAACAGAGGGGTTGGAGCAACTTGATCAAACACAAACAGAGCCTTCAGGCTCGAACAATATGACATTAACTGGAGAGTCTGCTTCATCTCCTCAGGTATTATTCCGACCGCCTATTAGTAGACAATCGGATCCATACTTGGTCTTAGACGATGGACAATCAATACTTTATCCTAGGAGTGAACAACGCTCTCAAGGCATGTACCCACCTGTAGGAACTTTGCAGATACAGCCCGAGTTCTCTCCTCAAGAAAACTCCCCTATGCCATCACGTATGGAAAATACTCTCAGAGAAACTTGGCAAGATAGCAATCAGTTCATGACAGGCTATCACATGCCTATACAACACCGGGATATACAACAAACGCCACCAAGGCACGATATCATGGCTTCACCAAACGAAGTCATTTCAAATCTAATGGAAAAGGTTAGAGGATTAGAACTTGCCCAAGCAAGTCAAAATTCAAGAATCATACAAACAGGGAGTTCCAATCCTCCGCACCATCCTAGCCAAGTGGATCTCCTCACAGGAGTAGGCACATTGGGTATGACTCCTCAATATTCACAACAAGTGCCAACTAGACCCACTATCGCCAGTACTGTTCCTCTAGGTCCAGTACAAAGCAATCCATTCCTGGATAGTACCCCTTCGTACTTAAACATGTACTCCAAATCACCACAAGGGGATTTGTACTCATCCCCCGGCATGTTTACTCAAATGCAAGGATTGCCTTATGCCCCTGCTAACGCGTACGTTACGCCATATCAACAACCCGTTCCGCCACCGCCTCCTCAACAGGCACCATCAATGGTTGAGACGTATGCGATAGGGACTTATTCAGAATATTTAAAGGAGCCCTTAGATTTCGCCATACGAAGCGTTATGCTTCCAAGGCCTCTTCCCGATTTGCCTAAATACAAAGGAGAAGGAGATCCGAATGCGCATATCAAAGCTTACGCTACAGCCATTCGTGAACTACTCCCATGGGATGGGGTTGTTGCTAAAATATTCCCCAAAACACTGGAAGGCATTGCCCTCGATTGGTATTACAGAATACCCGAGGCTTCCATACATTCATTCAAACAACTCGTGTCTGAGTTCATCAAAGCCTTCGACATGAACAAACTATTAAGGACAGGAATCAGGGAGTTCTTGCACATCAAGCAAGAACATAACGAGTCTGTCGCCCATTTCATCCAAAGGTGGCGCACAGTCCTTTATTCCTCGGCAAGCGCTCCAAACATGGATCAGATGGAACTATGTGATTTATTCCTTCATTCTCTTAGCAGAGATGTGAAGGAAGAAGTCCAGAAGTTCCCACTAAGGACTTATGACGAGGTACTTGAGAGCGCTCTGCGAATTGATCAAGCAGCGATAGATAGTGGCCGTAAGACGTATGGAGCAAACGGGAGGTTAATCACCCCTACTCAAAACACTACAACCACTACAAGCGTCAATCAAGGACCCAAAATCCTTAACAAAAATCGTGGGGTAACAACAGATGGAGTAACTGACCAGCCCAAGAGGATAAATGTCATTAATACTCCGTCACAAACAAACAACCAAAGAAACAACAATTTTACCCCGACGATCAATACAGTGGATTTTAATAATCCACAACAACAACAACGGCGAAATCCCATACAAGGACCAAACCAAAACTCCTTTGGTTATCAAAACCAAAATCAAAACCAGAAACAACAAAACTTTAGTCCTAATAGGCAACAGTTTGATCGGAATTTTAGGCCACAATACACACCAAACCAACAAAACGGGAATTACAACCCCAATTCTTATTGTGGTTTCCATAAAATTTGGGGTCATGACACTAGAACGTGTCGTGATTACAACAAATTCATGCAACGCTTGCCAAGTGAACAAAAACAATTTTTTATGGATATGTTCTTAGCAGATCCTACGTCACCAACGGCAAGTACCTTCGCAGGGGCAGTTTCCCCTCAGAATGCCCCTCTCAAGATCTTTAATGATCCACTCCCAAATCATGATAGCGATAGGTTGAAACCAACTGGAACAAACAAAGGTGCAATAACGGGAAACAACGATCACGAGGCCTCAACCTCACTAAATCCGTTAGTCGCGCCACAACTAGGAAGTCAACCACGACCTAAGGTAGTTGGATTAGTAGAGTTAGACTCCGAATTACCCGTTGAAGCAATTACGAGAACACGAGAGTATTTCTCTCAACCAAGTCCAAGCCACCTGCCGGAAACAGATAACATCCAGCAAACCATAGCAAAACCCATGGGTGCTTATGATCTAATTAATGATCTAACAAAAACCTTCTCGCATATTTCATTCCTTGATTTACTAAAGAATTCCCCTGCTCATAGGGCTGCTCTTTTAGAGGCGTTAGGTTTGGGTCATTTAGTTAGTATCACTCCACCACCGGAAGCGCAGGTAAATCATATAGACTTTGATGTTTATCCACCGGGACAGGCGGATAGGGATGTTGAATTCATATTCGAAATAAGTAAAATGCCTACAGATGCTGAGATCGCACGCCGAGGCGATCCAGCCCTACACTTGCAAGTACAAGTTTATAATAACTATGTAAAACGGGCAATGGTTGATGACGGAGCTGCGGTTAACATAGTTCCTTTCTCTTTTCTCCAAAAATTGGGATATGGAGAAACAAACTGTTCTACTACACGAAATACCTTGAGAGGCTACGACAGCCTTAAAGCCACATCGATAGGAACTATAATACTACCGGTCACCTTAGGACCTAAAACAATCCTGACTGAGTTTTATATTATAGATCGAGAAACTAACTATAATATGATCCTCGGCCGACCATGGATACACCGCATGAAGGCAATCCCTTCCACGCTATTTCAAGAAGTAAGATTCCTGCATCTGGGAAAGGTATTTATAGCCAAAGGTGATCCAAAGCCGTTTGACGTACACCTAGCTGATTTAAAGAAAAGACCAGGTGTACACTCAGAATTTGAACTTCCAACAAACCAACTTAACAAACCCTCTGACCCAAAGCCAGAGGAAAAGTTGATACCTACGACGGATCTTGAAACTACCAACATAGTCCAAACAATTCCAACCCCTAAAGGTAAAACTAAAGAGACAGTATCATTAGGGACTACTGCGAAGATCGTTGAATTAATAGAACAAGATTCACCAATGTTCTTACCATTCGATTCAGTAGGCATAGGATTTTCCTTAGGTGTTGGTTCCTTGCCAGCAGAAGATCTCTGTATGGTAGAAGTAGAGTATGCAAACACAGCAGATACACCTACATCCATACTCCCAGCTAAGTATTGGACTCTCCATTTCGATGGAGCTAAATGCCATTATGGAGCTGGGGGCAGGTATAATTCTTACCTCGCCCGAAGAGAAGGTCCTCCCATTCTCTTTTAAATTAAACTTTGAATGTACAAACAACGGCGCTGAATACGAAGCCCTCCTCCTTGGCCTTACCTTAGCCAAAAGAATTGGTATCGATAATATCAGAGTTTTAGGAGACTCGCAATTAGTTGCAAACCAAGTTTCAGAGGTATATGAAACTAAAGCCGAACACTTGCAACTTTACAAAAACGCTGTAGTAGATTTAAGCAAGGCATTCAACTTCATATCCATTGAAGCAATCCCGCGAGAAAAAAATCTTCTCGCCGATTCAATAGCAACCTCAGCATCACGTTTTACTCCAAACAATGAGCTAGAAGATACTCATTTCACGGTATCCATTCGTAACGAACCATTAATAAAAACAATGATGGATCCTCTTTCAAACGGAAGTAAATCTACCGTCCTAGACCATGTTGGAAATGATGCGGCTACTTTGGATTACTTAAATGCCTTTGCAGCACTACATCTCTCCTATCACACGCTAGATTTATCTCTGATCTCGCATTCATCTTCCTACTTTGGAAATCCCGTAATGAATCTTCCCTCACAAAAAGAACCTAATATATACGCGGTGGAAAACGGGGATGATATGGATCTACCTCCGGCACCACCTGAGTTCGAAGAGGGTAATGCCTCTTTAATTGAAGAAACAATCGATGTCAATATCGGAACGGAAGATGAACCAAGAATTTTAAAGTTAGGTTCTTCATTAACCCCAGAGGAAGTGGAAATACACACCCAAGTTCTCAAAGAACATCAGAAGGCATTTGCATTTAATTATAAAGAGATGACAGGAGTCGCACCCCACATTACGGTACACAACCTCGTCACTAGGTCAGATGCGAAGCCAATTAAACAAAAATCAAGACCCATGAAGCCCAAAGTAGCCCTCATGGTAAAAGAGGAGGTAATAAAACTCCTTCAGGTAGGATTCATCAAGCCAGTTGACTACTCCCAATGGGTATCCAACATCGTTCCCGTTCTCAAGAAGAACGGAAAGATACGCATCTGCATAGATTTTCGAGATATCAACAAAGCTTGCCCTAAGGACGACTTCCCATTACCATCCATAGACGTTATTGTTGATGCAACAGCAGGTTTTGAACTCTTGTCTCTCATGGATGGATTCTCGGGATACAATCAAATCAAAATCTCCGAGCAAGATCAAGCCAAAACCACGTTTATAACTCCTTGGGGAACCTATTGCTACGCTGTTATGCCATTCGGTCTCAAGAACGCCGGTGCTACGTACCAGCGGGCCATGACATACATATTTCACGATTTAATCCATAAAATCGTGGAATCCTACGTAGATGACTTGTTGGCTAAGGCCAAGAAGCGTTGTGACCATCCTGAAGTACTCCGCATCATCCTTTCACACCTAATAGAATATGGAGTTACCCTAAACCCAGAGAAATGTGTCTTCGGTGTAACAGGAGGAAAGCTCCTAGGTTACATCATATCGTCACGAGGGATCGATGTTGATCCAGCCAAAATTCGGGCTGTCCTCGAAATGGTCCCACCCTCGAATGAATCTGAAATCAGATCATTTCTTGGAAAGTTGGGTGCAATCCAGAGATTTATCCTGGATCTAAGCTTCGTCGTTCATCCAATCAACAATTTACTCAAGAAGGACTATAGCATTGATTGGACCGAAGATTGCAATGAAGCTTTTGATGCAGTCAAGCGTTTCCTGCTATTACCGCCTACGCTAATGCCACCAAAGCTAGATCGCCCTTTAATTTTGTACTCATGGGCTACCGATGTTTCGTTAGCTTGCATGCTAGCCCAAGAAGACGATGACAAAAGAGAGCGTGCGATTTATTTCATTAGCCGAACATTGCTCGACTACGAAACGCGCTATACACAAGCAGAGCGAGAATGTCTTGCCATAGTCTTTGCTACTAAACGCCTAAGACACTACATGCTAAATCAAGAGACAAGGGTCATAGTAAAGACGGACCATTTACGGACTTTTCTCACACAGGGGTCCTTGTCCAAAAAGGCTGGACGTTTTATAACCTTAATGGGAGAGTTCGAATTAACATTTGTAAACCAGAAGTCAGTTAAAGGACAAATCATTGCAGATTGGTTAGCTGATAACCCGCTAGACGGAGGCGACTTAGTAGACTTAGACTTTCCAGATGAATGCGTATACTACGTCGAAACCCGACCTGCTATATCTGAGTGCCCTTGGTACGCTGATATCATTAGTTATATCATGGACCATAAGTACCCAGAAGGAATTACACCTCAACAAAGAAGACGGTTACGTATTATCGTAACTAAATACGTCATTATAGAGCAGGTGCTCTATCGGAAAGCATTCGATGGGATGCTCTTAAGGTGTGTTGACACAGAAGAGTCCAAGAGGATTCTCCATGAATCCCATAGCGGTATATGTGGAGGCCACTTCGGTGGCCATGCCACTGCTCGAAAAATACATCGAATGGGCTATTTCTGGCCCACTCTAGAACATGACACAATAGAGTTTGTACGCAGGTGTCATAAATGTCAGGAGTTCTCTCATGAGATCCACATGCCGGCACAAGCTTTACAGCCAATCGCTACTCCGTGGCCCTTTTCTACATGGGGCCTAGACTTAATAGGGAAATTCTCTCCCTCATCCACAGACGGCCACAATTTTATAATTACGGCCACAAAATATTTCACTAAATGGGTAGAGGCTATGCCTCTTACAACTGTGCCTGGTTCCGTAATCGCTAAGTTCATTTTGAACCAAATCATTTGCAGATACGGTATCCTGCAAATCATTATCTCAGATAATGGAACTTCTTTCAAAAATGAAGAAGTTCGGGAGCTATGCAGTAAGTTCAAAATAAGCCATCATACGGCTTCCTTATATTATCCCCAAGCCAATGGGCAGGCTGAAGCAACAAACAAGACGTTGAAAGCCATTCTCCTTAAAACGGTAAAAGAAAACAAACGGGATTGGCATTTAAAGTTATATCCGGCCTTGTGGGCCCACCGAACCTCGATAAGAATGCCAACAGGAGCAACTCCTTTCTCATTGGTATTTGGGTCAGAAGCAGTTCTCCCACTCGAAGTTGAAATCCCCAGTCTCCGCATTTCGCTACAAGGGATTCTGGATGAGGACGCTTACAGAGAAGTGCGTCTTTCTCAATTAGAGAGTCTGGATGAAACTAGGTTAGATGCTGAACAACGACATAGAGTCTATGCCGACCGGATGTGCCGGCAGTACAACAAGAAGGTCTATGAACGTGACATATACGAAGGTGACCTAGTTCTAAGGTTAGATAGCCGGATCGACAAGAAGACCGGCGAAGGAAGGAAATTCCGGCCCAAATGGTTGGGCCCATACCGAGTCATGAAGGACTACGGAAATGGTGCATACCTCTTATGCACGCTAGAAGGAGAGGAGTTTGGCGAAACAGTCAATTCTCTCCACCTCAAGCGTTTCTACGCGTAAGCAGCTAACGCTACCCATATAACTATCTACATTGCATTTTCATACAAATTAGGATCATTTTGTCCACTTGTTCTTACACAAATTGTGATCAGGGAATCTATTCTCAAAGTAATCTATTTCAAACTCGTGATGTTTCTGGCATAAAGTTCTTTAATCATACTTCTCCGTCTTCGATATCATCAATCAACTCAGAATCTTTTATCAAACAAAATCAGACATGACGAAGTCCTAACGGTAACCATACCAAGATCTGCAAAGTTTGTTCTCGCTTTGATTTCTTCTTAGGATAGGTGTCTTGCCTATGGTCTGTTCTAGAAGCTTCATGGTGTCACATCTATCCCATATACACATCTCTTTGGAAATAAGCATATACTGACATTTTACTCAAATAGACAAGTCAAGAAGTGATTAAACAAAAAATTTTATTTTACACATTTCCTTGCCCCACCAACCTTCGGTGATGAGCTTGCGTCTCTTACTAGTGACGTAGGGTTGGGAAAGGATGGAAATGCCCTTACTCGCCTATGCCTTGCCCACGGTGATAAACCCATGCTTCTTACAGGTAGCATGGGGCAAAGTGTAGGGGGTCCTCTAAACAAAGTAAATGTTAAAAGGTCATAAACAATCAATTCAAACTTTGAGTCAAAAACGAATGAATCAGATATTCAAAAATTCCAAGAGAGTCAAAAATCCTAAAAACCCAGATTTTGTCTACTATGTGGCCATCTACGGGTCTAAGTCTGGATAAACCGCAAAGCAAGTTGCATCCAAAACTATGAAGTCATTCAGGTAGAATAGAGCTTGTTGGTTTTCATTTGGTTCCACCAAAGCTTCGTCTGTCTTTCACCACTATCACTTCACCATATTCCATAACTTGCGCCCTTCTTGGCTCTTGGTGATGAGCCCTCGCATCCTACTAGTTGCGTGGAGTTAGGAGTGGGGCAAGTTAGTCTATTCATCATACTGATTATTTTCATCACTTTGCCAAAACAAATCATGAGGTATCCAAATTGCTCACAGAAACTAAGATTTAAGATCACAATATATCTACAATATCATGTATCAGCATCATGAAACACAAAAAGAAAGCAAACATTTGCACCATCTGTTTTCCATTGCATACATTCTAGAAAGCATATAAAACATACATCGTAGTATACACGAAGCAGTTGGAAATAAAGAAAATAGAATACAAATGACAAGTTTTGATCCAAAACCGACGCATATATATAAATAAATCAAAGTTTATATACAATGCCATCATGCACTAGGCATGGTCAAAACGCTCAAAGAGCCCGTAATACACAAAAGAATATAAGTACAAATACAGAAAGCCAAGTGGCCTCTCAACCCCTGCGCGATCCCGCTGAAGGTGCGCGCCCTCGCCTAGGACTCCGGCTACGCTGGCGCTCTGAATGGACGGAGGGCTCAGGGTCCCTAGGGGCAGTCGTAGTCTCGCCATGAGAACGGCTCCTCATAAGACGCTCGGCTGTCCTATAGCCGGCCAACTCTGTACGGAGAGTTGACACCATCTTGGCCACATGCCAAACGGGAGCAAAGACGTCAGTGTGCCTGCCGGCTGCTGAGGGCTCTCCGGCATCCACGGATAACTCCGCACGGGTCTTATCCATAGGGATCATCAAAGAATCGACGCAAACCCTACGGATTAGATCCCGCCACTCATCAACAGTCTCTGCAAAGCAAAGAAAGAAAAACGAATTAGGAACTAGGCAAGAGGTTAAAGTATACACAATACAAATATAAGGAGAGTTAACATTAAAAAACAAATCCTAAAACAAACAAGCATTGAAAGAAGGAGAGGATAACTTACTCGGATCACCAAGCCTCCAAGATGGGTCGCCAGGGCCAGCACCTGCTGCTGATGCCGCTGCCGACTGAGGAGCTGCTCCTGTAGTTGGGGCAACATGGCGCCCCGCAACGGACTCATCATCTCCACCATGGCCTCGGGAGAGTGGCTCCTCAGAAGCCACGGTCTCTCTCTCTGCACTCTCCTCCTCCCTCTCTGCCCGCAGAATATCCTGAGTATCATGCCACTCAGGATCGCTCTCGTCCGTCTGCTCCTCTGACCCTCCCTCTGTGTGCTCCTCAGAATCGGAGTCAATATCTATGGGGTCGTCACTGCTATGAGCAGGACCTGCAGCAATCTGAAGTAATGGTGCCTGAGGCGCACCAGCTCTCCCTCTGGCCCGAACTACCCCCCTGGCTGTAATAGGAATGCCAGGGGTAACCGCTGTCCAACCACGGCCTCTAGGCCCCCCTCTAGCCTCTCGGACTGATCTATAAACGGGTGCTACTGGAGGAAGCATAGCCGCGTATGGGAGGCCAAACTGCTGAGGAAACCTGCTGAAGGGATGTACCTCTACCCGTCCCACACGATCGATAAGCTGCCCTGTGATGGAGCAGGAGACCAATGTCGTGGTCTCCTCTCCCCATATACCGGCCATAAGCTGGTACGGTGTAGCCTCCATGTCCGCCGTGGTAAGGGTGGCTACTGGCTGGTGAGGTGCTCTGAGCACTGACATACCTGACCATCGGGCTGCCCTCACCGCCCCGGGATCTGCCACCTCCACGCCTCTGCCATACGGAATGAAACGCTCATACACCCAACTCATGACTAGAGTGGGGTGGCTCAAGGACTGTCCCTGCAATCGGACCACCCTGTATAAGTCATGGTAGGTGGTCCCCAAAATATCTGCGCCCCAAGCATATTTCCGGCCATGTCCCTCTATCTGTGCAATGATGGGGCCCCAACAATATAATAAGGTGTCCCCTCCCTTGTCCCCGATGAGTCTCGAGGCAAGGATCCCCATAATGGCCTGTCGAAAGATAGGGATGGGCAAAGAAGGAATGGATCTGACTCGCACTCCCTTCTTCGGCCCCGTAGAAATGGCTGCATCCCCCATATAACCAGCCCACTGTGCGATCTGTGCCCGGGAGCCTGCTGTCTCTAGTGTAAGTCTCCTCCCAATAATCGGGACCCCCAGGATGCGGTAAACATCCTCCAAAGTGATGGTCCACTCACCACGGACCCCTGGCAATCGGAAAGTGTTCCGATCTGCATCCCAGTATGAGAATAGGTCACAAAGAATGTGACTGGATGGAGCAACGTGGGGCACACGCGATATACGCAATATGCCGGCCCTCTGCAATGTGTCCTCCTCATCTGCTGAGAGGGCATCCAATACCCCGGGCAGCCAGTCGCACTCTCTCTCCCGGCTCCATCTAATGTACTCCTCTTTTGCCTGCATACACCCAAAAACACACAAGGAAGAGTAAGTTAGTATCTAAACAATATCAAGAGAAGCATAAAAACACGTACAAATGCTAAAAATGCAGGTAAAAGCTTTTAAGTGAGGTTCTTTTGCATTCTGTGCAAAACCGCCGCCCTGAGCAGGGGGGGTGGTTTTGTAACCGCCGCCTTAAAGGCGGCGGTTTCGTAACCGCCGCCCTAATCAGGGCGGCGGTCACGTAACCGCCGCCCTGTCCAGGGCGGCGGTCGCGGTCCGAAAACCCGCGCGGGCTTTTAAGCTTAAAAGGCTCAAAAAAAATGCAAAAAATGACTATTTTAATCAAAAATGGGGCCTACCCAGTAGGCGCCCCCCCCAGATGGACCCTTTAAACCAAACATTTTCGAAAATAACCCCCCCTATTACAACAAATTTAGCATTTTAAAATTGAAGAGGGAAAAGTACAAAATTGAAGAAAACCAACCTGTGATCTCGCGGGGTGGCGTTCCGCACGTGGAGGCATGATCTCTATCTCACTGCGGACGTTTTGACTCTACTCGCGTGAGAAACCGTCACCGTGGGTCCTAGAGCTCGAAATCAACCAAATCGACTCGCGCAAATGAATAGGAAAATGGGCCCACTTTCATATATATAACGCCCCGGTTTGTTTTAAATATCTTTTTCACAGGTTCGGAGCGCCGACGGAGGTAAGTTTCTATCCTCGCACAAACGGTACGTCCTCTTTCTCTATTATTTTAACGTTTATTTTTCAAATTATTGTATCTATCTGCATTTGAGTTCTCTTTTCATTTCGCAGGTAGCGGGAATTTTGGACGGCGTCATTTCAACACACGGGCATGTAAGGTATAACTTCTAACTTCCCATTTCGGGACGGCCATACTCGGACCCACCGTTTTATGCCTCTTCATGGCTAAAACGCTTCTCCGAGGGGGCAATATGTACGTACCCAAAATTGTAAGGTACTGTACTACGGAACGGTGTAATAAGTGCCCCGATGATGATACAGGTCTCTTCGCAAGGTAGTTCGGGATCCAGAGAAGCTTTACGGATATGCGTTAACATCCCGCATGCCCCGCTTAGCCCCCGCGTGCTTTGTTTTCCCTATTTTTCCTCTTTTCTTGGCTTTTTGGTCTTCAGTGACGAAACCGCCGCCCGGAAGGGCGGCGGTCTCGTGACCGCCGCCCTACACAGGGCGGCGGTCCTGTAACCGCCGCCCTGAGCAGGGCGGCGGTCCTCTGTGCGCGTTTTCCAGAACGTGCTTTTGACGGAACGCACGCAAAAATCAACGCTTTACCAGCTTTTCTTGCCGACTTGAGCATGCATTTATGTTTTTGGTCCCCTGGAATAGTGTTTTTCTTTTGTTTAATGTTTAGGAGTTCAGTTTGGATTTGATCTTTGCATGTTTGGATTCCTATAAATGCATGGTTTGTGCACATGCAAATGGCCCCTGATTTTAGCTCTGAATTTTGCTCCAAAGTTTGTTTTGAATTTCTTGTTGCAGTAGATTTAGTTTTCCTTTGCTTAGAATTCTTAGGTTTCTCATTGAGTGCTTTGGTTAGTTTTGTATTGCAGCTGGTAAGCCACATATCCAACTTGTGCAAGTGCAAACATTATTTGGGCCACCATTTTCACTCCAATTTTCATGTTTTCAGTGCTATGGTCGTTTTAGTTTGCTTAGGATTGGTAGCATAGTTTGTTGCAGGTTTGTTTAAGCTTTGTGTTACTATTGGTAAGCCACAGATCCAACTTGTGCAAACAACCTTATTGTTTTGGAGTAGAATGGTCTAGGCAGCCATTAAAGTTACAGGTTTTGCTCTTCATACAGAGTAGTCTCAGGTTCTGGACGCTCTTTGTTGCATGATTCGCAGTAGACCCCGCTAGGAATTGCATAGGCCAAGCTCTGTACTCTTGTGCTATCCATCTCCTATCCGCATTCTATTATGTCTGCATTTTGAAGGCTGGTCCATTGATCCAAATATCTATTCCTGTTGATGCAAGCATTTCACGCTTTTCTGGATTCACGTGAGCACAAAAGAACGAAGAGATCATACTGAGGGGACAAGAACACACACACCCGTCGGATTCGCCACTGTTCTGCGAAATCCAGGTTCCATCTTTCAAAGTTTTAGTTAGAACTTATCAAATAAAATAGTTAATCACTTTATTTCAGTTATTTCCATTCTCGATATTGCCAGGGAGGTTGTGGGGATTGATATTTTCTGAGAAACTATGATTCATTCCTCACTTCTGAGGTAGGATCGAGAATCTTGCAGATAGATTAGTTATTTCGTTGTTTAGAATAGATATACGAAATCACACAGACAAATAGCTACACTCGGCTATTTTGTTTGTTTTTTTACATTGTTAGTTTAGTTGTCAATTTTAAATATTTTTAAATAGCTACTCTCTTATAAATTGTCCGGAAAATACAAAAAGAAATTATATATGCTAGAAGTGCACTTAGATTTTACTTTATTACAGTTTGTTTCATTACTGCTTTTGCATGACAATTACGGGACCTAGGGAGCCCAGGGAATACATTTTCGAGCCAATTGTGCCTCAGCCCAATACAGTAGCAATAACTGACATTGACCAAAACCTTAGGATACAAGTCTTCCAAACAACAACAGACTTCCAACAGATCAGGATACAATTGAGAGGGTTAAACATTAAAGACGACCAAGCGCATCTATTTTGGTCGAATCAGCCAAATTACAGATTTCCCTAGAAAATACCCACATGACTGTAGAAGGGCTCGAAAGAGAACAAACATTCGGGTGTGATCCTTTAGTTCCACAGCTAGACGCCTGGAGACAACACTAGTAGATATAGATACCAAGCTTAAGAATCCAAGTTGCGAGAACGCCTGTAAGGTATTCCTGAGAAGATCACACAACTGTTGGTTCTAAACATAGAAGCTAAAAAAGCTTACGACTATTGCATACTAGGGATCAGAACTTGATCTCCCGTATGACCATAACGGGGACCGCAACAACCAAGAGTCTATGGTTGTGATCCGCAGATCCCACAGCCTAACGAATCCATAAAAGAGTTCGACATAGACACTGGCCTATGTAAATTAGTATTTCAGTCTACTCCGATTCCACCTCTCATCATTCAACAGTTATCCCTACTAAATACAACAGCTAACGAAGCTAGAGAATTTTTGGACTAGGCCAGAGAATCATCCATAGAATCGACCATATTCACCATATGACCCTATCAGGAGAAATACACGAAACCATCTCGGGTCATTTTTCCAACGCATCCCACAACCCATAGATCGAATCACGCCAGAGCTTGATATTGATTGGAGCCTTCGAGCAGTCATCCTCGCTGATCGATCTATCACACCAGTCCAAGTTAGAAGGGCCTTCTTTGCCTTAGATTCGCAAATACCATTAGTGCATGTTGAAGACATTAGATTGTCTAACTAGTTTGTCTGCACATTCTACCCCCACCGGCTGTCTCGGCATGACCTCGGGAGGTCAGGTACGTGGAAGAGTCACTTGTTGATTCTCACGCTCGCCTGTTGCTTTTCCGACGTACAGTATCCTCTTGACTAACCTATTATACCAAGACTAAATATACCTAACAGTTTCATTAGATTCTTTCCTCATATGTACCAATTGTACTAAGAGGTCTTGATAGTCTTTAGTGGAATTAAATCTATCTTTGAAATAGGTCCTTATATCATCCCAACAATTGATAGACCTATCTGGAAGAAGGTAGAACCATTATGTTTTTTGTCTAGCAAACATTCTTTAAACATTTTGAAAACCATGTCTCCATGTTCAACTCCTAGCACACCAAAGGTGGTGATTAAATTTGTAACATGTTCTTTTGGGTGGTTTGAACGATATCCTTTGAACTTGGGGAAAATATTTCTTGAACCTTGTGTAATTTCATGAATAGGTTGTGGGAGTACAAGTGGACACTTCTTCTTGCCTCATGGATCAATGTGTTAAGGTCTCTCTGTGTCACCTACTATTGCTTCCAAATCAGATTTAGCTCTTTCTCTTGATTCAACTTTCATTGTGGCTCTCACCTTTGCTCTTAGTCTAGCTCTTTCTTCCACTTCAACTTCCACTATATCTTCTTCTTCAGATTCTGCTCTTGTTTCATCTTCTACTTTTGTTAAAGTAAAAATTTCAAAATCTTCACTAAGATTTAGAAACTCTATGTCTAATGGATTTCTAGATGAAGGGGGTGACTGGAGTTTCTGACCAGTTCTTGTCTTCTTTTGAGATCCTCAAAGATCATTTGAATATCTCCTCCCTATCTCTGGGACCTAGTGTATATGTGATCATCCAACTTGTAGACATGAGATGGAACTAATCTCTCCTTTGTTGCACTGAGGCTTGTCTTTCTCTTTCTAGTTCTTTAACATGTTTCTCTTTAATACCTAACACCCTTATAACTATAAAGTAGTCTGTAAAATTTTATCTGTTGTGTGAGAAAACTTCCGTCAAGTTGGATGTGATATTTTCTTTGATTTGAAATAGAAATTCAGGTCTATGGAAAGGAGGGTTACCAGGAAGAGCCATTGGTGTGAGTCGTAAGGTTGGGTGACTTTTGAAATTCAAGATTTTTTATTTTTGGGATATTTGATTTTTTTAATATTTTTGTGATTCATATATCAGTGTTGAATATGGAGCGTCTACCCCATAATGGGTGCCAAAAACAATTGGCAAGAAATTTTTTTAGCTAGAAAAATTAGTGGATTTCCACCAACTCTCTGGGACTTAGGTCACTCTAATTGAATGGTGCAGATCTGTTTATTATGTGTAAATGAAAATAAAATATATGATTGGCCTGTATGATGACCATCCAACAAGAACACACCATTGTACCTATGATAAATTATTGTAATTTCGTGCAAGGGAGGAATATATTGAGTAGGTGGGAAAATGGAGTAGGAAATTAAGGATGGGGAATTAATATCACAAGTATAAAATTGCATGTCTACAAAGATTAATAAAAAAATATCATCACACATAGTAAAAAAGAAAATAGATTTTTTACTAATACCAAGAGAAGATAAAATTATTAAAAAAAGTATCATTAATTCCCTTGGCAAGAAAAGAAATAAATTCCTTTCTTCTTCATTCACATTTTGGTAAAGTTGTACATTGAGAGGAATGGAAGAACATCTAAGAAGGATAATGGAATAAATTAGATATATCTTTTTCTTTTCACAAGTAGTTATCTACTCTTGAGAATAAAAAATTTACAACCCTTAATAAAGGGGAAGTCATTAAAATTTATAGAGTTTGAAAACACTCTTCACCTACACCCCACATAATTTTTTATTTATCCCTCACAACATGTGACTTTTCATATTCATAGGAATACGAATAAGTCCCCTTTTACTAACTAAGGGTGACTTATTGCATTACCAAATATAGTCACATTTAAATTAATGGGTAAAAATAGGGAAAAGGAAAAAATGAGAAGTGCAACCCCCAATGAAGAAATAGAACACAAAGGAGGGGGAAGGGGAGAGAAAATAGTGAAAGAAGAGGAGAGATAACTAGGACGATGAAGAAGTTTTCCTTGTTGATTCTTCCTTGCTTCCTAATTGATACTTTCTAAGCTCAACTAGAAAAATTTCCACTCCCTTGAAAACTTCAATGTACCAAGCCATTGTACACATAACTTTCTCCATTTAAGGAATGCGAATGCAACTCAAGGACTTGATAAAATCATTTGAGATATCATTAATGTGTTTTATTTTACTAAATAATTTTTCTTGTTCTTCCCTTTCACTAACCATGATATTACTAAAAAGTCATGGACGGTCACCTATTGGATTATATAAGCCACTTTCATAATCATTTCTTTCATCCAAGGAAACATCTCATCTGACTTGGACTCGGTAACTGTCATGACTATTGTTTTATGATCAGGGTGAGAGGGTAGATCTTGTGTAAGAGGAACAAGTGCAAGAGCTAAAGGTGGGATTATCTTGGGATGCTTTTGAATTATTAGATTGACTGGATCATTCTTCTCAAGCTCCATTTTTGATCAAAGAGGCCACTTTTGATTAACATGCATTTTCCATTTTTGTGTAAGTAGTGAAGTGAGTGAAATATGAACCATACTGTTTGATCAAAGAGTCTGCTTATGGTGTAAGACATGAGTGAGAATTCCCCTCCAGTGTTCTAATGGAAAACATGGTGAAGGATTCTTTCACCCTCATGAAATTTTTATTTCACTACTTCAAAACCAAGTGTGGATATCTATTAAATGTTTATTTTCCCCCAACCAATTTTTCTACCTACCTTCGATGATCATGAACATGAATAAGGTCATCTAATATTGAAATTCCTTTGTGGTTTCTTCACCCATCTCCTAAATGAGAAGTATTATTACTTATGAATATCCTTATTGAATTTTACCCCGTATGGAAGACTTTTCCACGAAGGAAGGATTTCTTACTTATTTTAACCATGAACCTAATGAAAGACCCTGAAGGTAAGAATATGTTATGGTCTATTTACTTGTTGCAATATATTTGGTGATAAAATACATATTTTTCGAGGTGTATTTCTAGAGTATGTATGAGATGGTTTTGGGAGTGAGAACAACCATGCTTAAGTTATCATCTACTTGAATGGTTCGGGATTTTGGCTTATAGTTATGAGGGAAGTCCAACACTGATATAATACTAAACACTGACATTGGGTGCCAACCTACTGCATGCAATCTTCTCATGAAAATTTTTAGTCCACTAGATCTTTAGGTCCACCAATAATTCATTCTTTGAGATCTTCTAGTCCATGTGAATGACATAATTGTACCCCACACCAGAATACTTTGATGAGAGAGCTGAGACTAGTTTGAGGCCCAAAAATTTTAATTTCATGGCTCAAAATTACACTCCTCCGCACCTTAAATGGAATTTTAATGTTTTTAATAAATGGCCTTTTTTTATTTTTTCACTTTCAACCACCTTGTTTGATTCCTTGGTTATTCCTTGTGCATATTTCCTTAAAGAAATTTTCCCACTGCATGAGTTTACTATTTATAGTAAGTACTTGGGTAGAGACTTAATATGTTTTTAAATTTCCTTTCCACACCTCATATTTTGATGAAATTTCCTCCACTAGGATAGGTTTTCTTTTATGATCTCATGTACAAATTTTAACCTTGATCTAATTACCATAACAATGGGGAATAAAAATCTATGAAATCAAGGCACAATTATGGGTTTTTTCACTTTAAAAATATGGAAATTGCATGTTAGTTCTATCAATTTTTTTCTAAATTCACCTATAAATTATGAAGAACACAAAAAACCCCACCTTGATCCGTGCACTGGTTTGCAAGATATTAAGATTTTTCCTTTGCTTGTTATAAACTCAATTATCCAAAAAAATGTACTAGGATCCTTTAAAAAATAATTTTTTTTATGGAAATATTTTTTTTATCATGGAAATATGTAAGGATGAATGAAATAGTAATATTGGAGGTTGAGGATTCTAGAAAAAATTTGCCAGAGTACTGGGTAGAAATGGAGAAAAATGTGGCTAACTCCTATAATATATAAGCATGGGGAGGGGGTGAATTTTTTTCCCCCTTATCCCCTTGTAAATTGATTAAGGGGACAAAAAATTTCACCCTTTCCCCTAGGTGACAAGTGTCAAGCATGAAACAAGCGGGGGAGATAGTGGAAAAGGATCATTTTCGACACTCGAGAGATGATTTTTGGTCATGTGAGTGACCCACTAGTAGGAAGGTGGGGGTTGAATTTTTTTTCCCCATTGTCCCCTTGTAAAGGGATGAAGGGGAAATAAAAAATTTCCTATACCCGTGGGTGACAAGTGTCTAGCATGCATGTCATGGAGTGGAGGCTAGAAAATTGGAAAAAAGTTCTTATCGGAGCCTCAGAAGTTCATGTGGTGGGTCTATGAGGTCTAAGGTGGGGAGGTGAATTTTATATCCCCCTTGTCCCCATGGAAAGTGATTAAGGAGACAAAAAATTTCACCTCATCTTCATCTTGGCATGTGGCGCTAGAAACTTTGGCTAAGTTGGGAGCTTGTTGCTTAGAGAAGAGATTGAAAATGACGTTTTTGGAGCTCCTGAA
This sequence comes from Taxus chinensis, assembly GCA_019776745.2. NCBI lineage: Eukaryota > Viridiplantae > Streptophyta > Pinopsida > Cupressales > Taxaceae > Taxus > Taxus chinensis. Next base: position 215,875,733 of record CM034147.1, read on the forward strand.
GGACGTTTTTGACAGTTCCTTATATTATTTTGACTAAAAAAGTAATTTTGAGAGAATTGAGATGGGTCGCAAGGTCTGATTAAGGTTTAAAAATTCTCAAAAATTGTCTTTTTTGTAAGGATCACTAGTTCTGCCTATGAAGAATGAGTTGTTAAAAGACATGGATGGGCCTCGAGTAAAATATTAAAGTACCACCATGTAGAGTATTGAATAAGATTTCCTTTGATATTTTTTTTTTATCTAAAATTCATTTTAGATACCATTAAATCATATTTTGAAGGTTAAGTGTTTTTTCACAGTGCAAACTTCTTTGGCCTCAAAAACCTACTTTTGTTGAACTTTATTCTAAATCTCCAAATCATTCCTAAATATTCCTAAATCACTTGAAAAATGATATAGGCTGATTAATAAACCTCCCTGATGAATCTAAGGATTCAAATATGTTGTGTATATGCACCATCTTTAGAAAGGCTAAAATTATGCTTCATTTTCTTTTAGTATTTCATCTTTGTTTAATATTTTCTCATTGAAATCAGCATTTTCTTTGAGTCTTAATAATGAATCCTCATCCTAATTTTTCACATAGTTTAATTAGGATTTAAATGAATTAATTCTCAAAAAATACCTCCACACACAAAAACATCATAATCAAATCAAAATGTTGATCTAATAAATCCCTTTTAGGTGGACCTACTTACATTTGTTGACCAAGGGGAAAATCTGACTTAGTTTTTTGGCAAAGTATAAACAATCTAGTGGTTGGTATATCAACTAATCCATTTACACCCTTATCAATACTATATTGTAAAGTGATAGGGTAGGCCCCAATACCATGCCTTTTATTAACAACAACATAGATTAGGGCCTCATGTACCTTCAGGTATATTATGGAATCCATCCTAAACTAACTTTAAACTAGCCTTAGCTATCCTTTTTCTAGTTCCCCTTCATCAATTTTTCATTGCATACTTTCTTAATATTATCAAGATAATTAAAAATATTATGATTATGTGGCATTTTATTTTCTAAATATAACTATCTTTCATTTCTTTATTGACTTTTTAGTTATTTCATGGTCCTAACTACACTACATTATTATCTTTGAAATTTCTCAAATATAAAAGATTCACTTTAGTATCATAATCAAAACATCACAAGCACAAAACATCCACCTTTAGAAACAAGCCTAGAGCCTTCACACTATTCTACTACACAATCCATGACATCAGAAGTGTCTTGTCGTGATACCTTGTAGTACTTTCAGAGTGGTGATCGCATATTCAATAAAATCTTAGATAGAAATCTGATTTCCCTTTCCAACTACATTTACACCAAGGGCACGTGTGTATTACTTGTTCACCCTATCTATAATATGGTCCAAATTTCCAATTCACCACGTGTGATTGTTTTGAACTCCATGATCCCGATTATTATCCTGTCATAGAAAAAATATCCCCTTACTCCTCAACTAGTCACACAGGCACATCAATACCTACTTCAAGTGCTCCTATAACTAGTTTGAATCTTTATACTATCTTCTCGCAACACACATAAAACCAAAAACCATCTACTTCATAGGATCTTTCATCAATTTCATCACATGTAAAAACCCACACTATGATATCCCCATCCACATCCATTCCCGTAGCCTCCAATTCTCCGCTTACACCTCCTACAACATAAGTCGATATTCCTCTCACTACTACCCCTCCTATCACATCCCAATTTATCCGATCACAAAAACTACATCCTCAACCAAAACACAAGTTTTATCTATCCCCACATTCATACCTCCTGTTAATATGAGTTCCATTGCTTGTACTCAACCCTTTTCACAATAGGCATCCACTACCCTTGTCTCACAATACAACACCATAATTTCTCAATATATACCAGAACCATCCTAACTTCTTATTGATTCCACTGCTCCTTCTTTATATCAATTTATCTAGGATTCACAACCCTTACTCTCTTAGAATACCTATAATATCCTGGCCACTACCCCTCACATCATAATATCCCTTTAATGTACTAGTTTTACCAACAATAAAACCCACATCATTATTACCAATATTTTCCTTGTTCTTCAAATATGCAAGAAACTAAAAATGATACCATGTAGGTGATACTGAGAATAATAGGAATGCTTGAGGCTACTATCGTGGTACCCAAGAAAAATATCTCATATAAAAAAATGTAATGAACCTACCTACTCATTAATAATTTTTAAGGCAATTCCTCCATATTGGTAACTCCAAAAATTAATTAGGTTATATAGTAAGCAGGGCACCAAAAACCCTATTATAGCTTTCTGCCATGTATGATATCTTATTACACATGACTAGGATTTGATGTTGAGGACATTTCCCATGTCTTTAGTAGGGCCTAACCTTAACTAGTAAAACAACATCTCACAATATTCCCTCTTTTCTTTTTAACTCATGTAATTTTTGTGAGACCATTTCACCATCAACATTTCTTGTAATATCTCGATCACTAATCTCGATTTTATTAAACAATGTGAAGATGAGATATTACAAATTTTATCACAACATTGTAGGGGATTATTAATAAATTATCATTCTGTCTTCCACATACTGAGTTGATCAAGGTATTTTATCAATCCTTTTGATAAAAAATATCATCAGACCTCCATATCCAATCCTTTTATACATTCGACGAATCCTTTACGATGTCGTAGAAACTAGAATTTTGTGTCGTTGACGAGGGTAAGTTTAAACTCATGGCTAAGAAATAAAAACTTGATGATGCAAGAATATCACTCTAATGGATGGTTTGTTTAGGTCTTATAAGTTCAATTTTTTCATTCCATGTGGTTCTGTAGTGCTCTAGAGGTAAGAATTTTCAATATTGGAGTTTCCTTCCAATTTTAGGAATTTGAAATTTTTAATCTTTTTGTAGCCCATTTTTGCTTTCTAGGCTTATGTAGGGGTTTTTAGGTGCTTTCAAGCTTGTCTTAGGTTTTTATATATTTTTTATGTTATTGGAGCCTTTTCTTGGGGTCTAAACGGTGTAATAATCTCATAAAGCTTTACACTAGCTCCTTATTATAAGTCTAACCTCCTATATGACATCTTATTGAGTAACCCATGTAGGTAAACCATGGTTACATGTACAAAAACGTATTAAAAATTAAGCCAAAGGTTTAAAATACAAATTTATATTTGTTTACACCATTGATTAATCAAGGAATTTATGTTTGGAGCTCCAAGGAATGATTTTGTTGAGAATAATTGTTTGGAAACATTCTTATGAATGTTCATGAACTGTGCATGAATGTAATTAGTGGTTTTAATCGAATAACTCATATATTAAGGAATGAAATACATTGGTGATGGTGTTTCCCACTGTAATTTGTTGATGTTTGAGTTTTTATATTTTTGTGTTTATAATGAACACCTTGTATGATAAGATGTTACAATAGTAATGTTGAAGCACAAACCAAAATTAAGACAAGTACACTCAAGATTGAATAGGAAATTGTAAACTTAGAAGTGCAAGAAATCATTTACAGTGTGTTCCTAGGATTTATGGTCCTTGAAGTGCTTAATCAAGAAGATAAGTCACCATTTGCTTCAAATATAACCCTAATTGATTGCTAAACCCTAAATTCTGTGACAGGGCAGGGTGTCTAAGGGAACTGGCACATATTTTATGAATTGTTAAAGCTTGCTGATAAATTAAGAACCTTTTGGTGGATAGCACAAACCCTATCCAATTAATTTTAGGCCTTTTAAATGAATTTGTTTCTTTTACAATGAACTTATTCCTTCTTTGGTGACTGTGTAAATCCTCTAGGTTTTAAGACTTAATATAGATTTGAGAAACTTGTACCTTTCCCCACGGGTTAAAAAATCTATGAAATCATCCTTGTATACGTATAAAGATTTTTTTAAAATAATTTTTCCTAAACAAACTTCCAAAAACAAGAAAACTGTACCAATATGGTACAGAGCTATAAATGCAAGCTTGAAGAGCTAATTTGAAACATGGGTTGTTGGTTTTATGACATTTCTATCAAAATAAGGCATCGTGAAAATTTCTAAACTGAATATTTACACAAGTGTTTAAAAAGGTAATGGGCTTGTTCAATGACTGAAGGAAAAAAATATACATTGGAATTTTCCTTGAAATAAGGTTTGTAGTAGTGTTACAAGCCTAGAGGGTTTATAAGGAAGGAAGGGTGTTTGCATTGAGAGATGTGTTAAGAAAATTAGTATACACTTGGAAATTGATAAATGGTGTTTAAAATCAGTAATAAATTTTTCAAGGGCCTTGTAGGTTGTTCCAAACTTGACTCCACCTCAAGCTTGGTTCTTAAGAGCATGTAAGCAAGTTTTGCAATAAGTGTTCACATAGACTGATTCTTACAATTCCAATCAATGATAAGGTTGATATATAAGTTTTAGTGATTAAATATCATGTTAGAGGAATTCAATGAGCTAAATTGAGCATAAAGGGAAATTTTACATGTTTTGATGGTTTCCTAGCATAGAGAGGAAGAGTCCATTTTTCAAGATTGGGAATGAGTTGAAGTTATTTATCTAATCCATTTTGGTTGAATGTGTGTGAAGGTGTAGAAGGATCTACATCATTTTTTCTCAAAGTGGAGAACAATAATAAAATTGACTAGAAGAAGTAGTGAGAAGAGAATACAAGTGAAGAGTTTGACAAAATGCCACCAAGAAGAGTGGTCAGAAGAGTAAATTGAGAGAAAGCAAGAGATATTGAGTTGTTTACAGTGTTAAAAAATATTCAGGATAGCTTAGGAGCACTTTAAATTGCTTAGAGAAGAGGGAAAACATTGGATGATGACAGCGATAATGAGAGAGAAAGAGAAGGGGTAGTAGAGAGTGATCCAATAGAAGGACTAGAAGTAAGGATACTGATGGTAGTTATGGGAGAAACTACAAATTCAGGGATAAAAGTACTAGAATATGGAATAAGCTTGCATCCAGAAGATTTAATAGATAGGATAACCAATATGGACAAATAATTTGATTTTGATAACATTACAGAGGATAGAATAGTAAAATTTTCGTGCACTAAATTAACAAGACATGTTCTAATATGGTGGGAATTTTTGAAAGAAGAAGTAGCAAGCAGAGGAAAGGAAAAAATTAATAAATGTGAAAATATGGTGGTCAATTTGAGAGGTAAGTTCATTCCTTCAGACTATTAGACTAGTTTATTCAATCATTGAAAAAAATTGAGACAAAGAGAACTAAGTGTGGCTAACTATACTCGAGAATTCTACAAATTGGATTTGTGACCTAGTCACACACACTATGATACTGAATAAGTGGCTAGGTATGTAAATCCTTAGAGGTTAAACATACAAGAGGAGATCAGTTTATTCCATCTACGGTTAGTAGAAGAGGCATATCAAGTATCCTAAAGGAAGAGTATAAATTTTCAAGAAAGAAAACACAATACTTGAGAGCTAGAGGAAGAGGCCAGTATTCAGGTAAAGGAAAATAATAGTAGAAAACATATGAGGAAGAATAAAATAGGTCACAAACACATAATACATTCAGAGGTGCATACTCATACAAAGGTAGAGGTGGATATGGAAGAGGTAGAGGTTAATTCACTAGAAGGTTCTTTAAATGTAATAAATTCGATGGACATATATCATTTGCTTTTCTTTAACATCTATGAGCAAACAAGAGCAGGGCTAATGAGGAAAGAAACCAAATTACACATGTTGATGATGAGGAGATTGAAACATCACCATCTTTACTAGAGGAACTAGAAGTAGGTGAAACTTTGCTGATGAGAAGAGTCTTGGTAAATTCAAGAAAAAGGAGTAAAGAACCAATTCAGAGAAGGAATTTTTTTAGAACCATATGCAAGGAAAAAGGTAAGTCTTTCAAAATCATCATAGATACTGGTAGCACTGATAACTAAGTCTCCATTGAAATGGTTAAAAATTTGAATTTAAAGAGATTGAAGAATCCTCATCCTTATAACGTGTATTGGGCTCAGATAGAGCATCAAGTATTGGTAAATTTCCATCTTATGTTGGGAAGAACATGGTAACTTGATTTAAAATCCAGCCATGATGGATGGGAAAAAGCATAAACATTTATGAAGGATGGGATTATGCATACACTAAATCCATTAAAGGATAGATAAGTATGGCCTAAAGAACAATCAAGAATTATTTTCATGGGGTTAAAAGAATTATTTTAGCATCTACAAAAAGACAAAGGGAGGCAGAACAAAGATAGCATATCTAAGAAGATACCAAAAGGGATAAGTGGAGAAAATGAATACCAAGAAAACTTGCAAAGGAAAATGAATAATAAAGGTGATGAAGGTCAATATTTACATCGTGTTGAGAAGAAGGAAAGTGATGTAGCCAAGAAATGGTATAACTCAGACCATGAAAGTAAAATGTAGTAGTCAAACCTAGTGCGAAGTGAAAACAATCATCAAGCATGCCTTAAAATAGTTTAAGGAGACATAATATTGCCAAAGAAAGGAGAGAAAAAGCATGAGTAAGAGACGATATTCAAGCATGAGGAAGAAACTCAAAATTTACAATTGAATCCTTATTTAAGTGTTGTTTATGCAAGTAAGCTAAGGTTGGAACAATCAAATAAAGAAAACAATAATAAACAAAGTCCATTCTTTACCATTTTTCAATATGTACTATACCATAAAGGTAAAATAAGATATGCAAAGGATATTATGGTAGTCAATGAACATGAAGAAACCCCACAAGTAAAGATGAATCACGTGTACAACCTCGGTCCAAAGGTAGAAGGAATAGTATCCAGTCTTAATGTAGTTAATGGACTCATGAAATTAACAAAGTTAAGGATGAAAAGGACTAAAAAGATCACGGTATAGTAACTAGAGACATTTAGAGAAACAAAATCACTAAAAAATCATCCTCAAGCGGTCATGCTTAACTAGAAAGAAAGAAAGAAAAGGGGAGTAACTTGCTAGCAAAGAAACTTGAGAAGAATTCTCTTTTTCCTTAGGAGTAAGATGCAGGAGCATCACTCCAAGGGTTAATCTAGGCATGTACTAGTCAATTTTTTCTTGTGCAGGTCTTATAAGTTCATATTTTTCATTTCATGTCATCATAGAGTGATCTAGAGGTTGTAATTTCAAATCGTACATTTTCCCTCCAATTTTAACAATTAGAAATTTTGAAACTTTTTAGAGCCAATTTTTGCTTTCTAGGCTTATATATGGGTTTTTTGGTGCTTTTCAATATTTTCTTAGGTTGTTCTAGATATTTTATGGTATTGGAGTCTAAATGGTGTAAGAAGCTCTTAAATCTTTACACTACCTCCTTATTGTAAGTCTAAACTCCCATATGACCTCTTATTGAGTAACACATGTAGGTAAACCATAGTTCCATGTAACTTAAAGGATTCAAAAATGAGAAAGAGGCTTTAAAGACCAATTTTTAATTCATTTCATTGTTGATCAATCAAGGAATGTATGTTTGGAGCTCCAAGAATTGAGTGTTTTGAGATAAATTATTTGGAAACAGTCTTATGAAGGTTGATGAACCATGCATGAATGAAATTAGTGGTTTTGATCTCGTAAATTATATATGAAGGGAAGAAATACATTGGTGATTATGTTTCTGACTGTATTTTTTTATGGTTAAGTTTTCATATTGTCCTGTTTATAACTAAAAACTTGTAGGATAAGATGCTACAATATTAATGTTGAATCATAGTTCAAAATTAAGACAAGTACAGTCAAGATTGAATAGGAAGTTTTGAAATTAACAGTTTAAGAAATAAATTAGATTTTGTTCTAGGTCTTAAAGGTCCTTAGAGCCATTAATCAAGAATATAATCCACAATTTTCTTTGAATATAACCCTAGCTGATTGCTCAACTGTAATTTCTGTGATAGGGTAGCGTATATGGTTGTCCCAAATAACTTGCAACAATTAGTATGTCATTTATTACTCTATAGTCATTTAATCATCAAAGCAAGGGATGTAGAATTTCAATAATGCCATTTTTGTATGCACAGTTAAAGTAGCCAATTAGTTTGACCAACCAATTCCTAAATCATGAATTAAATTAGTTAATTCCTTTTTAATTTGCAATGCATAATTAGATGTTGGAGTTGATTCATCACCTAGTTCTCATGTTTGAATTGTAATTGCTCCTTCAATTAACACGTGTAAGCTCAAGTGTGATCTCCACATTTAAGGGGCTTCTAAATATCATGGCTTATTCATGTGTGTGACCTCCTTTGGGTGTGGATGCTTTTTTACAAAAAATTCCTTTGGTTGCATGCAAGTTGCTATAGACAATGCCTTAGCTATAGATGATTCCTCTTAGTTGTAGATGGGTTATTGCATATGGATCATTTGGATGCATGTGATTTGTTGCATATAAAATTTTCTTACAATAAGAGACATCACATGCATCATCAATCAAACATCCTATTGTAATCAAGAGAATAAATACATACTTATAATACCAAAAAATAAAGCTTATTAGTGATAAAAATATTAAAAAGTATTCATTCCATAATGTTTAGGTTATAATGAAATGTCTAGGTAGTATAACAGGGGAATACAAGTAAAAAGCTACAAATGGCTCAACAAAATACATAGGATGAGTTGTTTAGAAAGATATTTCAACAACTCATCACACCCCCAGGCTTAACTTCTTGAATGTCCTCATTCAATATATTTAGGTTCCTCAGTTGGCTTAAGGTACGCCTGAATGATGTTGCATAAGTGTTTGAAATAAATTGGAACATCAATCCCTACTAGCTCAGTGGAGAAGTGTGCATCATTCAATATGTACATGTCCTAAACCCTATCTTGAATTTTTTCATCCACTTGTATATCACCAAACCAATTTGGTATAGGAAAATGAAAGATTGATGGTTGATAACAAATTGGGAACCAAGTATTTGTAAATTTAATAGAGAAGACAATGTAAACATTTACCCTTCTTAGATTTGGTATGATATTAGGATAGGATTGCATCTCCTTCATTTGCATTTCAATGGCCACTTCATTCCAATGCATCCGACATGATTTTACTATTTCCATTCCACTTTGGGTAATCATGTTCTTTACTTTCTCATGTGTATATTTTCCCATTTTCCATGTCCTCTTTATTATCTCCTTGTAGTCTACGTAATTTTTATACTCTTCTATGAATGTGTTTGGACTGGAAGCCTTTGCATTGATAATCAATGGGTGAAATTTCTTTAACTTCCTACAGTCTTCCATATGTTTCTTTGTCCAATTCATTCATGAAGTAAGAAATAAGTGCTTTGACTAGTACATCTCCAATATAGAGGATTGAAATCCACTCTCTATCATATTCAATGGCATATTTATGCATGTATAACTCACATAACATGAACTGAATTTCTTGAGGATTGTTCAAATATAATGTAAGGAAATTCCAATATCTACTAATGTCAAATTTCATATCAGAGTTAATACATGTAAGATGGAGCTACAACATTTTCTCCTTGAGGAAAATATAATAGAAATTTGAGGGAGGCATGTGTCTAATTATATCATAGGACAATTTAATTATCTCATTGTTCTTCTTCTTCATCCTTTCAATCTCCTTATACTTTGCCTTAAGTTCCTTGTCTTTTTCCTCCATGTCTTGTTAGTGCTAGAAAATAGGTTCTTCCTTTTCTCTCTCACATTTTCCTTTTAACCTATTAACATAGGTTACAAACTGATGGACCTAGTAATCCAAAAATGTTTTTGGTGTTCCTAGAATCCTACAAACTAGTTTGGAAAGCTCTTTGAAAAATTCTCCAGTGACAATGTGTGGCTATAATAGGGCCATATAAGAAAATTGCATGCTAATATGTCGCAACAATGGTATAGTGGGCTCTAGTTCTATCTCAACTATTTCATCAATAACTATAAGAACATTATCCTGTATTGTTTGTCTTTTTAGATGTTTGTTTTGCTTCAAATCCATAGACAATGTTTTCAATAATTTATTCAACAACATGGGGCATATCATCCACTATTTCTACTTTATTATTTAGTGTTTCAAGAACTATTTGGTCAATTTCTTCTACTATCTCTACTTATCACCCTTGGCTGTATGAATCATTTCCTCAATTACCCTTTCAATTCCGCCTTCTTCATTATCTTTATGGGTTACCCCAAGATGAACTACCTCTACATTATCTTTTGTTTGTTGAGTAGGGATTTTGAAACATTTTCTCTCCACTTTATTCTCCCTTCTACGTTTCCACACCCTCAATCGGATCCCTAAGACCCTATTGCTCATGAATTTCAACATCAACACCTTCCTGGTATATTCCCATTGATGTGGCCTCGATATATTCTTCTTCATCTTCTTTATCACTATCAATTGACATGGTTTGAAGATTTGTGGTCTTTGATGTTTTTTGGATTTTTAGTTTTCATTCAATGGGAATTCCTAGGTGGTGTAGGAGTGGATTTAGAAGATGTACGAGTTGACTTGGAAGATTTAGGATTGGGCTTGGAATATTTTTTTTTACTATTTGAGGTGGATGATTCAGGATTTGAAAATCTCAGTAGGGTTTTAGTAATGACAATCCTCTCCAGGGATACATGAATGATGTTGTCTTAAATGGGTGGTGTATTTTAAAAAACATTCATTTATTTGGGCTGAGAAGTGGAATCTGTGGGTTTAGGATGAGAATTGGAAGTTGTAGGTGCAACTGTATGAGTGGAAGAACTACTGACACTTCTTCTTGTCTTTCTTATACGCCCCAATAATTCATCAATATTCTTAACCTTGGAAAAATCTCCCCAATTTAGCTCAGTATGTTTTATCTCCAATGTGTGTCTAATAACCAAGGTAATAAGATAATGGTGTGAAATTTTTGACCTCCCTCTTTACGATTCTCTACTCATATTTTTAAATCCCTCATTAAAATTTGTTGTACATTTACATGCCTATCATTCTTCAAGTGATTGAGTTACTTGAAATGGACTGTACTTAGTTAGGAATGTCTACCCCCACAAGTAAAAAATTTGATAATATAATTGGAAATTTCATCCTAAAGTTGTTTTAGAGAGGTTCGATGTGTACCTTGGAGGTCAGTTATGAAGGAATCGTCTATATCAGAAAAGTCTAAATGAGCTACTACTGGATTGGCGTTCTCAAGGAAAATTTTGACCTCTGTAGGAATCCCAATAACTAATAGAAAAATATTATTATTCACCCTCAATGTTAAACCATTGACCTTAGCTTCTCTATATTTCAATGTAGAATAAAATTCCTCGACCGTAGATTTATTAAAACCCTGTAATTTTCTAATGTAGTTGATCCATCCACTGTATTGAAAATATTGAAATATTTTTGGCTCATTGCAGATTTGAGAATGTTTAGTTGGCTCATGGAAAATTAAATCTCCCCCCATTTTGAATTTTGCAAATTACTTCAAATCTGATAGGGAAATCACATGTTTTGGGAGAATGATGCAAGAATTCGACTATGGGAGACTACTTGAGTGTTCTGTTTTTTAATTATGAGATAGACATACATACAATGTAGAAAGAAAATGAATGTAATTGAATCGATTACAACAAGTAGTTGAGGTAAGGTAGTGTGACAGATTGGGATGACGTGGAGTGATAACTCATAGGCTAAATTTGGTGATGCATAATTGTAATTAAATACATTATGGCGTGGCATAAATATCAATTAAAAATAATAATACGAATGTTACTTTAATTAAATGGTATGAGTGCACTTATATCAATGAATATTTAGGACGATGATTACACATGCATTATAGTAATTGCATCCTTGTTTCATGTTGATATTCTATGACGATATGGATATAGTTACTGCAAGAATATGTGACATTTATATAGAAGCCTCCTTACCTAAATCAGATAATTCTCGAAGATGGAATGTTGACCTATTCTAGTACCAGATTTCTGGACCACCACTCACATGTGCAGATTGTTCCTTATTTTTCTTCATGAAGTCATGAATTCTATCAAACATGAAAACCAAAACAAATATTTTTTGTATGGTGCTACAAGTGGAACATCCAGTCTTTGGATTATCTCCCTGTGTAAAACACTATGCACTTCTTGCACGTATACACCAAATCCTGCAAAACCAAAATTCTAAGACAATAAAATATGTTATTTGAGTGTTGCTGATCACCAAGAGTGTTGATCACTTCACTTTTCTTCACCTTTGGAGTATTGAGAAAGCCGAATATACCAAGGCCAATGAAATATCAGAATATGAACTAGCAGGCTCAACTTTTGATCTTAACTCTAATGTCATGATCTCCATCTTGTTTGACTTCATCTGAATAGTTGCATGAAGGATCTTTTGTAAGTTGGATTCTTGTACAAACTTAACCTATAACCATTCACCAATATCTTGAACGTTACAAGATCTATCGTGGTGAGTTTTACAGCTCCATTAGGAAATATTTTCTCAATATCATATGGACCTAGCCACCTGTTATCAAAATTCCATCCTCAAGGTAGATTTTGGTAACTTGTGAAAATTCTTCAGCCTCAAGTTGGTTGAAATGGTTAGAAGGCAAAAATTTAGATTTTTTTGGTGCCTCTTTGGTTTTCTCTAACTCCTTCCTCCAAGAAAAATCTTGGAAGTTAGAGAAAATTGGGAAAATACAGAAAAAATGGCTTCAGACAGTGTATTATAAGTGGATCAGAGATTTCTGTCCCAAAAATCACTAGTATACGTGGGATGTTTGGGACCTAAAAAGATGAAATGGATGCAGGTGGTTCAAATTAGAAAAATCAGATTTTTTTTACCACGAGGTTCGCAGGATGTCAGGACAATCAAGACCTAAAAACCTGATCTTCCCGAAATGGTCAAAATTAGAAGGAATCTACAAAGTTAGGTCAAAATTACCCAGGCAATCCACAAGATGTCGGGATGCATGGGAGCCACATCCCTGAAATCACTAATTTTTAAAGGAATTAGAAAAGTCAAGTTTTTTGGGCCCAAGAAGTATAGGTATGTGTGGAACATGAGTATTCCAAAATCCCGAAATGATCAACCACAAAAGGTTGCGGATGAAGTGGAGGTCAACGGCCCTAACACCCTGATAAACTGGGGGACACATGGGACATAAAAACCCAATTTTTCTATGGAAGGGGGCTTGCAAGTGGATCAGAGGGTTTTTTCTGAGAAATTTGGGACACAAGGACGCGATATATCTAAAATTCTCATAAAGAAAGGAAAACTCAATCCCTGACCCGCCCCAACTTCAAACGGCCATAAATTTTGACCCCGAGCTCCGATTTTCATGAAATTTGACTTTCTAGAATGAGCACGACGTCGTCTACTTTATAAATTTTGATGAGGGTAGCTATGTAAAAATAAAAGAAATATTATTAGCTGTAAAAAATTCATATGATCATTCATGCTAAATGATAGAAATGCCTGGCAGATCCAAAATAGCTACCAGCACTTAGAAGGCCATAAATTTTGCATTTCTGAGCGAAAACACACAAAATTTATACCGTTGGAATTTTTTTTCTGATCCTGATGCACAAAAATAAATAAATTTAGAATTTCATGAGAAATCAATGGTGAATTTGTAGAAAACGTGCCCATTTCAGAACATTTGTTTTATTTGGTAGTTAGGATGCTTTCAATGAAGCATGGGATGACATTTCCTGGTGCTTCAATTTATGGGACAATATTGGGATCCTTTTACAAGCAAAAAAATATCATTTCACCCCATTTACTACCTTTTGGAAATGGTTAAAGGATAGATTTTAGGATTTTATTTTCCCCTTCTTTCTCTCTCCTCTAAAAAATTCTATAAATTGGAGTGTTGGGCACATTGTAAAGGGGAGATAGTTTTGGTAGAAAATTTATATCAAAATTGTATTGTGAAGCCAATGCGCTACAGGCATTTGTAGTATACTCATTGTATAGTGATCCAGGCCCTTATTCTGTAATAGATTTGATTGTGCATATCAATGAAGCAATAAATACAAGTTTGTGGATACTTCTTCCCGTGTTGTGTTTGTTTGAATTCTTCTTTCCCTTTCAAAAGCATTACAAATATATTTTTTCCACCTTATTCTATTGTAGGGTTTCATTATCAATGTGTGTGCATGAAATATTGTTGTGATTGTAGTCACTGGATTGTTGAAAACTGTTATCACCCCTTCTATTATGTACTTTTCTTCTATTTTTTCACACATTGGATACTATTCTCACACTCTCTTTTCTGGTGTATCTCCACTTTAATGTAGTATTTTTTTTCATGCACTCTCTCTCCCTGGTCCCTTGGAAATTTAGATTAAGAAAGCTAGTTTTTCTTGTATTAGAGTAGATTGTGGCACATAGTTTAGGAGAAAGAACAAGCTTTCTCTGGAGGTCTATCTCAAGTAACAAGTCCCACAACTTGGAGATAGTACCTATGTTATCCAATCACAATGTGAGCTCACACATACACACTTGTGCAAACCATAGGGTGCTATGATTAGGCTTTAACAATACCCTTCAACCTTATCATCATCCTAGACATCTACGACAATATATTATAGTAGAATCCTAAAAAATATTATCCTATAATCTCTCATAACATTACCCCTACAAATTCATGTAACTCAAGAGGGTGTAAGCCCTAATGGTATGATTATGTTGGATACTAGGACACTCTACTAAGGAATCTAAATCCCTCCATGTTACGATTTGAAGCCTTGTTAGGAAAGGACTCCTTCCCATAGATCTAAAACATCTAGATGTAATAAAACCTAGCTAATAAATCGAACCAAAATGTAAAATACTTAAATTATCTACTTTAAAACCATCACCAAATACCACTTCCAAATCTAGAAAGAGCGAGGATTCCTCTAGCAAAACCCCAATCCATCAGATAAATGTAGTTTGCATAACATCAAGAGCATATGCACAAGACTTGAAGCCTCCAAATCACAATACAACCAATGTAATTATATCCATTGCTCCCCTTGAATCACCTAACCCATCATATTTCAAGGCATTGAGTTGTATTTCCTTTATTCCCCACATATCCAATCTACGACATCCATACAAAACATTTTCATCAAACAACTACACCAAGCTCCTATTAAAATGTCTCTCTATGATCTTTTTCAAATTTCTCTCCAAAATTGAAAAGGAATGAGTGATGTTGTTCAATCCATATCAGTACCATGAGATGACCCACAACCATTCTCCAACCTTGACGAAACTCACAAAATATCTATTTTTATCACCTTTGATGACAGTGATATCCCATCTTAACAGTTTGAAGACGATGATATTTCCCTCTTCATTACTACCCAAATCAATGATACTCTTGTTGAGAGAGTTACAATCAAGAATGGTGCAAATATCAACATCAAATAATCTCATGGATTCAAATAGCTTCAATTACCCAACACCATCATTGCCCAGTCACTTGAAATTTTACACACCTTTAATTACACTGCCACCCCTACATCAGGCACATTCATTTTATGCATATTGAATTTGTTGTTAAGAGTCTTAATGAGATATTCTATATGTAATCAGGATATTTCCAATATATCATGGCATTATGATACTATTGGGTATGTGTTATGCTTTGTATTCCATCAACACTGCATCATTATCTATAGTATGAAAAATAAAGGTAAAAAATTTACCGTTCCTACCGATCCAAATCCTTTAAATTCCTATCACATGAATTACAGGCCCAACAATGTGTTGCTTCCACTATAAAATTTTATATCCTCATACCAAGCTTCAATGATATCTTCAATCCCCACATCTAACCTACCAGATGATAAGTCCTTCAAAGATGTTATATAATTCCTCTCATCGGGGAGGTATTGACTTATATCCCTCAACTCTATCCTACACCTAAAACATCTAGGAGACATAAAAATCAAATTCTCTATGAGCCAAATATAAAAAATGGGGAGGCACTAGGAAAGTCATAATTCCCCCTTGGGACACTCTTATACCATTATCCTTCAAACATATTTTTTAATCAACTAACAACATCGTAGAATACGAAGCTCTTATCATGGGACTTCATACAACTTCCTTTCTACATTGGAAAATTCTTGTCATCAATGGTGATTCACAACTTATCATTTATCGAATCAAAGGCATCTATCACAGCAAAAATGAGATCCTTTAGAAATATAAACCAATCTTCTTGGAAGACTTAGTATAACTCTTTTACCATTATAAAATTCAAACCACACCTCGATCATCTAAAAAATTAGTAGCCACAATGGCTTATCTTTCTTCTCTCATTTCCTCTACCATCAGACGATTCCAAATTATTCATCGTTGTATAAAAACTTGGTCAACCATCTTACACCAATATTGATCTTGCTACTATAAATCATATAGAAGATGATTAATTTGACACATGGTAAACACACACATATGAGTACCTATCAGATAGCAAAATACCTCCAAGTATTTCAAGAAATGGAAAATGCTCTTTTCAATAATACACGTATTTCTATGTCATCTTACAAGGTATCCTTTATAATAGATGATTTGAAGGTATCCTCTTCTGGTGTCACAAAACTCCCAAGGATTTCCTAGAAATCCAATAGGTCTATGATGGCATATGTGGTGGAAACTTCAATAGTTTTGTAGTTGTTAAATGCATCCTACCGATGGGATATTACTAGCGTACACTCAATCTTATTTTTTATGACTACATTAAAAAGTGTATGTAATGTCGACAACATTCTAACCTTACGTATGTTCCTAGACACACTTTTCAACTAATACAAGCCCTGTGGCATTTTTTACAATGGGTTCCTGACATTATCAGCCTTATTAACCCTTTCGCATAACAATGAAAATTTTTTATCATCACAACCACTGAATAATTTAGAAAATGAATGGAATATATCCCCCTCATCTCTACTAAATATGATATATTTTTTGAGTTCATCCATCATCAAATTATCTGTCATTTTTTCATTCCTAAAAAGCCCGTCATAGATAAAATAAAATCATTCAAGAAAACAAATTATTAACTTTATGATACCTATAACATCAAGCTTATCTTTTCATTTCCTTGTTATCCAAATAAAATGGTCAAGAAGAAGCCTCTAGTAAAACACTCAATCCAATCCTCATGAAAGCAATTGATCAATTTGGGAGTGATTGGCATCTCTAAATTCACTCAACCTTGTGGGCTTATAACACCATCTTTCAAAATCCTACAGGCGTTATAAGCTTCTCATCAATATATGACACCAAAGCCATTCTTCATGTTGAATTAAAATTATTGTCACTACACATGTCCCACAAAGATCTCATCTCTGATGAGGATTATCATGAAGATAATCTATCACATCTCAAACTTTTAGATTATTTTCATTTAACTACAATTGAACATATCAAAGTCTATCATGAATGCATTAAACATTCCTATAACAAAAACCTTAAACAACATGACTTCAATGTTGATAATCTTGTTCTCAAATAAAACCAACATGTCACTAACATGGTAATGAGAAAGCATGTAAAATTTTCTCCAAACTGGCTTAGATCTTACATTATCAAACATAAATATGGATCTAGGACTTTTCATTTAACTTCCCTTTCAATGGTAAACCTGAAAAATGAGACTCTCAATGCAATTCACTTTCAGTCATTATAATGTTAACCTATGAACTTTTGAGACCTTATTTAGAATATGATCTCCTGTTTTTAGCCCACATAATCTATTACTCACGTAATGATATGGAATCATGTGGTCTTTTGTCAGTATACATGTTAAAACATTAAATATGGGTACCAAAACTCTGCTCATAGAATATTCCTCATGAAAAATATTTCTTTCTCAATGTTAGGGAACCCCACTATCATTACTCTACCCTCCCCATGTCTCATCCTAACCAACATGACAAAGATATATTTTTATCTCATGCACTTATATTTTCCCATTTTAATGGTTACCTATGATACCCTCATTTCAATAGTCACAAATATCTATGGGATGTATATAATTATAAAAAATATTGATCCCTCGAAGGAAGGCTATTCATAAGTAAACAATAGAAAATAAATTTGTAGACCGTTGCCTCGAAGGATGGCTACCATTAAAATAAATTCAATAAATATTTTATATAACTCCCTTAAAGGATGGCTACCCAATAGAATCACATATCCAAATAAGGAATTATCGTGTCTATAAGTCCTCTTTTTAAAACATGGCTTCCTACATCGATTATCCCTCATATCAAAATCAAAGAAGAATAAAATCTTCCCAAGAAATCTACCCACATAGATTAGCTTGTTTAAATACAAAAATATACGGAAAAACCTAGGTAATTATCATTAAGAACTCATTTTCCTGTGTTTCATACACACTTTTTCTATGTCAAAAAAGGATTAATATGATGACTTCATCTCTACCTATTATCCTAGTATGACTAACCATTGTAAAACATACATTAACATCTAGTATAGGGCCACATCTGTAGTATCATAAATTTTAAATCAGGTTACCATCATAAAATATGTATATCCAAGAGAGTAAAAATTCAAATATTTTACATTCTCCTCTTACCCATATATAGTGCATGATTCATACAACAAGATCATATCTTGTCATAACAACATTAATATCATATTTTAACATATAAATTTAAAATATAAATCATATATTTTAAATATTTCATTGACACATCATATCTTAAAAAAATCACTAGTCAAATCAACAAACACATCTATATCCATGACATTGCACAAAACTCACTGAAAATGACAAAATCAAACACACACACACACACACACACACACACACACACACACACACACAAAGATATATCAAAAATGTTTGTACATTAGCATGAGTCTCAAAAAATCCATGTATCAAAAATATATATCATCCAAAAATGTCTTCAAAAGAGCCTCATGAATCAAAACAATATCTATACATCTACTAAGTAAACTATATGTTTGTCAAGAAAACATTCCCAATGATCTCAGAAACATAACCTAGGCCTCTATCTAGTCCCATGTCTTTACCTCACTTGTAGCACCACCTAATGGTACTTACTATCTTTGCACTAGTTACACCATGCAGCGAGGTTCATCTAATAGCCTCTCTCACACTATCTCCTCATAATACCAAATCTTCTGAAAGAATGATAGGTAGTTTTCCAAATTCATACTATAAGGTGGTGCCATCTAACCACTAACCATATATTTGGTTATCTGTAGATCATCCACCAAGATATATGTACCTACCAATCTGAAGGAATTTCAGAAGGGCTCTCTATGTTGTTGATATTTATCCCTATCAATTATGGGCTATGTAAGTTCCTCCTATATAGTGGTGACCTAATAACTCAATCCATCTCTCTAACCTACCAATCTGGCCTTCTCCACCTCTAAAAAATATGTTGTAGCCTCAAAAATTGTCACCCTATCCTCATCATCTCTATCATCATCATAATCACCACCTACAAGATGTGTCACCTCTACATGGGATCATGCCCACCTCTTAACCCCATGAAAATTACGTGACCACCATGTATTGAAGGCCTAAATCACACCACCATAATCATTCCCTATTAATAATCCATTGCATCTACTGTTAAACCAACCCCATCCTGATCCACCATATTCACTTCCTCTTTGACATGCTTCTTATATGCCACTACTACCCCGAACACATCCTTTACTAAGCCAATTTACCATCTGACAAAATCAAATTAGATCAACTCCCACTCACCCTCCCTATGCCCCTAGACCCACTTATCCTATAACATTAGCCACAAACTCCCTTTATGTATTGGGTTATATTGGGAAACCTATATAAGGCCTCCAAACAACATATTCACCCTCTAAAATGAATACAAACTGTTTGTATTTATCCTTCCCCTCAACTATACTAGGAGCCACAAAATCTTATCTCTACCTCACTAAACCTACTACATACATAAAATCCACCTACGCAATCCATGGTACACCCTTTGGTTGAGCCAATACAATGTGCTTGTATGCCCACCATTCTAGCATAAAAGATATATCTACTAAAAAAAAATTAATCGTACTCCAAGACCACAAATTTGTATACACTGATGTCAACAATTCATGGGCCCAAGAAAACATCATTCTGTGTACCACAATATCTGCTACCAACTTTTTCAACATCCACGAAAATCACTTTTCAGATCAAAATGGAAAATTGTAATAGTTCATACCCATCATCATCATTGTCATCATCACAAAGGACCTCCCCTCCTCATCATCATTGAATAGAGACCCATATTAGAAATCCCCTAAAGTGTATACGATATATCCCCCATCATCACTATATGAAACTTACATAGTTCCACCCCTACCGACCTCATTAATCACATAGATCTACTAACCCTTTGTAGGAAAGTGCAATATAAGGTGTACATCATCCAAGATGACCTTCATCTCTCCTATAGGGATATAAAATGTGTCATTCATATTATCCCATCGCTGGAATAACTCCAATAATAAGAACATGTGCTTATGGATACATCGGTAATGATGCATCCCACCTAATCAAATTCCGTCCAAATAAGCCATGGAAAATTTTAAGGAACCCGCCTAAAAAAACTTATAGAAATCATGGTGAATTTCCTTATAACCAGTTTCATAGTTTTGGAGATTTTCCCTATAACCAGTTTCTAAGTTTCGGTGAAGATGGTAAAACAAAAGGTTCTAGATCAAATGGTGAGATTGGTGAATACCCTCTATCAAATTTTCTCTCTAATGAATGTTGTAAATTATCTTTTTTTCATTTACACTCACTTGATGTTCCTTCACTAAGAAGACTAATGAAATTTTCCAAATATTTACTAGAAAAAAGAGTTGTTTCAATGTTTTTTTAAAATTTTGAATGCTTCTGTTAATAATAAAATGCTAGGATATTCACAAAAGTAAATAGTAACAACAATAATGGACCCAAAAATAGGCTAAGCTATTAACCAAGTTATTGTTTCGGTGTTTCACATGTTACGGTTTAATTATTTTCATAATGGCAGAGGGATGTATTAGGACCCTCACAATTAAAACTTATATATATATATATATATATATATATATATATATATATATATATATATATATATATATATATATATATATATATATAAGTAAAAATTAAACGCATATAGTTGTATTACGTGTAGTTACACAAGATATCGTGTAGGAGAAAACAACAAATTTGACATAAAATCCTACAAATGGACAAAATAAATATGTACCATGCAGTTATATAAAATTGTTGTTCCTTACAGTTCCATTCCAACAAGAGAACCTTAGACTCATACAAATCTAAATACTTTTCTATCCTTCCTTGTTAGGAATATTAGATAATGTGAACATTATTATGAGTGTGGAAATAAATTATATAGTGTAATGTAATACAACTATTTATGAGTTGTTAACTCATGTAAATAGTTGTAACTAGATAATGTTTGTTGTGAGAAAATAATGGGATTGAGAGTTTGAGTGAGATATTGTGGGGATTAGGAGAGATATGTGGGATAAGTTGAGAGATTTGTGGAGAGAGAAGTGGATTCAAGATGAGATTTGACTCCACCATAATAGGAAGGTCAATCTCTATATAATGTAATCTCTCATATGAATAATATATCCCGAATCATTTGAATCTATAATATCATTATTCGGTGTATTTTCTCTGTGTAAAACTGGTTGATTGCTATGATTTGGTATCAGAGCAGGCTAGGGAAATTTATGAGATTCATTGCAGGACAAAATCGCAGCCTCTAAGATGCAGATATGAGAGTTTTGAAGCTTTCATTGCCTTTTTCAGAATTCTGATCTGAAAAAAAAACGACTGGTAATTCACGTTTTTCTCAAAAACCCAGATTCGAAATTTACTGAAATTTTTTGGGTTTGTTAATTTATATTTTTTAAAACTTCTGTAAAAAAATTACAGAAATCCATTTCGTATTTTACGAGAAATTGCGGAAACAATTCTGACAGTTTCTATTTATTCTGTAAAAAAAAAAAAATAGTGACTGATTTCTAGCAATTAAAATCTGATATGCTTTATTATTTTGAATAAATATAAAGCTGATTATTATTGTAAGGGTTTATTTTCGGTTGAAACCGACACCTATTTGTGTCAAATTGTGGAGAGTCATAATGGATAAATTGGGTTATGTTGAAAAATTTGATGGAAAGGATTTTCACACTTGGCAAGTACGAACTCAGTTGACACTCATTAACAGAGATTTGTGGGACATTGCGGATGGAACATTCAAGAAACCAACTGATGCTGATGAAGCAACCAAATGGGAGAGTAGAGATCGTAAAGCAACAGCAATCATTGGACTTGGATTGTCTGATGCATATTTGCATCATATAGACCTTTCAAAAAGTTCAAATTTCATTTGGACAACATTGAACAAGTTGTTTGGATCCCAAACTGGAAGCGCAGCAGTGACCTTGAAGCAGAAGCTGTTTGGACTCAAGATGGATGAAGGAGAAAACATGGTACAACATATAAGTAAGTTTCGGTCTATTTTGAATCAATTATCAGGGATAAAACTTCAAGTAGAGGATGATGATGCAAAAGTTGTTTTGTTGAATAGTATGCCATCTCGCTATTCAAACATTGTTTTTACTTTGAGCAAGATCAATCCCAGCCTAGAAGATCTAATTTCTTCACTGATAGATGAAGAAAATAAGAATGTTACACCAGAAGAAACTGCAATGTATGGTAAAAACAAGTCATATGATAAAGGGAGATTTAAATCTTCTTTTAAACAAAGATCAAATTTCAGAGATACAAAGAAACATATCACTTGTTACTATTGTAAACAAGATGGACATGTATCTATAAACTGCAAGAAAAGAGCACGAGATTTACTTGATGGAAAAATAGAAGAAAATGCCATGGTTGCTAATGAAGAAGAAGACAGTGATAAAGAAGAACCTTTGGGTGATGGTTATGAATCTGAAAACTTCCTTCTTTAGATAACTTTCAGATGGAGGCAGGAGGCAACGGAGGAAGGAGGTTGATCAGTGACCTCTCGTCAGGCACCATCGACGAGGCCGTGGTATTGATTTGGTGGCCAAGTATTTCAGTTGTGTGTTTCATTATTTGTAATAAGAACAGATGTCACATTCCTGTTCAGAATTGTATTTCCTTTTATAACCTCCTGATGTAAATATGTGATAGTAGAAAGATAAAAGCACAAGAAAAAGCAGCATCATGTTTTTCTTGAAGAGGATGAACAGAGGTTCATGAGCAGGGGCTCGTACTTAGGACAGAGGTCCGTTATTGTCGAACAGGGGTTCGTATTTGTTGAACAGAGGTTCAACGTACCAAGATCATGAGCATGCAGAGGTAGGCAGGCTGTAGAAGACGTGTGAATGTTTTTTCTCTACCTTGTTCACATTAGGGGAGTGTTTAATAGGAAATAATAATGTTAACAATAGGGGAGTGAATGTTAGGAATATTAGATATTGTGAACATTATTATGAGTGTGGAAATAAATTATATAGTGTAATGTAATACAACTATTTATGAGTTGTTAACTCATGTAAATAGTTGTAACTAGATAATGTTTGTTGTGAGAAAATAATGGGATTGAGAGTTTGAGTGAGAAATTTTTCTTTGAGACTCATTGTACAATTCTATTGGGTTTTAGTTTCAACTGATAATGTCCCCTTCCAATAATAATCATCTTTATATTTAACCAAAATAATAAAGCATATTAGATTTTTATTGTTGGAAATCACTTACAATTTTTTTACAGAATAATAAGAAACTTCAAATTTTTTTCCAAGATTTCTCTTAACATATAAATTGTGTTTTTGTGATGTTTTTAGATGAAATTCCTTGTAATTTTACATGGATTGACATACGTATAAAATTTGACTGACATAGGAAGCAGACACTCCCTTTCTAATCAAACTTCTTTTGGACGGATGAGGACTAGTTAAAATATTTATAGTCTCATCCTTCACTTTTGACATGACCTTCCAGTCTTGCATCATTTTTCCACCATAGGGGAATGGTTTTCTTGATGTGAAATTCATATCTTAACTAATTTAAATAAGTATTAATTACATTATTAAATGAAAGAAAACAATAAGATACATCAAACAAAGTTTCATAGATCATGTTATAACAAAAACACTATATTATTGATTGAATAATTATTGAGAAAATTAAAAAGAGTGTAAGCTTACAATATATAGGATAATGATATCCTTAATATAAGGATTCAAACCAAATATTCAATCCCATAATATACTCACATATCTCTCCTATAATCACTCACCACTATTCTCTCACATATCCCACCAATATCTCCAAACACAATTATCTATGTGAGTTGTTCTCAGAACTCACTATTACAATAATCTATATGAGTTTTTTTATTACAACTCATTTACATTTATTTATACTCTCACATTATATTATTAATATGAGTTATATTAACTCAATATTAATAACTTACAAATTAACTAATATCACTCAAACTCACTAATGTAATATATGAATATTACATTTTACAAATAATAATGTGAGCACTAATCCTAAGATTATTCCTAATATTCCCCCCCTTAGTGCAAACATGGATGAGTTCTTTCTAGTACCTGCTCATGATATAATGGT
Organism: Taxus chinensis; assembly: GCA_019776745.2. NCBI lineage: Eukaryota > Viridiplantae > Streptophyta > Pinopsida > Cupressales > Taxaceae > Taxus > Taxus chinensis. Next base: position 215,900,359 of record CM034147.1, read on the forward strand.
TTTCAAAGAATACCATCAACTCTAATAGGTTTTCTAGTGGAACCATTAACCACTATGTATGTGATTTTCTAAGAGATTCACAAACTCTCAAATTGGTTTTCTATTGGACCACCAACCTCTCCATAGCAGCATACATGTTTTCCCACCACCATCCTTACATTCAAGGGACAATACAAGAAATATCGCTCATGTAAGAGATCACTTATTACAAGATTGAACAGGAATGAATCATATGTTCTTATTACAACACATAATGAAAATTAAACACAACAAAAATAAATGCCACAAATTCACTTTATGTGGCCCCTTCGCTTGTAGCTCGCGATAGGTCATTGATTAACCTCCTTCCTCTGTTGCCTCCTTTCTCCATCGTGATACTGCTAACTCAGCCAAATTTGTCTTTGAGGCTTCATTTTAAAATTCTATTAGGTGTCGGTTTCAACCGATAATGCACCCTTACAATAATAATCAACTTTATATTTAACCAAAATAATAAAGCATATCATAGTTTTATTGCTGGAAATCAATCACTATTTTTGTACAAAATAATCAGAAATGTCAGAATTGTTTCCACAATTTATCTTAAAATATAGATTTGGGTTTCTATAATATTTTGACAATAGTTTCCCATAATACAAATAAACAAACCTACAAAATTTCAAAAAATTCCAAATCTATGGTTTTTAAGAAAAACATGAATTACCAATTGTTTTGTTTTGAAGATCAGAAATCAGAAAATGTTGATGAATGCTTCAAAACTCTTAGATCTACATTCTAGATGCTACAGTTTTATCCTATAATGACTCTCATAACTCATCCAAATTTTGCTCTGATACCAGATGATGTGAAATTGATAGCTTAACTAATATAAATAAGCAACAATTACATTATAAAATGGAAGAAAGCAATAAGAGACATGAAAAAAAGTTGCAGAGATCATATTATAATAAAAACACTATATTATTGATTGAGATAAATTGAGAAAATTAAAAGAGTGTAATATTACAATATATAGGAGAATGATATCTTTAATGTACGGATTCAAACCCAATATTCAATCCCACAATATACTCACATATCTCTCCTATAATCACTCACAACTATTCTCTCACATATCCCACCAATATCTCCACACACAATTATCTACGTGAGTTGTTCTCACAACTCACTATTACAATAATCTATATGAGTTGTTTATTACAACTCAATTACATTTATGTGTACTCTCACACTATATTATTAATATGAGTTATATTAACTAAATATTAATAAATTACAAATTAACTAATATCACTCAAACTCACTAATGTAATATATGAATATTACATTTTACAAATAATACTGTGAGCACTAATCTTAAGATTATTCCTAATATTCCCCCCTTAGTGAAAACATGGATGAGTTATGTCTAGTACCTACTCATGATACAATGGTTTTCAAAGAGTACCATCAACTCTAATAGGTTTTCTAGTGGAACCATTAACCACTCTATATGTGATTTTCTAAGAGATTCTCAAACTCTCAAATTGGTTTTCTAGTGGACCACCAACCACTCCATAGCAGCGTACATGTTTCCCCACCACCATTCTTACATTCAAGGGACAATACAAGAAATATCGCTCACGTAAGAGCTCACTTATTACAATATTAAACAGGAATTAATCATCTGTTCTTATTACAACACACAATGAAAATTAATCACAAAAAAAAATGCCACAAATTCATTATGTGGCGCCTTCACTTGCAACTGGTGAGAGGTCATTGATTAACCTCCTTCCTCTGTTGCCTCCTTCCTCCATCATGATGCTACTAACTCATCCGAATTTTTCTTTGACGCTCATTTTACAATTCTATTGGGTGTCGGTTCTAACTGATAATGCACCCTTATAATAGTAACTAGGTTTATATTTAACCAAAATAATAAAGCATGTCATAGTTTTTACAGAATAATCAGAAACGTCATAATTGTTTCCAAAATTTATCTTAAAATAAGAAATGGGTTTCTATAATATTTTTACAATAGTTTCCCATAATACAAATAAACAAACCCAAAAAAATTCACAAATGTCTGAATCTAGGTTTTTGAGAAAAACGTGAATTACCAGTCATTTTGTTTTGAAGATCAGAAATCAGAAAATGGTGATGAAAGCTTCAAAAATATTAGATCTACATTCTATAGGTTGCGGTTTTATCCTGCAATGACTCTCATAACTCACCCTATTCTGCTCTGATACTAGATGATCTGAAAGTGATAGCTTAACTAATCTAAATAAGCAATAATTACATTATAAAATGGAAGAAAGTAATAAGAAACATGAAACAAAGTTGCAGAGATCATATTATAACAAAAACACTGTATTATTGATTTAATAATGATTGAGAAAATTTCAAAGAGTGTAATATTACAATATATAGGAGAATGATATCCTTAATATAAGGATTCAAACCCAATATTCAATCCCACAATATACTCACATATCTCTCCTATAATCACTCACCACTATTCTCTCACATATCCCACCAATATCTCCACACACAATTATCTACATGAGTTTTTCTCACACTCACTATTACAATAATCTATATGAGTTGTTTATTACAACTCATTTACATTTATGTATACTCTAACACTATATTATTAATATGAGTTATATTAACTCAATATTAATAACTTACAAATTAACTAATATCACTCAAACTCACTAATGTAATATATGAATATTACATTTTACAAATAATAATGTGAGGAGTAATCTTAAGATTATTCCTAATATTCCCCCCTTAGTGCAAACATGGATGATTTTTGTCTAGTACTTGCTTATGATATGATGGTTTTAAAAGAGTACCATCAACTCTAATAGGTTTTCTAGTGGAACCATTAACCACTATGTATGTGATTTTCTAAGAGATTCACAAACTCTCAAATTGGTTTTCTAGTGGACCACCAACCACTCCATAGTAGTGTACATGTTTCCCCACCACCATTCTTACATTCAAGGGAAAATACAAGAAATATCACTCACGCAAGAGCTCACTTATTACAATATTGAACATGAATAAATCATTTGTTCTTATTACAACACACAGTGAAAATTAAACACAACAAAAATAAATGCCAAAAATTCATTGTGTGGCCCCTTCGCTTGCGGTTGGCGAGAGGTCATTGATTAACCTCCTTCCTCCATCGTGATGCTGCCAACTCAACCGAATTTGTCTTTGAGGCTAATTTTACAATTCTATTGGGTATTGGTTTCAACCGATAATGCACCCTTACAATAATAATTAGCTTTATATTTAACCAAAATAATAAAGCATATCTTAGTTTTATTACTGAAAATCACTCACTATTTTTTTACAGAATAATTAGAAACATCAGAATTGTTTCCACAATTTATCTTAAAATAAGAATTGGGTTTCTGTAATATTTTGACAATAGTTTCCCATAATACAAATAAACAAACCCAAAAAATTTCACAAAATTCCAAATCTAGGTTTTTGAGAAAAACGTGAATTACCCGTCGTTTCGTTTTGAAGATCAGAATCCAAAAAATGGTGACGAAAGCTTCAAAACTCTTAGATCTACATTCTAGAGGTTGTGGTTTTATCCTACAATGAATCTCATAACTTTTCCTATTATGTTTTGATACCATATGATGTGAAATTGATAGCTTAACTAATCTAAATAAGCAACAATTACATTATAAAATGGAAGAAAGCAATAAGAGACATAAAGCAAAGTTGTAGAGATCATATTATAACAAAAACACTATATTATTGATTGAATAATGATTGAGAACATTACAAAGAGTGCAAGCTTACAATATATAAGATAATGATATCCTTAATATAAGGATTCAAACTCAATCTTCAATCCCACAATGTACTGACATATCTCTCCTATAATCACTCACCACTATTCTCTCACATATCCCACCAATATCTCCACACACAGTTATCTACGTGATTTTTTCTCACACCCACTATTACAATAATTTATATTAGTTGTTTATTACAACTCATTTACATTTATTTATACTCTCACACTATATTATTAATATGAGTTCTATTAACTCAATATTAATAACTTACAAATTAACTAATATCACTCAAACTCACTAATGTAATATATGAATATTACATTTTACAAATAATAATGTGAGAACTAGTCCTAAGATTATGCCTAACATTTCTTCCCCTTCCACCTAACAAAGGTGACTCGTAGTTCTCACTTGAGTGTAATTCCATGGTCATAGTTCTTTGTTTGACAACATTACACACCTTTCTCTTTACTCTTCATAATTTCTTTGACAACTCGGAAGCATATTTTTTCATTAAATCTACGTCAAAGTTTAAAACTCATATTTCCATAACCTTTGATGGAATTATTTCTAGATAGGTAGCATACCATCCTCTAAAGTAAAATATCCTTAAGGAAAAATCTTCTGAATAAGGAATTGATAAATTTGACAAAAAAGGGTAATATTAACTAGCCTTGCAAGAAAAACAAAATGAACACTATCAACAGAAGAAAAATCCTCCACTGACTCCTTGGGATTAGGAAATTTTTAGACATGATTGAAAAATTCTAATTCAGAAACACTTTCATAAAATATTGTTTGTAATAAGCTCCTTGTAATTTCAATAATAGTGGGTAAAGAAAAATAATAGATTGTAATGGTAAAGTATAAATCTTAAACAACACAGGTTGAGAAGAGGTAGAGAGAGAGATATCAAATTGGTATGCTTATGCAAATTGTGAATTATACCAGTTTGAACCTGTCCTGATATTCAATTCACCACAACTAGAATATCAAAATATTTTTCACCTAGGCATTTAATTAAAATTCATATGAACCATGAAAAATGACAAAATATAAAAGTGTATTTTTAGAAATGAATATTTTTATAATTCGACTTTAATGTGTTGATACTTTATGATGGGGCATGGATGTAGGGTGGTACCTTTTATTGGGAGATGTCCATTGTGAAGTAAGTTAGATATTTCTTATTGGCTCACACGTCACAATAAATGACATTACCCACCAAACAAATGACATTAGGAAAATAATATAAGTGTGGAGCTTTGTTATTGGGTTGCACTTTGGGGTGATTGACAAAGGATATTTCGGTACTGACACTATGAAATCCATATGTATGTGGTGTTACTTATTAGTTCACACTTTAAAGTGAAACATACATGAAATTAATATCATTGAATATAAAATGGTCTGTAATAACCATATATACATGGATCCTACTTACAGGCTCTCCTTTCACACTTTGACATGGTTATTACAAAGAAAAATTACATGTAAAGCTATCCAAGTTCACAATGTGGAATTAGTCAGACTACAAGGTGAAAATATAGAAAACTTTGATCAAAAGTTAATTTGGAAGGTAATTAATTAGAATTTATTATTTGTTTGCAAAGGAAACAAAAAATTTTAGTCTATGATAGTTTGCAGAAGGCAATCACAATGTTAGTTAACCTATCAATTTTAACTCAATTATGAAACTACATAAAACATTTTTCTCCATTCTCTAATAAAAAATTCACTGGACAAGTACTTCATGAATATTGAAAACCCTGAATTCTCTAAAGAAAGGAAACTATGTGAAAGCTATTCATTTTGTGTGATATTTCTTATTCAAAACAATTACTAAAAACATTGTAAGTGTCGAGATTTCTTGTTGGTTTATACTTCGGAGTGATTAATAAATAATATGTAAAGTTTGACACTATGAAATCAGTGCTTACATTGTGTTTTGTTATTGGTCACACTTCGTAATAAAACATATATGATGGAAAATTTATTTAATAGAAAACTATCCCTTAAAACTATCCATATTTGGATCCTTCTTACTATATCTCCTTTCAAACTCTGACATGGTTATTATAGAGTAAAATAACATTTAAAATAACGTGGAGATGTCTTGTTTTCTCACTTATTAATATTTTTGATAAAGTATTAGCAGAGATTGGCTATAAAAAAAGTAAATTAGAGTGGGGTATTCTTATTGGTTAACAATTGACAACGTTATCAAAGGACTAACATTGTGAATTTTGAAGTAACTTGGAGCTTTTATATTGTCTCACACTTTACAATGAATGATAGGACATACCAAGTTGGTAGGTAACTGAGGTGAGACATTGTGAAAAATTATAAACATGGAGATTTCTTGTTGGTTAGAACTTTGGGGTGACTAGTAGAGGATATGTTGAGTCTGACTATGCGAAATCCGTACATACGTTGTTTTTTATTATTGGATTGCACTACACAGTGAAACATGGATCAAATAAATATCATTTAATAGAAAATGGTCTATGAACACATTAATATGTTGAGCCTTCTTATTGGCTCTTTTTTTTCACTCTAAAATGGATCATACAAAGGAAAACAACATGCGAAATAATGTGGAGATGTCTTATTTGTTCGCTTTTGACTATTTATGACAAAGTCTTACTAGAGATTGGTTATGTAAAAATAAAAGTAGCATGGAATATTCTAATTGGTTAATAGCTGAAAATGTTATCAAAGGACTGAAATTGATAATTGCGAAGTAACTTGGATATTTTCTATTGGCTCACGCTTTGCAATGACTGACATGATCTACCAAGTTGGAAAGAAACTGATGAATGACATTGTGAAAGCATTATAAGTGTTGATATTTCTTGTTCGTTTGTGCTTTGGGGTGACTAAGAGAGGATATGTAGAGTGTGAAACTGTAAAATCTATACGTACATGGTGTTTTTTTATTGGTTCACATTACTGAGTGAAACATACATGAGAGAAAGATCATTTAATAGAAAATGGCCCGCTAAAATTGTACATACATGGAGCCTTCTTATAGTCTCACTTTTCGCACTCTAACATGGTTCTTACAATGAAAAAAACATGTGAAAGAATGTGAAGATGTCTTATTGGCTCACTTTTGATAATTTATGATAGTCTTAGGAAATATTGGTTATGTAAAAAGAAAAGTAGTGTTGAATATTCTTATTGGTTAACAACGGGAAAGGATATCAGAGGAATGGCATTCCAAATTGCGAAGTTACTTGGAGATTTTCTATTGGCTCTTGCTTTGTAATGAATGATATGACCTACTTAGTTTGCAAGAAAAATAAGTATGAAATTATGAAAATAGTATAAATGTGGATATTTCTTCTTGTTTTTCACTTTTGGGTGACTAAAATAGGATATGTATAGGATGAAATTGTGAAATCCATACCTACGGGGTTTTTTGTTATTTGTTCACACTTCACATTTAAACATACATGATAAAATATCATTTAATATAAAATGGTTAGTTAAAACCATACAAATGTCGAGCCTTCTTACTAGATAATATTTCACAATCTGAGATGGTTATTAGTATTAAAAACAACATAAGAAGTTATCATATCTTGCCATGTGGAATTAATGGGATTTAATTTTGAAGGTGAAAATACTGGAAAAATATATGGGGATACATGTTTCAAATAACTTCAAAAACTTTCATACTCAAGCACTCAATATTTGAGATATTACAAATATTTTGGATTCCAAATTCAAATAAGTACAAAGAAAAAGAGAGTATTTATATTTTTAGAGATTTATAAGTTAAGAACTTTGCATATCTATAATTGTTGGAGTTTTTTAATGTTTATCATCATTGATCTAGTAGAAATAAGGAAAAAGATATTACCATAAAAATGTAATGATTATTTTAATAGATTATATGCACATATATATACCATATCTATGAATGGAATCTAAAACCTTTTCATACTTAAACACCTGATATGCGAGCTATTACAAATATTTCATATTTTAAATTCAAGAAATTATGAAGCAAAATTAAGTATTATTATTTTAAAATATTAAATAGTTAAGAACTTTGTATATCTACAATTGCTCAAGTTTTTTAAATTTTATCATCATTAATCATTTATAAATAAGGAAAAATATATTATCATAATAATGTACTGATTATTTGAATACATTATCTAAACATCTATGCCACATATCTACAAATTGAAGCTTCTAATGTATTTATGGTGGATCATCTCTGTCATTTTCTTGACCAATTCTCTGACTTGGAGTATAGTGAACTGGTACAATAGATGTTGGAAGAACAAGGGAATGAGAGGGGGATGAATCTGTAATGTCCCGCTGGGCATGGGCTTCCTTTTCTGCGACCTTCCTGGCGTGAGGGAGAAGCTGTTTCATGGGATGTTGTTGTTCTGTCCTTTTGGCAAGTGGTGCATGGTTAGGCACCTCCACCAACTATCTTCATTGTTCAACATACCAACTTTCACCAACCTACCATAATTTATAACCCTGTCACCTCATTTTGACCTGCTCCTTGGTGTGTTCTAATGCTGTAACAGATGAATTACATTGGCGTGTTCTTGATAGTGGATTCATTGATGGTGAAATGAAGGTCTACCACCCTGATGTTGAGTGGGTGGGTGTGGGTCTCAAAAATTGTGCTGTATAGGTAGTTTCAGTGGAGCGTAGAACTAAAATTCTCCTGAAAGTGTCATGAGGAAGTGATTGGCTATACGCAGCAGCTACAGGGTAGAGAAGTAAACTTATCCCAGAAAATCAGTGGCCTCCAGAGAGAGTTAAGTGTGACAGCTACTATAGGGTGAACCCAAGGAGCCGTTGGTGTTGATCCTGATGTTCTGGTTGCACGCGACCACAGTCGTGATCAGTTGTTGCAAAATCTTGCAGCTGTAGTAGAAGAACGAGATAAAGTTTTAGTTGAGTTGTCTTGCCTTTTCATTTTGGAAAGTCGCTTCCATCCAACATGCGCTTGGTGTGGTTTTCCAGTCACACGAGGAACTAAAAAAGGGAGGCAAGGAAGTGGTGTTAGTGTATGTGGCGGCTGACAGGGATGAGGAGGTCATTCACACCCTCAAAAGATGTGGCCAAGAAAACTAGATTGATGGACATTGTGATATGGAATGCTTTGAAAGCGTGCTAAAGATTCTACCAACTGACTGGCTTGCAGTTCCATTCGAGCCCTCCTCAACCTCTGATGTGTGAGCACAGCTCTTTAGTAGGTACAGATCTGGCATTTTCACTCTGCCTTTTGTCGGCTCCGATGGAAAACTACATACTAAGGATGGTTTTAAAATACTAGCGAGTGGGGTGTTATGCTTATCCTTTCACAGAAGAAAGGATTCAACAACTTGTTCATCAATCCCTACACAGGGCTTCCAACCAATGCGTGAAATCTCTCTTGACAATAGATACAAGACAATTTCTCATAACACCCCATGGAAAGGAGGTGGCAGATCACACCCACAAGCATAGGAGATCCATGCAATGTTGGAGAAAATGTCTTGGGAGATGAAGGTAGCAAGATATTCTTCAGATCCAGAGCATGCACTGAGTTTGTATCTCCAAAATCGGTTATGTGACAGTGAGAGTATTATCAGAAGACCTGATGAAATTTATTTCTAAGATTCTCTATTGCTTTCTTACTTGTTTACGATGTAACTCATGGAAGAGAATCTCATAGGCTCGGATCTGTTTCATATTAGAGTATTTATGAAGCACTTTTTTCTTTGCAATGATATGAGCTTCTTCAACGAGTCCTGAGTTGACAGGCATAAAGGTCTCTGTTGGAATTATCATACCTTACAAGCTACAGCTGTAATGTTTGCACTGAGTGTTTGATGTTGTCCTCAATCTGATGAAGGAAAAGGTTTATGTATCAATACGGTAGATGCCTTTCAGAGTCAGGAGCGATGTAATCAATATGTCTTGTGTCCGAGCTTCAAACCATGGTTGGTGTTTAGCTTTCTAGCGCAAGTGCTCTCGGACTGAGTGGTAAGCAGTTCGACTCTCACCCCCAAAGCAGCTGCATTGAAGCAATCTAGTGTTTGGACAACCACCTATTGCATTCTTCTATTCATGCCTTCAAAAGGGAATCCTGGTGTGGTATACTGCAAGAAAAGACTAGTGAAGCAGAGGATAAAGGGGAGGGCGTGTGGCTGTAGCACTAACTGTTGGATGTTCACGACTGGTGGATGTGTTAAAATAGGCAAGATAGACTAACCATATACATAATATGCTAGAAGCTAACAGGCCTCTTAAAATGAAACATTTCCTTTCTAGAAATTGGTATAAAATTGTGATTTGTTGGATTTGTGTTCAGTATATGGTTAATAGTTTGTTATTTCTGGATTTGCCTCCGTTGGTTGTTCTTGTTGAAGTGATCAAACCCATTTTTATATCAATAAAAAAAAATTCTCGGTGTTTATGCTTCGTTTAATTATATGGAAATATATATATAATGGTACTGTAAGGATATAAATACCTTGTGCTAGAAATTGAGTCTTCTGGGTACGCTGGTTTTAACAATTTTTCGGTTTATATATATTATATATATATATATATATATATATATATATATATATATTTATATATATATAATCTTAAAGTTACTTCCTTCTACAAAAATGTCGATGTTTCTTTTGTGAACCTGGGTATGTAATCGCCCATGGAAAGTTGTAGCTTTGACTAGTATTGGGTTCCTATTATGTTATTGCCCTGGAGGAAAATATACAGTTAAATTATTTTTATTATTATTTTATGATAAGTGTGATTATGCACTTCGTGTATTGTGCAAATTATTAGGGCATTTGCAAATTAGAAGTTCAATATATATGCTTATTAGGAAGGAAGTTTTGGACCGAAAATATGTCTTGGGTTGATAGAAGGGAATAAAGTATTGATAGAACCCCTTTTGATTCTACTCTTTCTATGAGTAAAATTTGATAAAATTAATGACCTTTATGGTGTTAAGATATGGTATGTTGATGATTTCTTGTGTGATCGATTTAATTATGTATAGACATAATGCCTTGATGAAGTAAGGTAATATCTTTCATGGTTCGTGAAAGTTAAGGTTTTCATCAACTGCTTAAGGTAACATGAAGTTCCTTAATTTAGTCAAACTTGTTTTGTACTTCCTTCTTGATGACTGACCTTTCATTACAAATTTAGAATGATTGTGATGGAAGGTCGTGAATATATTTTGTTTTCTAAAAAGGGAAAAGAAGCTATGGAATGGTTTGTATATGTATCGAACGTAATAATTGTAATTACATCGTTATAGAAGTTCATTATTGGAGGATATCTATCTTCAATGGTATATTATGTGTTTAATCACTGCATAGGTTACCATAAACTTAGTGATGAGATGTAAATTAAGGAGAGTTGAGAGACTTTTTTATTTGTATACGTCGTTTATGATATTAGAAAGTGAGTTGACGTTAGAAAATTTTCAACCAAGTCTAGATTCATGGCTATGTTCCTCTAGAATGGGAGGGTTATAAATCTAAAGTATTATGAAAATTGCAAGGATGTGTTTAGAATGCTTGATTGCCTACTCAACTTGGGTATTAATGAGGCTTGTCACTATTCTGGCCTTGGTTATGTTCAGTAGGTAGGCTGTTAGGCATTGCCTATTCCGGACATTCTTATCATCCTTCCCACTCATCCTTATTAGCTATGAAGTCACTTATTACCTAAGATATAATGGTTGTGGGTTTGAATATAATATTTTCATGCTTTAAACCTTTTTGATTACATGATAGACCTTTGTTATTACCCTCGTTGTTCGTTCCTATCCTATTAGGCCTATGGCCCTACGGAACGATTGCAAAACTATATTTTTTTGGCAACTAAGATCGTGTCTGGTTTTTATCTTTTGACTTCACCTTGAGAATGTTGATTGATGGGTTAAACTTTAGATTTCAATCATGTAATCTACGGGATTACATGATTGAAATCCTAATACTCTCAACTCTTGTGTCTACTCATTTAAATTTCATAGTCTTGCGTATTTGGTTGTCAAACCTTTGTAGTTTTCGAGGTATTTTCATAACTAAAACTTATGAATTTCTTCTTACTTGATATGTTGAAAATTATATCTTGTTTCAAAAGGTTGTTAGAGGTTAGAACTTGGATCCATTTCTTGAAATAAAATGCTTCTTTTCATGGTTTTGTTAGCTAGTAGCTTATTGTTGCTATGTATAGTCTTATCTTGCTCAGTTCTCGCGAACTGACTCAGGTTATTAATTGTTGCAGATGGCTTACGTGGTTAGATGATGGAAAGACTTGTAGATTACTGCATCAATCTTGGTTATGATGTTCCTTTGTACGAATGAGTATTATGTTATAAAAATTTGGAAAGGGCCTTTGGACATTTTAGAAGAAGGGTTAGTGCCTTAGTAAATGTATTGTAGAGTATTGTTGTTGTAACTGTTGAAACTTTGGTTTGTTTGGTTATCACGTGAAAGATGAAATTTGATTACCACTTGGTTACGGGATATTCTAGTGTATTTTAATCCTTAGAATAGTAGCGGGGCATGTCCCATGTTATTACTCTCTTGTTCCCTAGTCATGGTTCAATAGAGATGGTATGTCCCTTCATTTTGTGCATCATGTTGGAATGAATTTGATGTAACCTTGTTTTGTTTCGCAAACGAGTACTGTTAAACTTTTCTCTTGAGTTAAAATGTTGACTTGTAAATCCTTCTAAGGCATAGTAGTAATGAGTTTGTAAGCACTATAAAGTGAGCTAGATAGTCCTGATAAAAGTTAAACTAAAATTTATATATATGAATATATTAATGTAGATGTGATCTACTAGATAACCTTTGAGACCTAGAATAATCAAGAGGAAACTATCTTTTTTAATAAAATATGATTACTCTTTTTTTTTCCTGAGCCAAACTAATAAACATTATGCTTTTACGGTGAAATCTTAAATGACCTCATGGTGAAATCAATGGTTAGATTTTAGAGGATGATAGGATTTAATAAGTAGGAGGGAAATTGATTAATAAAACCTTAAATATCTCTCTATCGTTGAAATGTTCTCCTTTTTCAAACTTAATTAAGTAAAGTCTAGATGGAACATTTAACCAATCTTGATAAACTCTTAACCTCAATAAAAGACTAATAATAAACAATGTGACCTGAAGCTAAATTCTGTTGTCCTGTTCTGTTAACCCTTGCCTTGAATCATGGTGATATTTTTTTAAGCAAGGTCAAAATTTGATCCTTAAACAAGAAGGTTATTGTTATGAACCCTAAGTAGTACTTTCCACTCATTCGGAGCTTATGCCTTCACCTGTGCATTAGAGGTGTGGAACATGTGTTAGTGGCTTGAGTAATTTTAATTAACCTTGTAAGAAATGGAAAATGTTCTAAAATCAAATGAATAAAAAGCCTTGGACATAAAATTGATGATCCTAGTTTAGAAAGCTTGGCCTTAAGCTATTTAGTCAATAGTTGAAAAGAAAGAAGTTCTCCCTTGCGAAAAGAAGTGTGTGAATCATTACATGAAATTTTATAAGAATGTAAGTTAAGAATTAAGAGACATTTTAGTAAACAAGAAAATTTAACAAGAGTTTCCTCATGGGTTGCCCTAAATGTAAGTGTGTCATGTGGTTGGACTTCCATGTTGTCTTGTCAAAAAGAAAAAAAAAATGTATGTATTGTCCTTGATAGGTGTGAACGTTTCCGTGCTGACCTTGTGGTCTTCCCCATAACAAGTGGTTCCTAGTGTTGGTTGTAACCTTGTGACGACAGGTTGTGTCGTGTTATGTGTCAAAGAAAGTCAAAAAAAAATTATCCTATCTTTTACTATGTTGTTTGTGTGTGTGATTTTGGGTCGTTTCACTTGGTATCAGAGCATAGGTTCATGCTCTCGAACCTATGGGCCGGATTGGTGTTATATGATGATGTTACATGGTGGTGGTGGTGTTACTGCATGATGATGATTATGTTGCATGACGGTGGTAGATATTGGAAGAGTAATGTGCTTTAAATGTGATGTGATTATTGTCGTAATTGTGATATTGTGAACGCACATGATGTGTATGTCACTTAGTGCATGTTTGTCATCATGTTGATATGTTGGGGATGGGATTATTCTCTCTCCTTCTTCTGGATTCTATGAAGATTTCATGTGTGAATTGTTGTTTGAGATGTGTGAAAAGAATTCTAATGTGGATGACGGAGTGTTGGAATATTGTGACATATTGTGATATGTAAGTGTATCAATGTGTTGTGCGACTAGATTGGTGTTTAAAGAAATGAGTTGTATCATGATGTTGTTACCATACTTCAAAGAAATGTGTGTACCACCTAGTTATGTAGCAATGAATGTTATGTTGAGATGTACTATGTTCATCGTATGTATGACTGTGCAAATATGTAATGCTTCATGTTGTGATTTTGGGTCATACGGTGAGTGTATGAACCCTATCGTATGGTGCTTGCACTTTGAGTGCAGAATGTGGTAAAGTGATGTGTTACACTCAGTGAATGTATGAATGTGATCTGCCTTGTATATGTACCACCATTATGTTAGTGATGTTGTTGTATGTTATGTTGTGAACCTTACGCTAACCGATCCTGAGGGTAATCGGTAGAAGTGTATGTTGAGAGTGAGGAATGGTGTACCATGGGTCAATAACTCGAGCCAAAACTCGGTTTAGTAGATAACATGTAATTCTTTCCTCTCTCCCTATGTGGTTGTATGTATGCAACCTTAGTGTATCTATGACTATGTTTAGCCTTATCGAAGCGGGTGGCAGGATGATTCAGATGGAGGTGATGACAGTTGTATTATTGATATGTATTTATGAGCTGAGACTCGATGTCCAAGTGCTAGCAACTCGTTGAGTACCCCTTTGGTGGCTAGATAAAGCCACATAGTTATCGTAATGTGACATTATTATAAGTTGATTTTATTCGTAAATTGAGCTTTTTACTTTATTTTGTAAGGACCAGTAACTTTTCTTGATTGCAATGCTATACAATTTTGAGAATTTCCTTGGTTGTGGCACTAACATGGGGATTTTTATTCTAACTTTGGCTATTTGGCCATTTATTTTGCTTGATTTTTTGTTTTCTTTTAAATTTGGAATTTTTACCGCCTTGCCCAAGGCTTGTACTTTGCCACTTGGCACTTTGGATTGGATTGTTGTGCTGGTTCTATTGTCGTGATGTGTGGAATAGCGTCATAGGATGCACCATGGATTGGTTGGACCTATGGACCTACTTCGTTGTATGGGGGTACGCCCCAAGGAGTACATATAACTAGCAGGTTGTTAAACCACGCGTTATAATGTCACTTGGGTTAGGAGTGTTCGAACTCTATGTGTCTTGGACCATAGGGTCAACCGGCCTCCTTGAGGGAGGCATAAGAGTTTGAGGGGGGCATAAGAGTTTGGGGGAGGCATAAGAGACTTGAGGGAGGCATAAGAGTTTGAGGGAGGCATATGATATTTGTGTGTATGGTTGATGTTCTGGGATATATGTTGAGTTATTGTGATGTTTTGGTAGTGGTCCTTTGATGTATGTGTTACTCATGTCAGATGGATATGTGTTGTGATGTTGTAGATATGTCATTGATTCCCTTGTGGACACTATGTACCTGTAGCATGGTTTGCTGTTATGTGAGTTTTCATTGATGCAAATTCAGGAAATGTCTGGTGGATTGTATTACTCTTTTGTTTGAGTATTTTGTATGTCAGTCATTGATGTGTGACGAGTACTATGTTATGTGGAGTGTGCCTACTCCATTCCGTATTTGAGTAACCTTTTTATGGTGTAATACAATCTTGAAGTATATACTTGCGTGCCTGTGAATCTGTAGTGTCTTGTGAACCTGATAGGGTGTTGTGTTAGCAGTTCATGTTGGGCACCCACAATAAGGAATAAATCAAAACTCTTCAATGATGATATTTGTTTTAAAAGAAACTAAAACTAGAAATAATGATAATGGAAAGAGACTAATGAAATGATGAACAAGAAAGAACTGCCAATCTTCACAGAACATTGAAAGTTAAAAATTCTACCAAATGTTCCTAAGGCTACCTTGTGACCGTGCTTTAATCAACTAAAATTTTAAACCATAAAGTGTACTTTCTCCTGTACCTGTTCTTGGTTGCGAACCATTTCTTTTCCGTTGTGTTATGTCACATCGAGGACGATGCTTTCTTAAGGGGAGGAGAATGTAATGCCCCGCTAGGCATGGGCTTCCTTTTCTGCGACCTGCCTGGCGTGAGGGAGAAGCTGTTCCGTGGGATGTTGTTGTTATGTCCTTTTGGCAAGTGGTGTGTGGTTGGGTGCCTCCACCAACTATCTTCATTGTTCAACATACCAACTGTCACCAAACTACCATAATTTATAACCCTATCACCTCATTTTGACCTGATCCTTCTTGGCAAGTTCTAATGCTGCAACAGATGAATTACATTGCTGTGTTCTGGATAGTGGATTCATTGATGGTGAAATGAAGGTCTACCGCCCTGATGTTGCGTGGGTGGGTGTGGGTCTCAAAAATCATGTTGTACAGGCAGTTTCAGTGGAGCGTAGAACTGAAATTCTCTTGAAAGTGCCATGAGGAAGTGATTGGCTATATGCAGCAACTACAGGGTAGACAAGTAAACTTATCCCAGAAAATCAGTGGCCTCCAGAGAGAGTTAAGTGTGAAAGCTGTTGTAGGGTGAGCCCAAGGAGCCGTTGATGTTGATCCTGATGTTCTGGTTGCACGCGACCACAGTCGTGATTAGTTGTTGCAAAATCTTGTAGCTGTAGTAGAAGAACGAGATAAAGTTTTAGTTGAGCTATCTTTCCTTTTCATTTTGGAAATTCACTTCCATCCAGCATGCACTTGGTGTGGTTTTCCAGTCACATGAGGAACTGAAAAAGGGAGGCAAGGAAGTGGTGTTAGTGTATGTGGTGGCTGACAGGGACGAGGAGGTCATTCACACCCTCAAAAGATGTGGCCAAGAAAACCAGATTGATGGACGTTGTGATATGGAATGCTTTGAAAGCGTGCTAAAGATTCTGCCAACTGCATGGCTTGCAGTTCCATTCGAGCCCTCCTCCGCCTCCGATGTGCGAGCATAGCTCTTTAGCAGCTACAGTTGTGGGCTCCGATGGCAAACTGCATACTAAGGATGGTTTTAAAATACTAGCGAGTGGGGTGTTGATGCTTATCCTTTCACACAAGAAAGGATTCAACAACTTGTTCATCAATCCCTAGACATGGCTTCCAACCAGTGCGTGAAATCTCTCCTGACAACAGATATAAGAGAATTTCTCATAACACCCCATGGAAAGGAGGTGGCAGATCACACCCACAAGCATAGGAGATCCATGCAATGTTGGAGAAAATGTCTTGGGAGATGAAGGTAGCAAGATATTCTTCAGATCCAGAGCATGCACTGAGTTTGTATCTCCAAAACCGATTATGTGACAGTGAGAGTATTATCAGAAGACCTGA
Organism: Taxus chinensis; assembly: GCA_019776745.2. Classification (NCBI taxonomy): domain Eukaryota; kingdom Viridiplantae; phylum Streptophyta; class Pinopsida; order Cupressales; family Taxaceae; genus Taxus; species Taxus chinensis. The sequence continues at coordinate 215,917,663 of CM034147.1, forward strand.
TGAAATTTTTTTCTAAGATTCTCTATTGCTTTCTTACTTGTTTACGATGTAACTCATGGAAGAGAATCTCATAGGGGTGGATCTGTTTCATATCAGAGTATTTATGAAGCACTTTTTGCTTTGCAATGATATGAGCTTCTTCAACGAGTCCTGAGTTGACAGGCATAAAGGTCTCTGTTGGAATTATCATACCTTACAAGCTACAGCTGTAATTTTTACACCGAGTGTTTGATGTTGTCCTCAATCTGATGAAGGAAAAGGTTTATGTATCAATACGGTAGATGCCTTTCAGAGCTAGGAGCGATGTAATCATTATGTCTTGTGTCCGAGCTTCAAACCATGGTTGGTGTTTAGCTTTCTAGCGCAAGTGCTCTCAGACTGAGTGGTAAGCAGTTCGACGAGCTCACCCCCAAAGTAGCTGCATTGAATCAATCTAGTGTTTGGATAGCCACCTATTGCATTCTTCTAGTTGTGCCTTCAAAAGGGAATCCTGGTGTGGTTTATTGGAAGAAAAGACCAGTGAAGCAGAGGATAAAGTGCAGGGTGTGTGGCTGTAGCAGTCCCTGTTGGATGTTCACGACTGGTGGATGTGTTAAAACATGAAAGATAGACTAACCATATACATAATATGCTAGAAGCTATCAGACCTCTTAAAATGAAACATTTCCTTTCTAGAAATTGGTATAAAATTGTGATTTTGTGGATTTGTGTTCAGTATATGGGTAATAGTTTGTTATTTCTTGATTTGCCTCCATTGGTTGTTCTTGTTGAAGTGATCAAACCCATTTTTATATAAATAAAAAAATGTTCTCGGTGTTTATGCTTTGATTAATTATATGGATATATATATATATATATATATATATATATATATATAATGGTACTGTAAGGATAAAAATACCCTGTGTTAGAAATTGAGTCTTCTGGGTACGCTGGTTTTAACAACTTGTCGGCTTATATATATATAATCTTAAAGTTACTTCCTTCTACAAAAATGTCGCTGTTTCTTTTGTGAACCTGGGTATGTAATCGCCCCTGGAAAGTTGCAGCTTTGACTAGTATTGGGTTCCTATTATGTTATTGCCCTGGAGGAAAATATACATTTAAATTATTATTATTATTTTTTATGATAAGCGTGATTATGCACTTCGTGTATTGTGCAAATTATTAGGGCATTTGGAAATTAGAAGTTCAATATATATGGTTGTTAAGAAGAAAGTTTTGGACCAAAAATATGTCTTGGGTTGATAGAAGGGCATAAAGTATTAATAGAACCCCTTTTGATTCTACTCTTTCTATGAGTAAAATTTGATAAAATTAATGACCTCTATGGTGTTAAGATATGGTATGTTGATGATTCCTTGTGTGATCGATTTAATTATGTATAGACATAATGCCTTGATGGAGTAAGGTAATATCTTTCACGGTTCGTGAATGTTAAGGTTTTCATCAACTGCTTAAGGTAACATGAAGTTCCTTAATTTAGTCAAACTTGTTTGTAATTCCTTCTTGATGAGTGACCTTTCATTACAAATTTAGAATGATTATGATGGAAGGTCGTGAATATAATTTGTTGTCTAAAAAGGGAAAAGAAGCTATGGAATAGCTTGTATATGTATCGAACATAATAATTGTAATTCATCGTTAGAGAAGTTCATTGTTGGAGGATATCTATCTTCAGTGGTATATTATGTGTTTAATCACTGCATAGGTTACCATAAACTTAGTGATGAGATGTAAATTAAGGAGAGTTGAGAGAATTTTTTCTTTGTATACATCGTTTATGATATTAGAAAGTGAGTTGATGTCAGAAAATTTTTAACCAAGTCTAGATTCATGGCTATGTTCCTCTAGAACGGGAGGGTTATAAATCTAAAGTATTATGAAAATTGCAAGGATGTGTTTAGAATGCTTGATTGTCTACTCAACTTGGGTATTAATGAGGCTTGTCACTATTCTGACCCTGGTTATGTTCAGTAGGTAGGCTGTTAGGCAATGCCTATTTCGGACATTCTTATCATCCTTCCCACTCATCCTTATTAGCTACGAAGTCACTTATTACCTAAGATATAATGGTTGTGTGTTTGAATATAATATTTTCATCCTTTAAACCTTTTTGATTACACGATAGAACTTTGTTATCACCCTCATTGTTCGTTCCTATCCTAGTAGGCCTATGGCCCTACGGAACGATTGCAAAGCTATTTTTTTTGGCAACTAAGATCGTGTCTGGTTTTTATCTTTTGACTTCACCTTGAGAATGTTGATTGATGGGTTACACTTTAGATTTCAATCATGTACTATACGGGATTACATGATTGAAATCCTAATACTCTCAACTCTTGTGTCTAATCATTTAAATTTCATAGTCTTGTGTATTTGGTTGTCAAACCTTTGTAGTTTTCGAGGTATTTTCATAACTAAAACTTATCGATTTCTTCTTAGTTGATATGTTGAAAATTATATCTTGTTTCAGAAGGTTGTTAGAGGTTAGAACTTCGATCCATTTCTTGAAATAGAATGCTTCTTTTCATGTTTTTGTTAGTTAGTAGCTTATTGTTGCTGTGTATATAGTCTTATCTTGCTCAGTTCTCGCGAACTGACTCAGGTTATTAATTGTTGCAGATGGCTTATGTGGTTAGATGATGGAAAGACTTGTAGATTATTGCATCAATCTTGGTTATGATGTTCCTTTGTACGAATGAGTATTATGTTATAAAAATTTGGAAAGGGCCTTTGGACATTTTAGAAGAAGGGTCAGTGCCTTAGTAAATGTATTGTAGAGTATTGTTGTTGTAACTGTTGAAACTTTGGTTTGTTTGGTTATCACGTGAAAGATGAAATTTGATTACTGCTTGGTTACGGGATATTCTAGTGTATTTTAATCCTTAGAATAGTAGTGGGGCATGTCCCATGCTATTACTCTCTTGCTCCCTAGTCATGGTTCAATAGAGATGGTATGTCCCTTCGGTTTGTGCATCATGTTGGAATGAATTTGATGTAACCTTGTTTTGTTTCGCAAACGAGTACTGTTAAACTTTGCTCTTGAGTTAAAATGTTGACTTGTAAATCCTTCTAAGGCATAGTAGTAATGAGTTTGTAAGCACTACAAAGTGAGTTTGATAGTCCTGATAAAAATTATACTAAAATTTATATATATGAATATATTAATGTAGATGTGATCTACTAGGTAACCTTTGAGACCTGGAATAATCAAGAGGAAACTATCTTTTGTAATGAAATATGATTACTCATTTTTTTCTCGTGCCAAACTAACAAACATTATCATTTTATTGTGAAACCTTAAATGATCTCATGGTGAAATCAATGGTTAGATTTTAGAAGATAATAGGATTTAATAAGTAGGAGGGAGATTGATTAATACCTTAAATATCTCTCTATCGTTTGAAATGTTCTCCTTTGTCAAACTTAATTAAGTAAAGTCTAGATGGAACATTTAACCAATCTTGATAAACTCTTAACCTCAATAAAAGACTGATAGTAATCAATGTGAACCTGAAGCTAAATTTTGTTGTCCTGTTTTGTTAACCTTTCCTTGAATCATGGTGATATTTTTTTAAGGAAGGTCAAAATTTGATCCTTAAACAAGAAGGTTATTGTTATGAACCCTAACCAGTACTTTCCATTGATTCGGAGCTTATGCCTTCACCTGTGCATTAGAGGTGTGGAACATGTGTTAGTGGCTTGAGTAAGTTTAATTAACCTTGTAAGAAATGGAAAATGTTCTAAAATCAAATGAATAAAAATCCTTGGACATAAAATTGATGATCCTAGTTTATAAAGCTTGGCCTTAAGCTATTTAGTCAATAGTTGAAAAGAAAGAAGTTCTCCCTTGCGAAAAGAAGTGTGTAAATCATTAAATGAAATTTTATAAGAACGTAAGTTAAGAATTAAGAGACACTTTAGTAAACAAGAAAATTTAACAAGAGTTTCCTCATGGGTTGCCCTAAATGTAAGTGTGTCATGTGGTTGGACTTCCATGTTGTCTTGTCAAAAAAAAAAAAAATGTATTGTCCTTGATAGGTGTGAACGTTTCCATGCTGACCTTGTGGTCTTCCCCGTAACAAGTGGTTCCTAGTGTTGGTTGTAACCTTGTGACGACAGGTTGTGTCGTGTTATGTGTCAAAGAAAGTAAAAAAAAATTTATCCTGTCTTTTACTACATTGTTTGTGTGTGTGATTCTCGGTCGTTTCAGAATCAGTCCATAAAAACATTATTCCATTTCATTCATCATTCATTATCATTCATATAACCATCCAATCATACATTAACCAAATGTGTGCTTATTTAAACATTGAATCAACCATACATACGAGCAAGATGCAAGAGAGTACACAAGAAAACATAAACTAAGTGGGAAAACCTCATGGGGAGTAAGAAAAAATGGAACTTTACTTATATTACTCAAATAAAATAACTTTAGTGAAGCACCAACTTCACAAGGAGAACTCACCCGTAATTTAGTAGAGCATCAACCCTATACAGAGTGCCTACCCTTAGTTTATTGAGGTAAAAACACATAAAGAGGCTACAAACAAATAAGGTGATCAAGAACTAACTCAACCTTATGGAAATGGATGAGCACTCATGATATTATTCTCACATAACTTATATTGATCTAAATTCAGCTCCAAACACACCAAACCCTCTTCAAACTCTTCTCTCCTTCAACTCACTCAAATATGTCATCTCGTGGGCTCAATATATCAATTTTCCTTACAGAATTGATTCTCAAATAGTATATGGTATTTATATGTCTCCTCAATTATTTTTGTAACCCCTCTTCACTCCTTTATAGGTCTCTCATAACCACATTATATCAATGACACACAAATGACAAATATAACATGGTTTAATACCCAACACTAGATCAAATCACCTCCTCGGTGAGCCATGAAAACTAAATTTGGTCAAACCAAATAAAAACCGTAAGAATAAAATCATATAAAATCATTCCAAGATACCATAAGGGTATTTAGGGGTCAAAACATCTCTAATAAGCTTTAAGACGCATGCATAATCTCAAAATGCACACTCCAAGCTCTAGCGAATGCACCAACATCTATGAGGTCTTAAATATTTTTTTAATATCTCCATCAACTCCACACAATTCATACATAGGTCCTCATCATCAAAAGTATATAATAAATCACTAAAACATCCATCTTCACTATGAAACTCACCAAGAAGCATGCAAAGCTCACAAGGTATTCAATGACAACAAATTTAGTCCTGAAGAACGAATGTGATCATGTATAAAAAATCATCATAAAGGCTCAATTAATATAACATTGGAAATATATTTGAATATAATTTCCTTAACAACTTAGGTTTTCATTCAAATCCAAGTGGAACACCTCCAAACATCTCAATCTCTGTAACTTCTCCAAACTGGCTTCATGACCCAAAAACTAGGAATTCAAAATAGATGTATTTCACCCATCAAGAAAAATCATCAAGGAAAAACCATACATCAATAGAAAGGTATATAAGTCTAGTTTCCATAAAAACTCACTTTATCTTTTAATTATAGTGGAAGGCCTTCAAACTAGCCAATCTTTGTAACTTCTCATTCATGCTCTAAGAACACAAGAACCAGTCTTGAAAGAAGCAAGAAAAAATACCTCCAAATAAACTTATGAGGTCAGAAATCACCTGGAACACTTCAAGTATACTTTTACCAACATGTACATGAATTAATATCCATATTTTATTTTCATAAATCTTACCCAACACCCATATTTTAGTCACCTTCTTAAGTAAGCCCAGTATGACCAAATAAGACATTAGGTTATCAAAAAGAAACCACCTCATCATGTCATTTCAATAGCTCGAACATATCATACCAGGTTTCAATAAACTATCCATTGTTGGGAAATTAGAGTTTCCATGGTAAATTAGTAATATACCATGAGGTAAATAAATGGGTAGTTTGTTATTTGTTTGTACGGTTTGGAGTGATTTGTGGGAGGATAAGGATAGGGATTAGATCCCATATATTATGGATCAATATCTGTATAAATATCTCTCTCTAAAATAATAAAATTGTATTGTTTTGATTGACTAAATTCCCTGATTTGGTATCAGAGCAGGCACCATGAGGAACCTCTCTGTAATTTTGGCCTTGTTCCCTACAGGATCCTTTGAGTGTAGACCATGTCAATTGGTCCTATCATTTGAGAGGCTATTATTTGCCAATAATTTTATAGTGCAGACCACTGTAAATATTATTGACATTTTTTTTTAAAAATTATTTTGGAGATATTTTCTCAGTACTAGTAGCTGGAGATACCAGATTTACATTTTGTGTAAACTTTTGCATAGGTGTATATATTTGTTTGGCCGCTTGGCACTTCTCCACGTCCCCAATGGTAGCTTCGACCTACCATCCTGTCCACATCTCCACGGATTTACAACGCTGAGCCCTGCAGATCAGATACGTTGAGGGATTAGATCTCTGTTTTGAAGCGTCAGAAGAGTTCTGGGTCAAACTCTTTTTGGAAAGCTCCCTGAGCTTGATATACATCTATATTCATTGTGTTGATTTATTAGATCGATGAAGGTATTTATATTGGATCGATGACTGTATTTATTGGATCCATATTCAATGATAGCTTTGAACTGCTTAGCATAGTGTTTTCTCAGATTCAAATTACTTCTCACATGTGACTCCAGCTTTGAGGAGGTCGATTGATATAGCAGTTTTACATTCTGTGTTAGTTGCGTACATGCATTTGTATTAATTGTGTGAACCGGATCCTTTTCTTTTCCAATTGATCTGCACATTTGGTTTAAGGAATACATCGGTCATTCCTATGGTTGGTCGAATATCAAGCTCCTGCTATGGCATTATTTACATCACATCATGAGATCCGCGCCCCACAACTTCTTTTTTTGATATTTGAATATATATATTCTGCAGATTGGATTTGATCTGACATCCACATATCAGATCTGCAACGACCTGTTCCAGCTGTGCATGAAAGGGAGATCCAGAGGACAGATCTACTAGATTTGGACGTGTATCTTTCAAATCAATTCTCTGAGTTGTTAAAGATTACTTTATTATTTTTTCATTGGTGATTTGGTAATGGAAAAAATGAACCAGATAGAAAAATTCGATGGAAAGGATTTCCATACATGGCAAATCCAAATCCAACTGTTGCTGATTGAAAAGGATCTTTGGGACATTGTTGATGGAGGATCGGTTGCACCAACAGATGTAGACGCACTCCAAAAATGGAAAGTCAAAGATAAAAAAGCTTTGGCCATTATTGGCCTCGGATTATCCAAACCGTATCTACATCATGTAGATTTCAAAAAATCATCCAATGAAATATGGGAAGCATTGAATCAATTATTTGGATCAAAAACTGACAATGCAGAGATAAATATGAAGTAGAAATTATATGGGTTGAAAATGGAAGAAGGAGGAGATATTGTATCTCATATCAGCAAGTTCCGCTCTCTAATGGCCCAACTGGATGGCATTAACGAAAAGGTGAAACCCAATGATGCAAAGGCCATATTACTAAATAGCATGCCTAAAAGTATGTCCAATATGGTGTTTACTTTAAGTAAACTAAATCCAAGCTTGGAGAGCATAATAGCAACGCTACTCGATACGGAAAGCAAAGATGATGAAGAAGAAGAAGCAGCATTAGCTAGTCAATCAAGTAATTCCTATAAAAGATCAAAACATATCAAAAACTGTATATTTTTTTATTGTAGGAAGCCAGGACATGTTATTCTCAACTGCATGAAAAGAGAAAAAGATCTACTTGATGGAAAACTATCTGACAAGGCCATGGCTACTGAAGAAGATGATACTGAAGAACAAAACACAAATGCTAATACTGAAGGTTTTTCAAGCAATGAGGATTATCTTTTTTGAGTTGTTTGTGTTTTGTATCTACCCATGTCAACTCTAAGGGAGGGAATGTTGGGAAATTAGAGTTTCCATGGTAAATTAGTAATATACCATGAGGTAAATAAATGGGTAGTTTGTTATTTTTTTGTACGGTTTGGAGTGATTTGTGGGAGGATAAGGATAGGGGTTAGATCCCATTTATTGTGGATCAATATCTGTATAAATATCTCTCTCAAAAATAATAAAATAGTATTGTTTTGATTGACTAAATTCCCTGATCCATGACCTATAACATCAGATATAAAATGGACTTTTATCAAACTCACTTCATATGATAAGACTAAGATTTTATCTTGTAAGGCCAAAATATGTAAGATAAATTTGAGAACCAATATCATCCATTTTTTCTATTATATTTTCCAAAAAAAATTTATGGATACTTATATAAATCCAAAGGTTTTTGGAACGACTCACTTCTCATTCTAGAACCTTCATTTCAGCCCTAAAACTACAAAATTTCACAAAACTAGTATTTTTAGCTCTCTTCCCAAAACAACTGGAAAACCAAACTACAACAAAAAATGAGCCTAAAGGAATTTTATTAAACCTTGATTCATCACTTTTGAATTCCAAAACATTCTTGATAGCATACAATGAAAATTTCCCACGTTTCTCTACTATGAGGGTTTTTCTAGGGTTTCAAACTAGCTTATCTTCTTAATGATTGTTCATAAAAACATGAAAATCAAATAAACTCATTATTTTTGTAAAAAAATATTACATGAAAGGAAAAACATCCCCAAAAACCTTTCGGTTTATTCAAATTGTGTGAGGGCATGTGATTATATGAAGTTGCCAATTCAATCTATTTTTTCCTTCTTCTCAACTCGGTTATACAAATACTAACATAACTTGCAAAATATTCTTTAGTTTGACCTAAAACTTGTCATGAAGCATCATTAAAATATCCTATAACTAAAATAACTCACCACCTTAATTAAATAGTTTGAAAAATCTCCAGCCACATTGACTTACCTGATTTATCTTGGCTTGTCTTCATCTTCTTGTTTACCAAAGACCATGAAACAACAAAAACCTATGAGAAATGACCTAAAAATCCTCATACACATCATGCAAAAAATTACGATACTCCTAACATACTTGAATAAGAATGATCATCACCAAAACTCATACCTCCAACTCATTCTACATGTTCTAGGACTAGGAATAGGCCTAGAATTACCACTTCAAACCATGAAATAAACATGATGACTCAAAGTAGACACGTTTACACCCTTGAAACATCATGTGGACCTTACAAGACCTCATGAAAACCTTTGGAACTAATGACATGACCATAAATACTTCTAAATTGCTTGAAACCATGCCTACACAATATAACAACTTTGCTAAAACTAGAAACAACCAATCAACCTTCATGTTAGACACTAGAAGATACCTCATGGATACTCATATGACATCATGAAACCATTTTCCATTAGTGGGTTTGACATCAATGACAACAACTAGACATAGTGGCTAACAATCTCCCCCTTTTTCATTGATGGCAACCACCTTTAGAAAAAATAATTGCAACCAACAAAACTAAACCCCTCCATGACCTATTTTTCATGTTTATGATGCTCATATCCCTATTTAAAATCTATGACAAAGGATAAAATGATTAATAAACATGGAAAATGAAAACACATAATGGAAACAATTCTGAAAACACACTTATCTGCTTGACTTGACTCCCCCTTGGAATTTTCTTTCTCTTTTTCTCGTCGTCTCCAACAACAAAAGTATCCATGGTAATTTATTTTATTCATAATTAAGTATAATATTGCTTAGTAACTTATTGTATGAATGTTAAAATATTGAAATGAAAGAAGAAAACTAATATGTAGAATTTGAAACCCTAGGCAATAAGATAAGATAACAAGAATTAACCAATATACATGCAATTTAGAGGTGATCTTAGTAGGGGGAAATGTTGAAAAAATGTAATTAGTGTTGTATCTAACCTCTATATTTTTTGCAGCTCACGAACAAGGTCGGGAAGGGGCGCCTACAATAGGATAAGCATACTTGAGTGTTGCTTACTAGATCTGGGTGCCCATTACTATGTAGAAGCTCTTGATTTGCTTCTCGTTATGTCACAAGGGTGTAAAAACTAGTCCCTTTTGATCACCTGGTACTCACTCCCATATTGTCGAAGGTACCAGTAGCCTTAAAAAAAAAATCAACTACAAATTCCCACAAACTTCATCAATCCTAAAAAGGAAAATACATAATGGAAAGTAAAACTGAGCCCATTGGTCACCCCGAGAGTGAATTTATGACCGAGAACTGCACTACATCTCATAATCCATATATTTATTGTGTGTGTGTGTGTGTGTGTGTGTCTAAATAATTCCCTAGGATTCCCTTATGCAAGTTACACTTGATAGTAGGTTATATCTAGAATGTAGCAATGTATTAGAATGTGTGGATGGAATAGAAAAAAATTCCCTTTCCTATTAAGTGTATGTAGAGTTGATATAATCATTTTCCCTTGAATGGATGCTAGATGGATTCCTTTATAGTAGTTTAATTCCTTGTAAATGCAAGCTTAGGTGATGATAGTAATGTGAAGTGCTTAGCCCCTCATTTTAAATACATAATTATGTATTTATATGATTCCCTTGTTTTCGTAATCGACAAATAAAAGGATGACCCATAAGTGAAAAAGATTCCTAAAAGATAAAAAATATCTGAAAAGACTGAGTAAGGTAAGAAAGGAATAGGGTCACCTAGGAGGGATAGGAATACCATGACACTCCTCTCTCGGATGGGCACTAATGTATGAAGCCATAAAGATAAATAAGTTAACCTCAAATTGTATTATAGGGTATATAATACCAAAGAGAAATAAAGAGACTAATAAATGAGGTAAAAGATAGTTTCCAGCCACTAGTTTTCTTTCTTAGGAATCATGTAAATGCTAACATGCTTTTAAGACCTAGAAATGTGCCCAAGTGCATGATTTTGTGTCTACATTTTCCCCCACTTTATTTTGTTGAGCAAATACTCAATATAATAAATTTGTTAAGAGATGCATGTACCTTATGATCCTGTAGAGAGTGCAGCGAATGGCGTGTTGAGTGGAAAAATGAATTATAAAGTGATTGAAAATTGAAATGTGGACACAAGGAAAGGAAAGTGACTCTAGGGGTAAAGCATATGTGTTTGTTGTACCTAATGTTGTACTTGTGTGCTACTTCTTGTAAGGATGAAATTGCAAAAGAAGAGAAAAAATGTATTTGAATTCATGTATATGACAAATTAGAGCAACATGTGTATAAGTATGTAAAAGTGTGTAAAACAGAAAGTATGCACATTATATGTAAAAGAGTAAAGAATAAATGTGTCCTATTGTTTGAAGTTGCTGATCATAATGCTGAATGTGAGGTTTTTTTGCATATCTCATGCCAAGAGTGAGTTTTTTGGGAAATCTCACGCTAAGTGTGAGTTTTTTGGGTGATCTCACACCGAGTGCGTGTTTTTTGGGTGATCTCATGCCAAATATCAAGTGTTGGGAGGAAAGGTCTATTTAAACAATCCTTCGATGGCTCTGCCCAATAAACGCCATTGAAGATGGTGTTTCCTGATTCTTTTATGTTATTAATTTTATTTTGAATTGATCTGATTTTACCAATTCAAGGAGATAGAATCTATTTTGTAACTTAAATTATGTTCCTGTATTTGTAGAAATTCTCTATGAACTATTCTAGATTGTGTTGTACTGAGAAAATGACTATATCTTCCCATACGAAATTAGCACCTAATGGAAGATAGGGGTGCCCAAGTGTTAGTTTCTGAGTCTTGGCACTAGTGTTTGAGGTCCAATTTAATTTATGGACCATTATATGATCGTGTGCTTGTGATGTTCTTTTATTGTGTTGACCTGAACTGTAGCTCTAAGTTGTTGTAGGGGTGAATTTTTCACCCAATGTTTGCACTCCTTTTTTGGGGTGCATCTGAAAAGTTAGGAGCACGTGGTCCAAAGGAAAGGACTCGAAACTGATGTGAAATGGATACCTACACAGGGTAAGGGATATGCATGGTAGAATGTTATGAAAATAATGTAGTATTCACATTATTATTGTAATTTTTATAAAATGAATAATTGTGTCAATAATTATTCATTAATGGTTTGTCATGTATATATTTATAAAAAACAATATATACGCTATATAATTTCTTACACCTGTATTATTATAAATGGGTCATGTGTCTCCTATTTTGTAGGAGGTAGTATTCCTACCTCCATGGATATATAATAGCCATTGTATTAGTTGGATTGAACTATAGAGTGAATAATATATTGATTGTTTTAATCTTTGATCTTTATAGTGAAACATGAACCAAATTTATGATTCGGTATCAGAGCAGTTAATGGAGTCCTAAGATATTCTACTGGGAATATCCATTATTATCAATGGTGGGCCCTATGTATGAAATTTTTATTTTGGTGTGAGAACCTATTTTTGAAGAGAACATTAGAGATAAGGAGCTTCAAGAAAGGACATCACAAGAGACAGTGAAATATAAGTTTTTAGTTGCAAACCACCTGAATAATGATTCTATAACTCTTTCAGTCCATTGGCTTTGTGTAAAATTTCACAAGTAAAGCATGTTTGACGTTGAGAGGATGTGCACTCATATTTATCAGATCTTTCTTCAAACAGTCAATAGATCCTCACCCTCTATTTCTACATCCATTGCCAACTATTAATAAGAAGCAGTGTGTGCACAGCTACGGCTGAGCGTAACTTGCCGACACGTTCCGGCTCATTTTTACCAAAAGATTCAACCCCGCGACCTACCATTTAACATTGCATAGGCCCCACCAACTGCTCACCGAGCACGCACAATGTGATAAACAGTGGTAAACATATGCATTATTCTTAAAAATTCCGTGTCCAATATCAATGACGTATCTTAGTCTATGGCCTGCGCATCTTGGAGATTATATTGAGTTTCAATTATCATTTGTCATTTTAGAGGACCTTCCTTGTTTCACGTTTGGCTTGACGCTTGCCTTGGGTAAGAGGATAAAAAAATTTCCACCTCAATCCAATAACCGACTGATCTAATAATGTGTACCATTATTTCAAGTGTGTTAGTCAATGGTACATGTGGCATATCGAAACAAAGTTTGCACTGATTGCACCTAGAATATTTCTCTATATTCTACATAGTTTATTACGCATCGGTCTTAAATTATTTGAGCACGCTGTGTTTTCTTGCTTGTCTCCAACCTAAAATTGATTACCGTAATTTTCCACATCACCACCATGTATTCATATTCCTGTGAAATCCCACACATTTTTCACTTCGAGCCTTAATTGTTGGTAAAATATTTGTGACTAATTTACTACGCATATCTCAAACAAACAGTCTACTCTGCATTTCTGCATAGTAACCTTCTGCTCGGTCAACATAACCAACCACAAGGTCAAGGAATCAAGCCTCGTCATTTTCAAAGTCATCGACATGTGATCTTTGGTGAAGAGGACAATTCATTAGCATCAACCCAATAGTCAAATTGTTGCTCAGCAGTCTTAATATGGCGTACAGTTATGTCATTGCTGTTGAGATAATGGGATCTTTGTATTCCTACTTGACTGTTGAATTCATGTTTATTGTGTCAATATTTTTCCTTATACGTCATGGAAGTCGATAGGCAATTGTGTCATTTTATTATGTTTCCTAGTGTCGAGTCATCCGGTCATAAGTTTTTATACATTTTAAGTACTTATTCATTGTTTAAGAAGTCCTTTTAAGTATTTTAATATTTTGTTCGTCGTGTCTTTAATATACATTTAATGCATTCAAGAAATTGTTCATGTTGTTGTATCAATAATTCAAGAAATTATTCACAGTTTTGGTATATATCTCTTAGTTGTCAAGCTTAATATAAGCGTTAAAGTCATATAGGTGATTTTGAAATATTTTAATAGTCATCATGAGTAAGAGTCAAAATATTGTCAAAATAAAAAAAAATCCTCACAGACACATTATCATTGAAATGTGATGTCAAATATGTAAACTTAAGCTTAATGTTCACATTCCGCTGAGCTAGCATCGTGAGGCTGGATGATGGAGGGAAATGGAGGTTGGAGGTACATCAATGACTTCTTGTTAGTCGCCAATAACGGGGCCACATAGATGGTTTGGTGGAAGTTTTTTTAGTTGTGTGTGTTTCATTATGCTTTTGTTTTCAATGTTTCTATTGTGTTGTTTGCTCGATAAACACCTTTCCATAATTTTGTGGAAGATTCGTGTTTTCAGAAAACTCAATTTTTGGGAGCAAGAAAAGATTTCGAGGTAGAGTCAAGGGATGGTTATCCAAGTAGTTTCAAGTTGTCGGATCTTGGGGATCCAAAATTCAGGTGCTCTAGGAGGAAGGGAAAGTCCCACATGAACCCAAAGAGGTAGGGAGTATTCCTTCATAATTCAGCTCATCGCTACACTTTTAGACAATAAAGAGATAATCTATGGAGTTTCTACCTAGTCTAACCAGTGATTTTAGGAGGTGGTTCAACTTCTTCAAAATATGGTTCTTCATCGTGTTCACATCAAGGGGGTGAATATTAGATATTAATAATGTTCTTAAAAATGGGGTAAATGTTAGGAAAATAATGCAGTGTTGACATTATTATTCTATTTGTTGTAAAATGAATAATTATGTTAGTCATTATTCATTAATGGTTACTCATATACATTATTATAACAAACAATATATATGCTATAGAATTTGTTACACCCATATTATTATAAATGGGTCATGTGTTTGTTATTTTGTAGGAGGTAGTTTTCCTACCTCCATGGCGATATAATAAACATTGTATTAGAAGGATTTAAATACATAGTGAATATATTATTGAGTGTTTTAATCTTTTATCTTTAGTGTGTATCATGAACCAAATTTAAGATAGAAACTAAGGCACATGCAAACAAAGTGGGCTAGTAATATGTGTTATTAGTAAATATAGCTATCATGTAATACAAAAAAAATGTAAAAAATAAGTGTGTAAGCAATATGGACCGCTAAAAGAGGGTTCCAAACATGGGCCATCGCTCACAATGTCACAAGATAATCAAGGCCGAAATATCCAGAAGTATACAATGATCATGTAAGACATAATGTATATCCCACAAAAAATGACGTACAATAGCAAACAAAATGAAGAAAAATTTGTCAGATAACCATGGCAGCATATAGTCCTATTAATTAAATGCTACACATGAAGCACCTATTAACATGTAAGAAAGACAAATAGTATATTAAGAGTGCATATATGGAAACGAAAAGTGAAGTAACTGTACTGAGATGTAACAATAAAACCCATGTAGTATGTTATATTAAAGAAATTAGATGTCCCCAGGAACCTCAATGGGACTGGTAAAAGGTTCAGTGCCAAGCATCATTGTAATGTGAAATCAATTGTAAGAATCAACATTCACCACAAAATACCAAGTGAACGCACATGTTATATATAGAATGGCAAAAAAATATTTAGAAACTGTATATCATGGAAAACAAAGTAAAACATGTAAGTAGAATAGGCTAGGAGTAAATGAAACCAATATATGAAGATGTTGTGTATGAATGTTATGGTATTAAATTCAAAGTCTGAATATGATAGTTGAAGAATTCCCCCCAGCGAATGTGTATGAGATGAGGTTCAGTTATATGAAATCTCAAAAGTAAAGAATGAACCATAGAACAATATTTTCCCATCAGCTAATGAGTGTGTTTGGTGAATAGACGCTAGAAAGATGTACCATGAAGAAAAAATAATGAAAAGTGAATTATTTGAGGTTTTTTTAAGAATTAAACCCTCTTCAGTCGAGTATGGACTGTGGAACTAGAGTGCGTCATAGGGTAATGATGACACATTGTGTGTATCAGAGGGTTATAAAGTACCTTGGCATATTAGATATGGTGCACGGAGAAAAAAATGTATTAGTAAATGGTAAATTCAATTTATAAGAATAGAAGGGGTTAAAGAGTGTGATTCCCCCCAAGTGTGTGATGTAGATCTATGTGGTGATATGGAAAGGACCATGCCATGGTGGTGGAGTTTGAAATGTTTCCCGACCATCAATGTAAGGATTATCTTATCTGAAAAAAAGGATTGGATGCTTAAGTGAAGGAGGTTGTAAAGGGACATTGAATGGTGGTGGATTATTTGGGATTGATAACGTTGTAGAAGACATAAGAGGAGGAGGGGACGGACTATTTTTTAGACAAGGTTTCCTACTAGGAGTTGGTAATGTTGTAGAAGGATGGAGAGGAAGAGGGGATTCATGATGGATTTTGAGAGGTGGTTTCTTAGTTTGAATGGGTTGGATAGGTAGCTCTTTACTGACCAAAGAAGGAACATGAATAAATATGGAATGATGCTCATTAGACATAGAAGGACTAGATTTAGGATCCCATTGCGATTTAGCAATTGGATATGTAGCATGATGTTGTGAAGAAAATGAAATAAAAGCTTGATGCTCAAGGTGCTTAATTCTTCATTTTAAAGCATATGAGTCATTGTCATGATGTCCATTACTTTTGTGATAATTTGAAATTGAGAGACATTGGTATTTTGCAAGCCGATAAGGAGGGTAGGAATTAGTAGATAGAAAGTTGATCAATTTTTGATTTAGGAGCTCCAAAAGAATATCATGTTGCTTAGCATTTGAATAAAACTTAAGAGGCACTAGTAGTGGTATGACTTGGGGTTCACTTATATGAGCACATCTAGAAGACATAGAAGTAGAATGAGAAGTAGAAAAAGAACTAGCATGGGCTTGATAAGCATCTTTGAGATGTAGGATTTCAGCTTTAATAGATGTAATCATTGTTTACGTACCTTGAATTTTGTCTTGAAATAAACTATGTAAATCTTGAATTGACTCTAAGATGGGTTAATTAGATGGAGGATTGAGACGGATAGAGTCATCAGATAAACAATCGAAAGTGGTAATTGATTGAACGGGTGGCATAATGTGAGGGAGATACATAGTGTCTAAGGATTTTTTGAGAACATCTTTACATGGTGGATGTATTTGAAGTAAGTCACGTAAGGAGATTAGAGTATTTTTGGGATCCATAAGAGAAGATTAGGTAGAATAGGAAACTTGAGGATCCAAGTGTTTGATCACAATTGGAGTTCACTAAATGATTTAATTTATTATGAATAAAATATAATGTTAGAAATTTACTTATTCATTGAATGCTAAAATATATAAATGCCATAAGAAAACTAAGATGTAAAAAAAAAAAAATTTGTTTTACAAACCCAACCTGACTGCATCGACATAGATCCTATTTGTGACCTAGAAAACTGACGTAAGTCACCCTATAACCAGAATCAGTCAACCCTTATAACTATTCGGCCTTGCTACGCTTCCTTTTTCTTGCAACCACAAGTGCCACCTCACCTTTTATCATTCCACACACCCATTGAACCATGCCTACAAACCCAACCTACCACTACATTGCATTTGTTGTGTCTTAGGAGTTGTTATTTTACCTATACCTTGGCCTTACCTATGTGATGACTTGTTTTCCTAAACTTAACCTACTTGGTGTGACCATTGACCTTATGTACTCATTGTACCTTGCAATGTTGTTACCTATGTTGTTTTAGCCTACCAACCATACCTTTCCTATTGTCATGCCATTTATCCCAACCATAAATTTTGGTGTACCGGAGCATACCTAAATGTTCCTACACCTGACCTACTGTTGTGTTTCTTGACAATATCTTATATACCTTGGATACCTGAATCACTTCACCCTTGTTTAGATAAACCTATCGACCTTGGATGATGTAGAGTTTGTAAGCTCTTTAACCTGGTACCGTGTTGTAATCTATACGTGTGCATGTGTTTGATTGACATTACCCATGACCTAATTTTTCCCATGACCTAATACCCATTACTCGAGTTGACTGTCACCTTTTCCCTCAATACTCAAACATTTCCCCACCTATCTTCACCACCTACACATATATCAAACCACTAACTGATTCTGTCTTACACCTCATTAGTGTCCTGGTTTGAAGGGGATCACCTTCACCCACACATGGGGCAATTTACTTCCTATTTTTTTTAGCATATTTCTTACCAATACAAGCTATGCAACAAAAAGGGGAAAAATGTAGACACTGAAATTGGGTCACACTCCCCTTCATGGTCCCCTTTCAAGACAGCTAACTTAAACACTTTTAACTAACCATGACCCTTACATCACACATTAATATTAATTTAATCACTTTAATTAAATTAATACTCATCCTAACTTTATTCATTATTTAATTATCTTAATTAAACCAATTTACACCTCACCTAGACACCTCATTATAAACCTATTTTTAGTATCTATCTACTCACCATAACTAACTAAGACTTAGTTCAACCCTAAAAATAAATGCCTATTATTCCTATAATCACATTCCCACTCATTAAAAGATAATTTCCATTTTGATCCATGATAAATGGGAAAACTTGGCACAAAGGATTGGAAGATTTGTCATTTTTAGCAAACCTAAGGAATCCCAGCTAGAATGATGTCGGTCATCCCAAAACCGATTCCGGTCAACATGAAACCATTCTCAGTTACCATTTATTCACTTTAGTAACCATTTTTTAGAGGTTGGCCGCATTCTTGAATCCTGGGAGAAAAAGGAGAACTGCATGTATGTAAGAACCAAAGCTCTTTTGCACATCCAAGAAGCCATAGCCAACATCAACATAGATCCATAGGTATCACTCTCATGGTAGCATTCTGGGAAGCACTGCAACGACACTGAGAACTATTCCACTGATCAACTATCATCACCACCCAACCATTGGACCTACTATATCAGTAAGTGCATTTATCACCTATGTTATTCCATCTTTATTTTGTTTATAAGGTTTTTTCATCTCTATTGTTATTTGTTATTTGCATTCCCATTTCCCCACTATAGCTCTTTCTATAAAGTGAACCATTCCCTCATCCACACCATAAAACCACCTATACCCAACTTCTACATATCTATGAGTATTCCTAAGATCCCTACATACTGCATCATTCCATATGTCACCTCTCTATAACCTCATCTCAAACCCCATAATAAGATCTTATTGAGTATTTATCAACCCGCCTCTACTATTGCCAGTTCTTCTTAAACCCTGATCGGTCATACCCGACCGACACCAGTCTTTGTATTTGGCCATCCCATGAATAATAGAACGTAAGAATCTTTATCCAAGTAACCTAAGTGACACAGAACCTGAAACTGACCTATTCCGGCACTTTGACCCCTTACCCTACCTCCAGATGTGATAATAACCTAGCCTATTATATTACATTTTCTTATTATATTTGAATGAGATACCTAAATCATATTAACTACAGTAGGACTTTGTTTATTTACGTTATTTATCGCATTAAGTTTTATTAAATAGTGGATTGACAGCCATCTAAGAAGTATCACACTTCTTGGATCTAGCACTCGCTAGGTAGTCCACTATCATATATTATTTAACTCTTCTTTTGGGTTCTTGTTTTCTATTTCAGGAAGTTCCTCCTAGCAAAAAGGAAGATCTCACAGTCAGCATCTGATCGAGAACTCATAACGTGCCCACAACCTTCAAACAAACTATCGCAATAGGAATTCCTCCTCATTCCATAACATTATCTATTTCATCACAATTAAAATGTAAATAAAATGGTGAAACAATAAGCAAGTAATGAAGAATGCTAAGTACAAAATGAAACAATAACACCTAGAAGAGACAAATGTGGATGCCCACAATGACCATTATAGGATTGGTAGAAGGTGATAATCCATGTTTCATGTAAGAGACCTATATCTACAATGACAACTAGAAAAATATGTGAATGTGCATGTGTGTATGGTATATATAAATGACATACAAGAGATCTAACTAGCATGTGGATTAAGATGATCATATACAAGAAAATACTAGCAAGAGTAGAAGAAACAAGGATATGCAACATGTTGTGGATCATTAGAATTCAATGCAATATGGATGATAGGAGCCGTGTGCTCCCCTGAGTGGATGGAGTTTTATGTAGTGTGGTTCATTTTGTTTTCCCCCTCATCAGTTAATAATTAAATGTAAATGAAAGTGCGTGATCGAGAAATGGTAAAAGTGGGTGGTGTGTCTAATGCATTGTGATGAATGTATATGTGTGTTGATGATATGTGACCTAGCAATGAAGAATGTGTATGAACCTATAGCTGAAGTCTATATCATAACAAAATGAGCGTATGAGTGATGATGTATAATAAAGAGTATATCACTTCTAGATTAATAGAGTGAATAGTTATGCAACCTAAAGCATGTGCCACTACAAGATGAAGGAATCGGTGACCATTTAGCCTATAGTGTATGTCATTAACCTAAAAGTGTTTCATGATGGAATTTCGAATGATGAATGTGTGAGTATGATAAGGTCCATTTTATTTTTAAACCCTCAATAGTCGTGTATGGACTGAGAAACTAAAGTGTTTCATAGGGTAGTGAGTGCAACGCCTTGGAGATGATGTAGTATGTATGATGATAATAGATGACAATATGATGTGTATGATTTATTATATGCAACATATGGGATGAAATGCAAAAATGTATAGATAGACTAGTAGTGTAAAATGCACACTATGTGATGTGTATTATGAGTAGTATGTAATGCTAGATGATGAGAACTAGCATGATGTATGTTGTGTAGATGTGTAAATGCAAAAATTATGTAAACTAATTTTAGAATGTGTAACGTAAGATGCATGATGTGTGAATAGATGCAGTGTCCAATTCCTATTGTGCAGTGTGTGGGGTTCATGTGTAGTATGCACTCAACAGTCAAGTGTGAACTGAAGCACAAGAGTGTGTCATCAGGTTCACCAAAATCATTAACTAAAATTTGAATATTTTAGAAGTTAAAATATTAAGTACAATAGTAAATGAGAGATAAAATATATAAGAAAAATTACCTGAGAAACTAAGTAAATTAAAATTTCAAACTGTAAAGTACAAGAAGGGTTAGATAGAGCTTAGTTGATTTGATAATCTTGTTGGAATGTATCACAGAGATGGCTAGAGAAACAAGAGGAGGAATAAACTATGCCAAGGTCCCGAAAAATGCAGATCTGAGCCATTTGAGTGGACCAGGACGCTTGGGAGAAGATTAGGGTGCCTGTTGGCACCATGCTATGAGATCTAGGTGCCTTGGTCTGTAAAATAAGCCTAAAAATCTCCTTTGAATTGTCACTGGATGTTCCCCTATTTTATCTCTCTATCACACCAACTTCACTAAACTATGTCAAATGTCACTGTAATATTTTTAATAAGGAATCGCCTAAAAAACCCCAACATGAGCATCAAATACCTAAAAAATAAAGATTCATATTAAGAGGTCACACTCTTGTTTGTATCCATAATGGTGGACTTACTAACTGAGTGTTGCACTACATCTCATATCTGATGTAGTTTTATGTGTGTGTGTGTGTGTGTGTGATCATGCCCTCGGTTCTCTTGAGCTGGTCACACTTTGTGAAGTAGCAAGATATATCTATATATAGAAAATGTAATAAATAGTGGATGGAAGAGAATAAAATTCCCTCCTATTCTTGTGTGATGTAGATGAACCAGCCTTTTCCCTTGTAATGGATCTAGATGGATGCAAAAGAACTCTAGATGCCTTGGATGGATGCAGCTCTAGGTGGATGATAGTAGCAACTAGTGCTTGGTCCCTCATTATGGTCTCATAACTTTGTGTTTATATGGTTCTTGTTATCACTAGATCACAACACCCTATGGTCTACACAAGTGTGTGTGCTTGAACTCAAATTGTGATTATATAACATGGGTACTATCTCCAAGTTGTGGGACTTAATACTTGAGATAGACCTCAAGAGAAAGCTGGTTCTTGCTCCTAATCTACCTATCACAATCTACTCTAATGTAGGAAAAACTATATTTCTTAGTCTAAATTTCTAAGGGACTAGGGAGAGAGGGTGTGCATGAAATCAAAGCCTACACTAAAATGGTGATACACCAGAAAAGGAGGGAATGAGAATAGCCTTCCGATGTGTGAAAATAAGAAGAAATTGCATACTAGAAGGGGTGATAATAGTTCTCCACAATCTAGCAATTGCATTCACAACAACATTCCATACATGTACAGTGATAATGAATCCCTAAAAGATTATAAATAGATACAATATATTTGCAATGAGTTTGAAAGGGCAATAAGAATGCGAACAAACATAGCAGAGGAAGAATTATCCACAAACTTGTATCTATTGCTTAATTCATATGCACAATCCAATCTATTATAGAATAATGGCTTAGATCACCATGCATGGAGTCCACTACAAGGTCTTGCAGTACATTAGCTTCACAAAAAAAATTTGACATAGTTTTTCTACTCCAAAACTACCTCTTCTTATAACGAGCTTCAACACTCCAATTTAAAGAATTTTGAGAGGAGAGAGAAAGAGGGGAAATTAAAATCATAAAATCTAACTTCCCACCACTTGCACTATGCCATAAATGAAGTGAAATGATGTTCTATTGCTTTCAAAAGGATCCCCATACTATCCCATAACTTGGAGCAATGAAATATGTGATCTCATGCTTCATTAATGCATCTTAGCTACCAAATAAAACACTGTTATGAACCTGGCCACATTTTCTTCAAAATCACTATATATTTCTCATCAAATTAAGAATTTCTTGATTTTTATTTTTGGGGATTGGAAACAAAATTCCAATGGTACCTGTTTTATGTGTTTTTTTCTTAGAAATGCAAAATTTATGGCCTTCTGAGTGTGGGCAGCTATTTTGGGTCTGCTAGGCATTTCTGTCATTTAACGGGAATGAGCATCTAACTTTATTGTTGATAAGGATGTTTCTTTTATTTTAACATAGATACCCTCATTGGTGATTTACCTGTGTGGCCTGGGCCCAAAAAATCCAAATTTTCTGATTCCTTTACAAATTGGTGATTTCAGCGATTCATTTTGGCCCGACTTTGTCGATTCCTTCTATTTTTGGCTATTTCTAGAAAATTGGGTTTTCAAGTCCCCACTGTCCTGACGTCCCATAGATTGCGCTTGACAAAAAAAATTTGATTTTTCTGATTTTAACCACCACCAGCCATTTTGGCTTTTCAGGTCCTAAATGTCCCATGTGTACTTGTGTTGTCTAGGACAGAAATCTTCGATCCACTTGCAATAAACTATCTGAAGCCATTTTTTTCTAGATTTTCCCATTTTTTTCTAACTTCGAAGATTTTTCTTGGATGGAGGAGTTAGAGAAAAACATAAATGCACCCCAAAAATCCCAAATTTATCCCTCTAACCCTTTCAACCTACTTGATCCTGAAGAGTTTTCATAAGTTACCAAAATCTACCTTAAGGGTGGAATTTCGATAACAGTTCTCCTATTCTAATTATGTAATTAACCCCAAATAGGCTGAACTCCAATAAGATAGAATTCTCAAATGGATAAAAAGTGCCCAAAAAGTTACAGGAAAGTGTAAAAATGATATGGGTGCATGGAATTGGACCAGATCACCCATGGCCCCCCTAGTACACGCCTAAGCACCCTAGTCAAGGCTAAAATGATGGAAAGTGAAAAAAATAGATTGGGTATATATGTGCTGAAGTTCAGGAATTACGACAAAAATTAAATAAAAATATCCAAAATATAAGGGTTAGTTAGTACTTTCTTCACTATAAAACCATATGAATAGTAGTATGAGACCAGTATTAAATAATATCCAAAGTGCATCAATTAGTGTCTACCAAAATCCCCATTTTCTGCAACACATACCAGCATTTATGCAATTGTAGAATCATCCATCCTGCAAATCTCATTCAAATTTTTTATCACCATTTCAAAAAGGTTTTTAGCATTGGAGTTCTCTCTCTTCTTGTGAATAAAAATTAATTAAGGTTGTCTCACATGATTATCAATAGTAGAAACATGCACAAAAACTCAAGAAGTATTATCTACTTATGTGACCCCATGCATAAACAAAGACATGTATTGTCTAGATTTAAGTTTCTCTTTTAAGACTTCTTTCCCAACCATAGTTATGCATTTTTTCCAAATCCAAACCACTACTTCTAGACCAGTGATGACGAGGAAAGCGTGGGACACCAAGAAAAGAAAACATCTTCTTTTATTTAGGAAAATGATGGCTAAACTTCTACTTTAAAACCCTACGAAATCATAATATTATGTTTTTCTTTTTTCAACTCTTGAAAATGAAATATTGATTGGAGATTAGAGCTTTAGTGACTGATTATCTAGAGCTATAGAAAGGAAATTACAGAGAATAAGAAATAATTCAAACTCGAAACACCAATAATTTTATCTTGGAAACCCCCAATGGAGGAAAACAAGTTTGGAAGGGAAAAACACTCTTTCTTCCCCCTTTTATTCGTCAATTATAGAAAATTAAAGATTACAAGAAGTAGAAAATGGAGACAACAATGTAAACATCTCCTTTCTTATGATTTTTTACTCTATTTCTACGCCTTGCTCCTACAATTACTCTCTAACACTGAAGATATTGCTCACTTGCTCTCATATATTTAAATACTTTTCTTCTTTATCTCTCTAGATTTTCAAATGCCCATTCTCTTGATCCTAAAATGAATTTATAGCCTCTCCCAAGTGCTCTCATGAACTGGAGAATGAGAAAGGTTGAGGTATGGGAGAGACAAGGTCAAATGATTCAAATTCACGTCCATTCGTGCTCCATTTCTCTTATCTATTTAGAAGTGTCGGGACTACCACCCTGAGTAGATTCATGGTTTCAGAACTGTTTCCCTATCTGGGCAGTGGTTACAAGACTGCCACCCTTTGATGGTGGTGGTTCTACAACCTCCACTCTGCAAAGAGTGACGATTTTTTCCAGAACCTCTGTTTACCTCATTTTCTTCAATTCTCCTTCTTGGTGCTGATGGAACTGATGAAGTGGTGTGTTTTTCTGGATCCCTATGGATCATACCTCTCCTACTTAGGAGGATTTTGGTCCCAAAAAATCTTAGTGGGGGAGTGTTAGAGGAATCAACTCCCTCTCTTGCTCCTTTGAGTACTACTGGGTCTTCCTTGGTGTCTTCTCTCGTCCAACTTCCAAGAATCCTATGTATCTTTGGTTTTGTGCTTCGGTGCTACATCCTCTTCTGAGTTTCCTCAACTACAATACTCTTTGGAAGGAAGGTTCTGAATGTTTCCTTCTTTTTCATGCATAGATGGGGTTAGTAGGTGTGATGTTATCCCATATATCTACATGAAGTGTGGCCTGAAGGTTTGTTTTCCAACCTACTCAAGTATGGGGTGATGTTATCCCAAATTCATCCCTCAAGGTGAATTGGATAACTTACATGATCCTACAGGCTCAAGTACGTTGAAATGGTTCAAGGGCCAAAATTTGGAGTTTTAAGGTACCACTCCTCTTTTCTATAACTCCCCTATCCAAGAAAAATCCATGGAGTTAGGAAAAATTTCCAAAAGTATGAGAAAATGAGGTCACAAGCCTATTATAATACAAATTGGGTCTAGGAGATGCGGATGGAACCAAGGTGGATCATATTAGGGTTCATCATACTAAATTCGGGCCTAATATGCTAACGAAACATTGAAATGTTAAAATGTCAGGTTTTTTAGGCCCAGACCGCATAGATTCAGTCGAGACATCTAGGACCCAAAAACCTGATTTTCCTTAAATGGCCGAAAACAGTTGAAATGAGCAAAATCAGGTATTTTTGTCCTACGTGGTCTATGAGATGTCAGGACACAAGTTTACCAAGAACCCGAAATGCTCAAATAGCCAACATGAAGGAAGCTTGCGAGTGAAGTGACGGTCAATGAACCTGATGACCTGATCAATGATAGTACGTGAGCGACACGAGTTCCTAAAAAGCCAAC
The DNA here is from genome assembly GCA_019776745.2 of Taxus chinensis. Lineage (NCBI taxonomy): Eukaryota > Viridiplantae > Streptophyta > Pinopsida > Cupressales > Taxaceae > Taxus > Taxus chinensis. The sequence goes on from CM034147.1 coordinate 215,943,557, forward strand.
TCGCTTTATTTACAAAGTGGGTCAAGTGCAATGTGGATGAAGTGGGGGTTTTCATACCAAGTCAAATAAAATATATTTGCGACACCAAGACTTGAAATATCTGATATGCCCGCATACAAAAGAAAATTCAATGTCTGACCCTCCCAAACTTCAAATCTCTGACCGTGAGCTTTGATTTTCACAAAAGTTGACTTTTTGGAACAAGCACGACGTCCTCTATGCCACAGAAATTAGATTTCTTTATTTTTATGAGGGTAGATATATAAAAATAAAAGAAACATCTTCAGATCCAATCAAGTAAATGCTCAGTCCCGTCAAATGATGGAAATGCCTGGCAGACCCAAAATAGCTTCTTGCACTCCGAAGACCATAACTTTTGCATTTCTCAGCAAAAAACACAAAATTAGTACCGTTGGAATTGTGTTTCCGATCCCGACATACAGAAATAAATAAATTAAGAATTTGATAAGAAATAGATGATGATTTTGTAGAAAACGTTGCCAGGTTTAGAATAATGTTTTCTTTGGTAGTTGGGATGCATTCAATGAAGCATGGGTTGACATTTTTCACTGTTGCAAGTCAAGGGACAGTATGAGGAGTCTTTTGAAAGAAGAAGAACACAATTTCACTTCATTTACTACATCTTGCAAGCGGTTGAAGGAAAAATTTCAGAAATTTTCATTTTCCCTCTCTCTCTCCTCTTAGAAATCTATAAATTGGAGTGTTGGGCTCAATTTAAGGGAGGTAATTTTGAGTCGCAAAACTCTATAATTTTTTTTGTGAAGCCAATGTGTTGTAGGCCCTTGTAGTGGACTCCTTTCATGCGGATTCAAGCCTTTATTTTGTAACGTTTGAACTGTGCATAGTATCAAGAAATAGATAAAAGTTTGTGGATGTATCTTCCCCTACTATGTTGTTTCCATTCCTATTTCCCATTCAAACTCTTTACAAATATATTGTGTCTATTTTTTCATTCTTGCAAGTATTCATTATCATTGTGTGTGCATGAAATATTCTTTTGAATGCAATAGCTATATTGTGGAGAACCATTACAACCCCTCCTAGTATGCATTCTGATTCTACTTTTCACACATTGGAAGACTATTCTCATCCTCTCCTTTTCTAGTGAATCACCGCTTTAGTATAGGATTTGTTTTCATGCACTCTCTTTCTTCGGTCTCTCGGAAAGCTAGATTAGGATTAGATAGTTTTTCTGCATTACAGTAGATTGTGGCAAATAGTTTAGGAGCAAGAACTAGCTTTCTCTTGAGGTTTATCTCAATTAGCAAGTCCCACAACTTGGAGATATTACCCATGATATCCAATAACACTATGCGCTTAAGCACACACACATGTGCAAACCATACAGTGTTGTGATTCGGTAATAACAAGTCCCATATTATATTGGTTTAGTCTTATCTTATCATTGTCTCTTGAGATGGATTGGATGAATCATCTCGATGTACGTTCTTTTTATAGTCATCATTGTTCCTTATATCTCCTCTTCTAATTGCTACCCCATAGTCAAGTCCAGTGAATCTGTAGGTAGATACAGTGATTGCATAGTGGAAGTTTTTTTTACTCCTTGAATGAGTAGTTCCTGTTGTGGCTTCTTCTAAAAACAATGACAAGTGTTATCAAAAATATCCATTCTCTCAAGTCCATGTTTCTTTCCTTCCACTGAAAGTAAAAAAACTAATTATTTTCCTGAATAAGTCTTGCTGCTTGGTTAGCACTTACCATAGCCTTCTTTTATTTTCACTGGTTGTCCAGGATGTTGAAACTGACTCGGTCCTTTACCCATTGATACTGGTTATCCCTCCTTGTGAACACAACATCTGTGGAATACAAGTAAGGACTTTCAAAGAAAACGCCAAATGAATCAAGTGGAATGATATTAGCCTCCAATATAATTATATATTTGGTATTCATCCCAAACAAAAACTTACACTTTCTTGTAACATGTATTTCTACACCCTTCTTCACCCATTCCAATGGCTATGGATGAGGATGCTCATAAGTCTCTAGGCCAATTTATTCTAAAACCGAATCAGAAATCGGATATGACTGAGAACCAGAAACTACTAAAGTGTTTACCTTAGTCTTCTTGATTTGGACTCCTATATACAAAATCCTAATAATCTCTTCTTCTTCTGCTCCTCTGTACATGTTAGTGGTCATGCATCCCAACCTCTCATCTACATCTAAATCAGACTCAATCTCCACCTCTCTTTTTGTCTTCACAGTGGCCATGGATCTCTTGGAATCCTTGGTTCGGTGCTTTAGCTACAATTTCATATGCAACTTCCAACATGTGGCATCAGTATATCTATTTATATTACAATTCTTACAAAAATTATTAGGATCTTTACAATTATACAAAGAAGTAGCGACATGTTTACCTTTCTATTTACCTCTGCTACTTGTTTTCCCGTGTTCTTTTTCTTGTTAATTTGTTGACCGGTATCCCTTTTGCTCCATCTCTCCATGATTCTTCTCATCATCAATGTAGTATTCTTGTGTACAAGCTTCATTGACATCCTTGGGCTTCATGAAGATTACCATCCTTTGAAGGTGAGTGTGAAGTCCTCCCAAATACTTGGTTAGAATGTCCTCATCCTCCAATTCCATATTTAGCAACATGGCTTGTATTAGAATTTTTGTAGTGTAGTCTTGTAGGATTTGACCACTACCCTACCTAAAGTACTACCAATTAATCATCATGTAAGTCTTACGAGCAATAGGATATACATTATCTCTAATTAATTCTCTAAAACCTTTCTAAAAATTGACAAATGGATGTTCCTTCCTTTCACAAGTGCCTAAATGGGTTTCTAACCAAACCAGAGCATGACCTTCCATTTTGAGATGTGAAAAGGTAATCATTTGTGCCTTAGTAACATTATGCACACTAAAATAGACTTCCAACTATTTTATCCATTTATCTAGTAATTTTACATCTACTTATCCTTCAAAATTATTTATTTCCACTTTTGTTTCAACTTTAAAAGGTGTATGAGTGGATTTTGACTTTTCACTTACAATTGGTGTGTCTTCTTCATGCTCTTCCCATTCATCCTCTTCGTGGCTCTTTCCGATACCAATTTTTTTGGAAATTTCTCAAACCACTACGTCCATGGAATATTTCTTAACTAAAGTTGTCTTTTGCAAATCTGAAATCTCTTCTTGTTTTCTATGAAACCTATCCCTCATGGTCTCTAGCATCTTGACTCTACAGAACAAGTTCTCTTCTTCCATTTGATCTTGAATCCTTTGTTTACACTTATTCATAGAAATATCTGGCTCACAAGGTAAAAAAATTCACCTTTGGACCTTTTCATTTTCATACAAATGATAATAAAGAATCGAATTCCAAAGTCTTGGATATATAATCAGTGTTGATACCAAAATGATTTGTAAACTTCTGTTATCACCGAATCATAGCACCCCTGTGCATATACTTGAACTCACGGTGTGATTGGATAACATGGGTACTATCTCCAAGTTGTGGTACTTGCTACTTGAGATAAACCTCCAGAGAAAGCTGGTTCTTGCTCCTAAACTACCTGCCACACTACTCTAATGCAGGATAAGCTAACTGTTCTAATCTAAATTTCCAAGGGACCAGGGAGAGAGAATGCATAAAATGAAAGCCTACACTAAAGCAGTGATACACCAGAAAAGGAGGGTGTGAGAGTAGTCTCCAAATGTGTGAAATACAGAGGGAAAGTGCACACTAGAAGAGGTGATGATAGTTCACCATAATCTAGCAAAATGCATTCACAACAATATTCCAAGCATACACAATGATAATAAATCCCTGCAAGAACATAATAAATAGACACAATATTCTTATAGAAATATCAAAGGGGCAAGAAGAATGCAAGAAAACACAGCAGGGGAAGATACATCCACAAACTGGTATTTTATTGCTTCATGATATGCACAGTTCAATCTATTACAAGATAAGGGCCTGGATCACCATGCAAGGAGTCCACTACAAGGGCCTGCAACACACTGGCTTCACAAAGCAATTTTGGCAGAGCTTTGCTACCCAAAAACTCTCTCTTTTATAATGAGCCCAACACTCCAATTTATAGAAAAATGAGAAGGAAAAGAGAAGGGAAAATGGAAATCCCAAAATATGTCCTTCAACCACCTGTAAGAGGCATTAAATTGAGTGAAATGGTTATACATTACTTTCAAAATGCTCCCCATACTTTCCCATGTGCTGCAGCAGAGAAAGAATGATGATCATGCCTCTTAATTGCACTCCCAGCTACCAAATAAAACATTGTTCTGATCCCGGCCACGTTTTCTTAAAAAACTCAATAAATTTCTGATAAAATCTGGAATTCCTTGATTTCTGTGCATCGGGCTCGGAACCACGATTCCAACGGTACCAATTTTGTGTGATTTCATTGAGAAATGCAAAAGTTATGGCCTTCTGATTGCGGGCAGCTATTTTGGGTCTGGCAGGTGTTTTCTGTCATTAAGAAATCTAGTTTTTGTGGTGTAGAGGACGTCGTGCTCATTCCAAAAAGTCCAATTTTGTAAAAATCGGAGCTCGGAGTCAAAAGTTATGGCCGTTTCAAGTTTCACAGGCCAAACGTTGACTTTTCTTCTCTGCTTTCGGCTCCTTCGGCTATCCCCGTCCCGCGCGTCCCTCTATCCCACTTGGCACAGTGCTGAAATTTCCCATTTCGGCCGAACCGACCAGTTCGCGTACTCCATTCCCACGTGTCCCGGACTGTTTGGGACAAATTTTCCCGATTCGCCCGGTTCGGCCGGTTCGCGCCCTTTTGTCCCAACTGTCCTGGTACGAAAGTTTTCATTTCAGCCGATCCGGCCAGTTCGCGTACTTTGTGTACCTTCAGCCCAACTATTCCGGGCTGCCTTAAGTCTTTTCGGCCGACTTGCATCCTTCGCGTACTAACTGTCTAGATGTCCCAGACTGCCTGTTTCAACAGTTAATCAAATTTTTCCATTTTTCGGCCAGTTCGGATTTTCGCGTCCCGTGCGTCCCTTTTGTTCCAAATGTCCCAAATGCTACGTAGACCACCTAGTGGCCTTTCAGCCGGTTTGTGCCCTTTTGTCCCAACTGTCCCGACTGTTGCGAGGACTAGGACTTAGCCATTTTTCATGAATTTTTTTTTTTTTGGCCCGAGCCTGTTTTTTGCAATTTTTCTTACCTTTCCTCAGAACTTGCTCTCTTCTACTTAGACAGGGGAGTTAGAAAAATATGAGGGGACCTTGAGGGGAAAATTTTGGATAACAACTTCTACTTTTGAACTCTACAAAATCACACTATTATTTTGTTCTACTTTTAACTTTGGAAAATGAAAAATTGATTGAGGATTATCTCTTTAGTGATTGATTATCTTGTATTATAGAAAGGAAATTACAGAGAGTATGAAAGAATTCAAACTCAAAACACCCAAAAAAAATTCTTGGAAACCTCCAAAGGAGGAAAAACAGTTGCAAAGGGAAAATGCTATTTCTTCCCACTTTTATTTGTTAATTATAGAAAATTAAAGATTACAAAAAATCTAAAATGGAGACAAAAATGTAAACCTCTCCCTTCCTATGCTTGCTTGGTGTATTTCTACACCTTACTCCTCCAATTCCTCTCCAACACTGAAGATCTTGCTCACTTGCTCTCATATATTTAAATACTTTCCTGCTTGGTCTCTTTGGATCTTATAATGTCCATTATATTTCTCCTACCATGAATTTATAGCCTTTACCAAGTGCTCCTATACATTGGAGAATGGGAAATATTAAACCAGGGGAGAGAAAAGGTCAAACGATTCATATTTGCATCCATTCACTCTCCATTTATCTTTTATATTCAGAAGGGTCAAGACCACTACCCTGATAAAACCATAAGTTTCAATACCACCACCCTGGTTGGGTGGTGGTTCTACAACTAACGCTCTGTACAAAGCGACAATTTTGTCTAGAACCTCCTTTTATCTCATTTTCTTCAATTCTACTTGTTGGTGTTTATGTAACCTATGAAGTGGTGTGTTATTCTAGATGGATCACTATTATAGGATGAGCTCTTTTGAGAATGTGAAAAATAGTAGCTTGTTGAACTATTTTACCTAAAATACAATTTTGAATGACCTTCTTGAATTGAGAGGTACATATCCATCCATTATTTACAACTATTATTTGAGTTCTCTTGTGCTCCTCAAAATATATTTCACACTTAATATGTAAACAATCATCCATAATTTTCCATCTAGAAACATTCTTCACAATGTCATTTACATTTTTATTTCAATATATCTTTCCTGTGTGCTTCTCAATAGTGTCTGACTAAAGTTGCATTATCTTGTCCTTGACCAATTTATAGGTACATATTGTACATTTACATTCTTTGGGAGGTTCAAATTTATTTTTATATTCAACAGGTTCAATAAATGATACTTAAAAATCCACTCTAACAAGAAATTCCTTCCCAAGTCCCATTTTATTTTCTCTCTCTTTCTTCAAAGAATAGGTGTTCCCTAAGTATTTACCATAGTGGAATTTCAATTTCATTGACTACCATAAGTTTCACGTCCAAAATTTAATTTGGTAGTTAATGATTTACTATCACTAAAGTGGAAATGTAGATCATCCAGTGATGGATTTTCAACTTCTTTCAATGGGATGTCTTTGAGGGGAGTCATTTTGTTGTTGTCTTCATTGACAACATCAGTCATCAAATCATAAATGAACTCATTCTAATTTTCATTTTGAATGCAATCATTATCCCTTTATTATGTTGGTATTCGTGGAGAAGGATGTGATTCCTTATTGATTAAGTAAAATAATGATCTAGTTGGCCTCAAAGGGGACACTAGGGTATTAATGTTAATATAATTATAAGTAATAAAATGTTGTAGTAAATGGACTAAAATAGTATGAAATAAATGCAAGTAAATTATTCTAAGTGAAATGAAACCATAAATGTGAAAGAGAAGGGAGAGAAGTGGCTGAGGTAATTCAAAGTGATTGTTGAAAGTTTCTAAAGATTTAGAAATGAAATCAAGAAGTGTAGACAAACTATAATGGACTTTATGATGGAAAGATCTGCATGATCTAAGATTACTAGGGCACAGAGGAATGTTCTTTGGCACCCCGAAGTTCCATAGTTTGCAATCTGGGTGCATTAATTATTGTAAATGTTGTAAAACATGTTTTTGTATGGTCACATGTTCTCTTAAATATTTTCTATCTGTCACATTTGATCTTCTAGATATGCTATGTAATGACTTGTAATTTAAAAGGAATGATCAAACCCTAGACAAATAGCAGATGCAAATGAATGGGTTAGATTGACGTCATTCACCAAAATAATGTACTTATCAATGAGCATTGCACTACATTTTGGACCCAAATGTAGTTCTAGTGAGTGTGTGCATGTCATGCCCTAGGTGGTCTCGTTTCAGTCATACTTTCTGAAGTAGCTAGCAATAGTAACTATCAAAAATGTAAATAACATGTGTGCATGGAATATAATATTATATCCACCCCTATGCAGTGTGTATGATGCAAATCTCCTAGCCTTGATGCATGGCACTATGTGGATGTAAGTGATATAATAGATGCAAATCTAGATGTAACGATAGTAGTATGTGACGCTATGACATATGACCCTTAATATGCTCTTATAACTTTATATTTATAGCACTTTCAAGATTAATTTCATAATTAATCCTGATAAGGCCGACTTTGGAAAAGATAAAGACAACAAAATACTACAAATGCCCCAAAAAGAAGTGGGAAATGATGTGCATAGAATGGGGCATTCAAAAGTGGGACTAGGGTTCCCCGAGGTGCCCTAGTATTGACTGGGGTGCCCTAATTTTGGGCTGGAATGACAGGGTAGTTGTAAAAAGGGTGAATATGTACGATAAAATATGTAGAAATGATGAAAAATAATTTAAATTAAAGATGACCAAAAGGTATGACTAATTAATATTTTATCCACTTGAGAACCTTCTAAATAGTAGTATAAGACTCAGCTACATAATATGTAAATTGCATGATTTTGTGTCTACATTTTTCCCCCACTTTATATTGGTGAGAGGAACACTCAATAACATAAAGTAGATAGAGATGCATACCTGATATCCATGTAGAGTGTAGAAGAAGGCATGCTGATGGACTAGACTCAAGTGTGGAATGAAAAAAATAAAAATATGGAAGAGCGTGGAATCTAAAGATGAAAAATGTGTATAAAAAGTGATGAGAGTGAACCTAGGGTGGCGCACATGTGTAGTTGTTGTGTGTAGTGTACCTGTATGGTTACTGAAGGTAGGTGCATGTAGTAGCGTGGTGTCATTTATCTTTTTCCCTATTGTTTTTTTTTTGTTGTTGTTGTTGCCCCCAATTTTACTATTTTTTTCTAGTATGACGGACCTACAAGGAGAAAATGATCAAGTAGTCAAATACGTATGTATGTAAAAATGTTGTTTAAAGTATGCAAATGTAAAATACGCTAGAAAAAAGTGTAAATGGAACATATGCACCTGATCCATGTTGCGAGAAAGCATGTAGAAGGATATCATGTATTGTCGCGAGTTTTTTGGGAGATCTCATGCCACCATTGCTAAATAAGTATAAGGAGGAGATGCATCGTATCCTTCAAATTTAGCCACTTCTTCTGAAATGTGTGAAGAGATATCTTTACTATCCTAGCTTTTTGGGTGATCCGACGCCACTGCACAGAGAAGTTTAGAGAGGCACACCCACTGTAACCACCAAGTCTATAACCACTCTGCATAATTGCCAAAGGACACCATATCTTGTTATGGCCAATGTGTATGGAGTTCAGAGAGTGGTCCGAACTCACTTATTGTGTCTGAACCGGTGTAAATACAATATTTTAGTAGAAAAACCTCAATGACAACCCCCCTCTTTTGGGATGCATGTGACGTCACAGAAAGTAGAATGCATCCCAAAAAGAGTACCCAACTGCACTCTGGCCTGTAGAAATATTCCTTACAGGGGAAAAGGGAAATGCTTGGTAGATATGAAGGTGTGCAGAAAAGGGGATGGCTGGCCAATACAATTGTTAGTCTGGAAACACATGCATGCAATAAGACAAGTGTAAAATACACAGAAAATGTAGTAACTACCAAATAAAGGAGTGTAAACATGCAAGAAAACAAGTAGATTACACAAAGTGGGTTTCAAACATTGGAAATCACTCACGATGTCACAACACATGCCAAGCCATCATGTCCAATAATAGTAGACAAGTGTGCACAAAAGAAAATGGAAAATCCCACATACAATGGAAAACTAAACAAAAAAGTAGAAAAAAACAAGTAGTCATGGAAACATGTAATCCTACAAAACAAGTGTTGCACATTGAACATCCATTAGCATGTTAGAGGTATAATAAATATGTCATAACATGTATGAACAAGTACTATAATATGCTTAGTAAAAAGTGGAACAATATCACATGGATAAGATGAATGTGGATGCCCCTAGTGACTGGTACAGGAAGGGTAGAAGGAAAGCATCCATGTCACATGTAAATTCTTGTATCTACAATCACAGTAAATAAATATGTGAACATGCATGTGTGTAAAACGTGCATGTGTAGTAAAGTAAACATGCAAAACACTAGTACACAAGAGAAAAATGCCACCAAGATTATGCAGTATGTTGTGGAGTGATGAAATGAAATGTAAGATTAAATGATAGAAGAAATGTTCCCCCTAAATGAATGGTAGCATATGCAGTGAGGTTCATTTTTTTCCCCCTTAGCATTCATGAATGAACCGTAAATGATAGAGCGTCATTGGGAAATGGTCAAGTAGTGTAGGTTGTATCTAGCATGATGTGATGATTGTGTATGCGTAATGGTGATGAAATGCGACATGTGGAATATATGTGCATGAAACCTATAGCCGAATCGTATATCATGACTTGTTGAATGGAGGATTGATGGTTTATCCCTAAGCATACATCATTATACGATGACTTTATGGGGATGAACTACATGGAAAGATGTGTGTGAACCCTATAGCCTAAGCGTATACCATCACTTATCAAATGGATGAGTGATGATTTATCCCTAAGTGTATATCATTGTGAGATGAATGAGTGAAAATGGGTGACGATGTAGCCTAAATTGTATGTCACTATGGTATGGAGAAGAAGGGAGTGGTGATGTACCCTAAGGTGTATTCCACAATAAGATGATAAAATAGGGGTGTTTATTTATCCTAAAATGTATACCATTACAAGATGATAAGAAGGGGTGGTGATTTAGCCTAAGGTGTATATCACTAATGTGACAAATGTGGGATGAGGAAAATGTTGCATTTATTACTGTAATGTCCATTTGATTGGTAAACCCTCGGCAATCAAGTATGGACTGAGGAACTAGAGTGTGTCTTAGGGTAGTGAGTGTAGCATGTAGAAGACAAATAGTATAAGCTACCAAGGGATGAACATGTAATGTAAATGTGTGGTATAAGCAATGCATTATAAGCTATGTAGAATTTTTAATGTATGGTATGTACTAATAGCTGTATATAGAAATACAATATGTAGGGATGATAGATGAAACTAGACCCATATGTAACGGAATCTAGTGTAGTATAGAATGAAGTGTATGGATGGACGTGTTATTTAATGCAAGATGCAAATATAGGTGTAGATAGAATATGTAATGATGATAGGTAAATCGGGACCCATGTATAATATAACCTAGCATAAATATTGAATGTAAGGAAGAGATGCAAAAATAGATGTACACAAGATGATGACTAGTGTATCGTATATGAGATTACTAAGATATGAGCTATGTGCAAGATAATGTAGGATGTAAGTTGTATATAGAAATTGTTATAGAATGAAAATGTGTATAACCTAGCATGAAGTGTGTGGGGTTCAATGTAATGGTAATCCCTCAATAGTCGAGTGTGAACTGAAGCACAAGAGTGCATCATCGAGTAGTGATGGTGCTATGATGTGTGATAAGTATGCCTATATGAAAATGCAATATAGGATAGATGCTAAGGTGAGGGGGGGGTTCTGATAGCTATGCCCCCTAAGTATGTACATTATGAACATCCAATCAAAAGACACTAAGTGGATTAATGGAAGGCGTATTTTCTTTTTAAAAAAGGGAAGGGATGTGAGAGAGGAGTGTGACCATCACATGGTTCATCATCATAGTAAATGTCATCTGAGTCCCAATTATCAATGTATGTAGGGTCTATATCAAATGTTGGAATAACTAGATTAATGGTAGGATGTGGTTGTTGTGCATGGCCTAATGTTGTTATAGATACCTTTGATGAAGGAGAAATAAAGCATCATAAAGAGGAGGTTTCTTATCTTGATTCGGTAATACAATAGACAACTTCATAATAGGACGTGATGTAGAGAAAACTTAGGAAATGAGGAGTTAGTTTGAGTTGATAATTTTGGAGAGGATGGAATAGGAGGATATGGTGGAATAATTTGGAGAGGTTTGTGCTTAGGTGGCTCTTAACTAACCAAAGAATGTGGATGAGAATTTGTAGGGTGAGGGTCCTTAGATGTAGAAGGAGCAGCTTTGGGAGCCCATTGAGATTTAATATTTGTAGGTTGGCATGCAATAGGATGTTTTCCATTGAATGATATAAATCCCTAACACTCAAGATGTTTGATTCTATGTCGTAAAGCATATCAATTGTGGTCTTTAAGCCCATTGATTTGGTGATAATGGAAATATAGATGATCTTGGTGTTTTTCTTGCCAATAAGGAGGATAAAAATGAGTAGGTGGTAGAACAATCAATTCATGGCTAAGAAGTTACGCTAGAATTTCATGTGTTTTAGCATTGTGATCAAGTATGAGAGGTTCTGGCGATGGCATTAGTTGAGGTTCAACTATATGACATGTAGTGGACATAGATTGCATATAAGATTTAGAAGGAGCACGAAGATGTGATTGTGAAGCATCCTAAAGCTATTGAATTTTTTATCTAAGGGATGTGGTGGTGGATTCCATAGATTGAATAGAGGATATATGCAAGTGAGAAGCATCTTTAAGCTATTGAATCTCATAACTAAGAGATGTGAACATTGATTCTATTGATTGTATAGAGGATGGATACAATTGAGAAGCATCCTTATCTATTGGCCATTAGATCTATGAGATATGATTACAAATTCCATGATAGAAAATTTTACATGTAAGGCCTGAATTGAATCTAAGATGGGTTGGTTAGATGTAGGATCCTCAAGGTCAGGGTCGACAAGAAAACAATGAATCATAACACTTAATTTATATGGTAGCATATTGTCAGCAAAATACTTGATGTCTAGGGATTTTTGGAAAATAGGATGAGATGTGGGATATCTCTTAAGTAAATCAGATAAAGAATCTTGACCCAAATGATATAAGAAGAATAAGGATACAAAGAGTAAAAGACGTCAGGTTCACCAAAATGGTTAAAATAAATAAATATCTAGTTGGCCTAAAAAGGGAAACTAGGGTATTAATGTTAATCTAATTAGGAGTACTAAAACATTGTAGTAAATGGACTAAAATAGTAAGAAATAAATGCAAGTAAAATATTTGAATTGAAATGAAACCCTAAATGTGAAAGATAAGCAAGAGAAGTGGGTTAGCTAATTCTAAGTGACTATCATATGTTGTCAAAGATCTCAAAATGAAATTCGGAAGTGCAGAAGAACTCTCAGGGACCCTGTGATGGAAATATCTTGAGGATGTTAGGTGCTGGGGTGTTAAGGAGTGTATTGGGGTATGCCAAGGTTCCCTAGTTTGCAATCTAAGCACTCTAATCACTGTAAATTCTTAAAAAATTGTTCTCGTAGGGTCGCAAGATATCTTTGAATATTTCCTATCTATCGTGTTGGATCTGATGGATGACCTATGTAATGACCTGCAATACAAAAGCAAGTATCAAACCCTAGAAAAATAAAATATGAAAATTAATGGGTTGGACTGACCTTGGCCACCAAATTAGTGAACTTATCACTGAGCACTAGACTACATTTTAGATGCGGATGTAGTTTTGTTGAGTGTGTACATGTATTTCCCTATGTTCTCTTGTTCCAGTCACACTTTATGAAGTAGGAAGAAATAGTAACTACTGAAAATGTAAATAACATGTGTGTGATTCAGATCTCCAAGCCTTGATACATGACACTATGTGGATGTAAGTAATGCAATGGATGTAAATCTACAAGGATTGATAGTAGTATGTGATGCTATGACCTAGGAACCTTATTATAGTCTTATAACTTTGTATTTATAGGGCTCTCAAGATTAATTTCATAATTAATCCCAATAAGGACGACTGGGAAAAAGATAAAGACAATAAACAACTATAAATTCCCCAAAATGAAGTTAGAAAGGATGTGCATAGACTGGAGAACCTAAAATTCAGACCAGGGTGCCCCAAGGCACCCTAATTTCAAGATAGAATGATGGGGCAGTTGTGAAATTAGCAGTTAAGTGCAATAAAGTATGTGGAAATGATGAAATAAAATATAAAATAAAGATGACGAAAAGGTGGGAGTAATTAGTAATCTATCCACTTGAGAACCTTCTAAATAGGAGTATAAGACTGGGCTAAATAATGCCTAAAGTGCATGATTTTGTGTCTACACTTATATGGTGTCTAAAAATAAGATGTTATTTTTTTAATGGAAATACCATGAGGTGCTGGAATTGATTTTTTCTTGGGGTTACTGTTTTAGTTTCCATTTTCCTAAATCCTATAAGGACATTTTTTGATTTCATGGTGATAGGATGAAAATCGACTAATAAATTGCAATGTCAGGATACTCGCAATACAATAAAATAAAATAAACTACATAAATAAGTTACAAAAGTAGATAAAGCAATATGACACGATAAAAAATAGATTTTAAATAGTCTTGCCTACAATAAGTGTTTGTTGTATGTAAACTGCAATGAAGAATTTGACAAGACCTTGATTTATTTTCTTTTTTAAATAAATTGTAATATGCTAATTGGTTGAATCCTTTTCTACTAGACTACTACTTCATAAATTCGTAAATCTTAAAATATTAAAAAAAAAATTGAACTTCACTTAGTGATTCTACAATCTAGATCTATGTAGACTTATATATATAGTGAATTTAAACAACTTCATAAAAAAAATCCCAAACATGTTGGTGAATGAGACCAAACGACCCAGAATGTTCCATAGGTTTCTTAGTGATCCAAGAATGTTATAAAATCCCATCCCATCAATCACATGATCGTTCAATTAAAAATATACTTTTGGGTTCGAGATACATTGGCTATTAGCATGTGAGAAATTAGTTTTTATGAAATATTTTGGCGAAATGTGGTCACTTCCATGTTCGTAAAAATAGCCAAATTACTATTCTTGAATTCCTTCTATTCATCAAATTATGAATATTCACCACTAAACTTTTCCTTGAAATGATCCCATGAAACAAGTGATAATAATGTTTGAACCTCATTCAGTATCTTCGGGACCCTATCCCATGTGGTCAATCTCTACTGAGCCTTCATCCAACAAAAAAATAGTTCACAATCCACCAAAATCAAATCAAATCTATCAATAACCAATAAAAAATAACAATAATAACAACTTTGGTAGAATCGCAATTGAATATTATAAAAAAAAATTGACCCTTTAACATTCTTCGGCGACTCCCAAATTGCTAGCAATTTCATACGAAATTGCAAGTGGTTTCTAAGTGTCTATCAATTCTTAGAAAAGTAAAAAAAACAAACAAACTTATACAAATATATTAAATACATCACGTACCTCAACACATGTGGGTTGACGTCACGTCTATGCACCTCTGAAAACATCCATCATGATCAAATATAATGAAAAATCAGAAATTAGGTCTCTCTAGATGTTTTAATCTCAAAATAGTAAGTATACAAAATAAGCTTTTCAAATCACTATATATAGCCTTTTTTCTCAGACACCCAATTGTTGGTTATTCATGGAATCGTCGATGATTCTTTCTAAATCACAATAAATTCTATCAATGTACATTTAAAATCAAATGTTTATCCCTTGACCTCATCAAACCATCAGTTTCATCATCCCTTGCCAAAATAACACATTTTCCCACTTTGTTCTTCCTTTTAAGGGCCCCATGCCCCTTTCAAGATATGAATCAATCAATCAACATCAAGATTGCTACAAATCTTACAATATTTTTAGGAATTCTTATTTCCTTTTCCATCATTAAGTCATACCTCTATAGGTATAAAACACCTTGGTTACCCTATCACTTGAATTCATGGTCAAGCTAGCCCACCTTTATGGCAACATTGTTCATCGAGTTTGCATCTCCTAAAACACCATGGATAACATCCTCTAGCCAATATCAATTCCCATAGCTATTTTCTATGAATAATATGTTTATAGGTTACAAACCCTTTAGTTCCCCTATCCCTTGACTCTCTAGTTGCACAAAATCCTCCTTTAGGGTAATTTTTGTCATGCCTATTCTTAGGGCATCTTAAATCAAAACACACCATCATACAAACTCAACTCATCCAAAAACCTTTTCAAATTTTGGATCATTGCCCTTCTTTCAAATGACCCGCAATTTGAGGGGGGACCACTTATAGAAAAAATCAACTATTTCACTCATTGTTTTCCAGTGGCTCATTTATCATAAACTGCCTGGCAAAAAAGGATAAATGTACACACCTATTTTCTAGTCATGCCCCTCAAACACTCATTCAAAAATTAAAAAACCTATCTTAGTAACTGAAATCATAAATTACCATTGTAAAATTAAGTTTACCTTTAGTAAGACCTATCTACATATCATATATACTTACCCTAAAACCTCCCAAACCAGCTACCAGTCATCCTAACACAAATTTTATCCTATAACCCTAACCACCTAAACCCCCTAAACCTCTTTCTAACCTCTTCCACTCACACCCAAACTCTAAAAACCTCATTTAGAAGTCGTTAAAACAACTTCCAACTAATTTTTCCCATATTTATCAGATCATGGGCAACTCTAAAGAATCACCAATCATTATAAATTGATAACCAAAGTCTTTTCTTTGAGATCTTTAGTCACTTGTAGTGAAGATTTTTTTCATTGCGGATTGAGACAACATCAATACAAACATTTAGACATCCTCTCATCCTTGTTACATCCCCGAAAGATTGTTTAACCTCATAATATCCCCGTACCTCTATTAACACTTATTTCACATCAAATATATGTAGTATATGTCTCATTGCATTCTTAAATCCTTTCGTATCACATAACACCCTTAATAAATTATTAAATCAGTCATTTTCATTCATAATTGTATCACATAAATGAATCAAACATTTCGTAGGGATAACCGACTATTACCCCTACATCGCCAGTAATCACACATAATTGCTAGCAATCATTTTCATTTTATCACGTTTATCTCATTTTAAATCACTTTTAACATTATTGTTTATCTAATATTTTTATTTCAAGATGTGTTTCCCTATAAATGATAGTTTCAGTTGAATAACACCCCATTATGAGTATCTACAATCTTTCGATTATGCAGGAGCCTGTCTTGCAGGAGTAGTTTGACATCACACATAATATCAATATGTGTGTCATTGTTTTGAATGCTGAGATTTAAGACATCACAGACCATCTTGAAGTAATATGTGTAATATAGGATGTAACATAACAATCCTTGCTCGAGTACTTCTTGGACTTTGAGCTCTCTATAGCACTTTCCTGGGCCACATATAAAGAAATATAGGATCTCTCCATCCCTATCAAATTCTAAAGATATTGTCAGTATCTTATTTTATATCATATCACTTTTATTGTAAACATGAGTTGACATCCCTAAAGGAATATCATTGGTTCCTAGGATTGTACATTAATGAGAAAATCCTTTAATCGTTATCTAATATTTTCCTTATTCATTTTTCATTGCATACATGACCTCTCACTCAGTGGAAGGAGGAGTCTTCCACATTGTTCATGTACCCACTCACCTCAACATTTCATTTATCAATGTCGGTATCGTTAAACCCTGCTAATTTTAGATTTTTTGGTATTTCATCATATTATTAACTAACCAAGATTTACCTCAAATAGAAATTTTTTTACTATTCATGTTACATTTACTTATTTTATTAAAAAATACAATACAAATGCCTAAGTCAACTTCACATGACCAAAAAAAAATTGTGTAGCCGAGATCATGAGAGAATATCCCGATGAAAAATGCACATTTCAATTGATTTTATATGTTAATATTCACTTATAATCTATATTTAAGGGATAATCAAACTAACATTTCCCTACATCCATGATGGATCACATAATACTTTTACATGTTCTCAAAAACCTATAGTTATCCAACTTTTATATGTTGTTATAAGACACAAGTTGTGAATGCACTTATAGATATAATTCTTCTATTGTCTAATTATTGTATTCATTCTTCTTAGCACCATATAAAATTTGTCTTTCTTTTTCCAATGCCAATTTCAACATGTAATCTCACCCCACTGAGTGAGCAACCAATTTTAAGTTATTTATCTTGTAGTGAGAGAAAGGGTAAGAGATTTTTTTTATTTCACATACTCATCTTTTTTACTCTCTAAGATATACGGTGAGAGAGAGAGAGGGATAGAGAGAGATTCTGTATTGTCCACATTTAAGCGTTAAGTACCAGAAACATGATTATTTTAAAAATTTCTTATTAATTTTGAGAAGGATTACTATCATGAGTTTACCTTCTATGAAAATAAATTTCAACCAAGTTACATGGTGATGTCTCACACAATTAAAAGAAGACCAGTATACGTAAAGGGACTTGCAAGGCCCAAGAAGGGTTATTAAGGACAATAATCATTACCAAAGTATCCTTGTAAATTTCCAAATGTTATATCTATGGTCTTGACAAAGTTTGGTTGTGGAATCCTAAGTTTTCTTCCAATAGCTCGAGGGATTCTCAATTTAAAGGTATTGTAAAATAATTATGAAATAGCTTCTTGTATAAAATCATTGTATAAGGGGATACAAAAACAATTTCTTGCATATCGTTTATTTATTGGAGACAAGTTAGAGAGATTGAAATATTTTTTTTGCTCAAGTATACTTAATTTATAAATACAATTCCAAAAGGAAATTGGTAGGTCTATAGGCTGCTTTTGCCATGTTTTTTTGTAAAGAGGTCTATAAAATTAATCTCGGGTAACATACTCTCAAGGAGTAGAATTTATTATAATTCAAAACATTGTAATTTTAAGCCTCAGAGAACCATTTTAATTAATTAGGTTGTACTATAATAGAGTACATCTATTTATTCTGCACCCATTCCAATTGGGTTTTGTTAAGTTTAAATGAGATTTTTTTATCAATCTAAACAAGTGTTCCAAAGTTAATGACTCAAATAAGAGAGGAATAATAGACTAACTGAACACAAAAGTATGCCCCTCAAAAATAGGGAACAATTATACACTCTCTTATCAAAGCAGCAATTGTTTCCAATACCAAGACCAATGCTCGTCACATTACCTTAAATGACGAAACCTAACCAGAACAATTAACACCCAAAAATGCTTCCTAGCACCTAACTCATATCGGTCAAATCATTCAAATAATAACATGCATAAAACAACATTATTATTTTTATGGTACAATATTAAAAAAATAATTCACCCTCCAAGAGTTTTTTGAAACATCAAACGAGTAAAATAAGCATATTTCTCTCATTGCTCAATCTAGCCCAAATGGCTACAAAAAGGCCTTCCAAAACAATTTCCAAATACAAAAATGGAATAAACAAACACATACGACTAATTGTTTTTTTATACAAAGAGCCCATCAAGACATCTAGAACCTAAAACTAGTGAATATATATGAAACTGGAAGCACCACTTTGGGGCCAGTTATTAAATTTTTTTATTACATTTTAGTAATTTTAGCCAAAGTTGGTAAAAAAGCATCCATAACTCAAAAAATCATTATGTAAACTTTTATCTAATCTCATGTATATATAGAATCCAATGCAATTAATATAAAAAAATTCTTATGAATACAATTTACCTCCTTTGCATAGCAGATTATCATGATTGGGCTAGTTTGTTTTTGTTGCACAACAAGTAGAGCCCTACATAACACGTTTGAAAAACTAGCTTGCAAATAATTATTCTCAAAAAAATGGATGAAATCGATTGAAATGGTTAAAAACTAGAGGGTTGAAGTGGTATATTTTAGTTTCTCATGAAATATCCCTAAACCACAGGTCCAACTCAAATTGAATTTTCTAGATTTTAGCAGTTGTCCCATATAGAAAAACAAATAGATGAGCTCATAAAACCTTCAACTAAATGATAAAATGATCGTACAAAGTTGGTTCAAATGTTATTGTGACATCCCATATCACCAGAAAACACTATCAACGTAACTAATCTCCTCTACAGGTAACTAAGAGCCATTTTAAACGCTATTTTTGAACGACATTTCCTAAATTTTCTAAGGTGTTTTAAAATAGATAATATTGAATGAAACTTGCATTCCAATCACCACCGGTGGTTTCATTTCTAAAATTTTCCCATATAAGCTTATAATAAATCACAAATCACATCTTGAGAGTAGGAACAATGCTCTAAGGTAGTTTTTCTAGATGTCTAGCGTTCAACACCTCATTGCAACATTTAACCGACGTGTGAAGGAAGTAAATAATTATAGAAGAAATGTTATCATTGAATGGTAAAATAATCCAATCCTAACTTATTAATCTATTACTTGATCATTCTCAGTTAGCCTATTGTTGAAACCGAGCTATAATATGAGATGATGTGTATATACGCCTAATTTTTCATTTTGAATTTTCATCTTTCATAATTGTTTCTAACAATCATTCGTGTGAAAATAAGGGTTACTGATGCATTTATTTCTAGATCAGATGCCTTAAGGGTCCTTTCAGGAATGTGGAATGGTTATTCATGTAACCTTTAGTGGTTAGAGACAATACACATAAAAACTATAGTTATTTGATATTATCCTTAGTTTTCATTACCTATCCTTTTCCTCCTAGGTCTGAGACATATCATATTCATAACTTCTTTCTTGTATTCTAAATTTTAAATCCTATTAATTCACATTCATAACCCATGAAAAATTTATTTTAATTTTCATGACACATAACTATATTTTTTATCCTTGAATAACAAAATCTCCCATCGATGATTGTGTTGGATTCATATTTTCCCATGGTCAGGTGATGGCATCCTATATATACCTCCACATAATTTGAAATTCATAAGAAAAACGAAGCTAACACATACGAACTTCCATTTTCACTATTATTTGCACCATCTTCACATCTACTCACAATTTTTTCATTCATATTGCATTTTTTTTGGATTCGATTGAACACCTCTCTTCTTAGATGATTATGTGTATAAATTTGGTCTAAGCTTTGCACAAAAAAATCTAATAATAATCACTTTATTCTCAATATATTATTTGTCAAGATATCTCATGTAATACATTAGGCTATTATATAGCCATCATAAAAGTTAAACAACCTCATAGAAAATAGGAAGGTGTTACATAAATTAACCTGGAATGTTATTCACGGGTATAAAAAACTCTATGAATAATATATTGTTATCTGTAACAATATAATAATTATACTAACAAACTATATTATCATATTTACTCATGGTAATAGTAAATAATAATTTACCCATGTAAATATTAATTTCCTAAAATTCCCCCCTTAATGTTTACATAGTGACAAAAAAACTTTCACACTTCCTCTACAGCTTGCCACCCGTGCTTGTGCATGATCTTGGCACACTAAAAATTAAGGTAGAAGAACAAACACATCAACTTCTTATAGACCATGCACTATCGGGAACACATATGACCGATGATGATGGGAACACACTCAGGAATCATTAGCTTATCAACCAATCACTCTAGGGAAAACATGTAACCTAGCAGTGTGGGAACTCAAACAGGAACACATGTGAGCATCCCTCAATGGTTTTCAGCAGGCTAACCACAAACCTAGGTACGAGTAGGAACACATCTGACTGTTGTACCTCATCAAGACTCATGATGTTGCATTTCACTGTGCTATTCGTTCTTTACTATGTTTTTTCATTGGGGAATTTAAGTAGGAATAATTACATGCACAACTGAAAAATTTGAAATGGAACATTGGGTCATGTTAAGCATGCTCCCTCGTCAATGTGAAATTTACACTTATTGAAAAATACAAGTTGTAAAAACTAAAGCACACAACTAAAAGAAAAATCACACCACAAAATTCCACCACAGCTTCATGCGACCTCACCATTGGTGACTGACAAGAGGTCACTATCCAACCTCTAGCTTCTGATGCCTCTGTCCTCCAATATCACGCTACTCGTTCAGTAAATTGCACATTTAAACTCCATAGTTTCCACATTGGATTTATTCTTTTCTTCTCTCTCGCAATGTGAAACATTTTATTTTCTGGACATCAGGTAACACTGAAAATGCGTTCGTGAGGCAATTTTTTTTAGTTTTTATACTTTTACAACCACTCAATTTTTTAGACGTTTGACTCTAACTCACAATGCACTTTTGACAAGACTCTTGACACCACCTAAAATCACCTATTTGACTTTTATAATTACATGACTTTGACAAAACAATAAGGAATTCATAACATATGATGACACAACTATGAAATATGACTCTTGTAACTACATATTTTAAAAGAAATAAATCAATACTATATGAACATTGACAACAAAAATAATGACCACTTTGACCAACTTTTACTTTAGAGTCTAACAATACATATGACCACTATTTGACAACAATTGACTCTCTTTTTAACTCTTTACATTGACAATGATGATATGATTTATTCTATGTTGACACTTAATCACATGACTTATTTATTACTATTTACAAGAGTGAAAAAACTTACTAAACTATAAAAAATCAAATGCATATAGTAACCTATGCAGCTATGCAAATCTAGACACATTCACATAGACACACTGACATCACAAACTAAAGAATAAACATTATTTAAAAAATCTCGAAGCATATACTCTTCATAAAACTATCGGCTACCTAAAAATTGACTGAACAATGAAACTCCTTGAGCATACAGTTTTGCAAGAACTTTTAAAATATATGTGTAGATATCATTAACACTTGAGGAAGATTTACCTAATGTACACAGAAGTTGTTCTCCCAAGGTGACGTCGATCTCATACAGTGAGTTGATAGTTGGATACCCGTTTACGTGTAATGAGTTGTGTCCATGCATGAAAAACTTAGAGATAGGACGGGACAATGATTGAACACCCGTAAAAAAGAAAGCCAAATCTAAAGATAAGAATAGTTTATTCAAGTGAAGAATGACGATAACTGTGTATCTCAACGCAATGTGAGGAATCTAATCTCTTCCCAATAAGGACGGTTGAGAAGTGAGTGCTGTGGCAGATTGGAATTTTTAATTGCATACAACAAATAAAAACTCAGGCCAAGCATACAAAGACTGAGACGTGTGCAGATCTGAATGTCCAAGAATACCTTTGGAATCCCTATAATGATTGTGCTTTTGGATATGGTAATTCGGTGACCAGAACCTGCGTAGATCTATTATGAGTGTTGTTGGGACCCTTTTATAAAAGATCTCAAACACCCAGATTGTATCTTCACACACATATCTGGGAAACACTTATCAACAATAAGAACACAGTTGCCTTATCATACACACATCAAAGTAGTGCCATATGATGTGTATCCTATCAAAGGCCCGTTGAATTCCCTATTTCCTCCTTAGAGATATCAACACTCGACATGGGAATCATGTCCTTCCTAGGTGTTCAGATCGAACTAAGAGAGGTAATACCGATGAACTCATAGCTTTGAAGTTAAAGATATTGAATACACAGATCCACGTTGCAATCACCAAACCAATACTTGCAAATAGTACAAAGTTTGATGAAAATAGAATCAAGGCTGAAATTTATCGGTGCTTATTCTGAGAGCAGAAACATCCTAAGGTACTGCAAAAAAAACATCTACATAAACAAAATAATAGTTTATACATTAACAAGGAAATGACGAAGTATGTATTCCCGCTAAATATTAATCATACTACAAGCAACATTATTGATTTCTCTCTGGTACAAAATATAAATTTCCTCTAATCTTGGAACAACAAAATATAATAATAATCATTGTATTCTCAATATTTTATTTGTCAGGTTATCTCGTGCAATACATTAGGCTATTATATAGCCATCATAAAAACTAAACAACCTCCTAGAAAATAGGAAGGTGTTACGACAATTAACCCGGAAAGCTATTCATGGGTATAACAAACTCTATGAATAATATATTGTTATGTACAACAATATAATAATTATAATAACAAACTATATTACCGTATCAACTCATGGTAACAATAAATAATAATTTATCCATGTAAATATTAATTTCCTAACCACTTACACTATCAAGTGATTGTATAGTGAGTCTAAGACATGAATGGTCTTCCCCTACTCCACCGAATATCAACTCTCTATGTGTGCTGCTTCTTAGGGTAGATAGATGCATCAACAACCATCCTATAGGTACAAGGTGAGTACAATAATATTTCTTTGTCACTTTACATAGATTAGTTGAGCTCCTCTTCATTGTGTTATGTTAGCTTAGTATTATGCATGTTTGATGCTAGTTAGCTTAGCACTCTTATCAAGTATCACCTCTTTATTTATTTTCATTTTAATCATTGTATGCTTCTTTATTTTATCCGTTGAGCCATACTTCTTCAAACAAAATAATCTATATCTCATTAGGGTTTCTTCCTCTATCTCGATCACGGGCCTTGGAAACCCTAGGTTGACTTAGTGTAAGGGTTACTTCCCTCTAGATATGTGACCCTAGCACTCATTATAGCCTCTTTAAGTCTATCCCCTTACATGTTGGTACTTGCATGTCTCCTACTCATTACCTCATATCAGGGTTCATTTTAAGAGACCTCTGGGAAATTGAAGGTGGAAAGTCCTTGGCGAATATACCTAGAACCACTTTCAAGAAGCAAGTGAATTTTCTAGGGTTTGTGTGCAAATTTTTTTCCCAAAATAGTATTTCATTTTTAAGTTGTGCGACATACATGGTGTAATAGAAATATTGCATTCACGCAGCAAAAAGTTTGTTGTCATGCAAAAATAAGTTTGTTGACATGTGATAATAAAGTTGTTGTCACGCGACAACAAGTTTTATGTCACCCAATGAAAACCTTATTGTCACATGTCAGTAAACTTGTTGTCGCATGACAAAAAACTTGGTGTCACACAACTCCAAATCTTGATTCTCTTGTCATACATTTGGAGCCTCCCATCATGCGTCAACAACACATTATTGTTGCACTTTAGCATGTTTTCATGTGACTGAAAATATCCTATCGTACGTCTGCAACCTCCTGTTATGTGTCAACAACTTCTTGTTGTGCATCAACAACCTCATATCATGCGTAACCAACCTTCGCTATAAGTTCATGGTTCTTGATATGTGTATACTACCTAGCGAGTTACCTAGGTTTATATAGAAGTAATTTTCAATGGTATGTGAAGTTGACCCCTAAAAACATTATACTGGAAATTTTAGGCGAACAGGACACTGGCCTATTCCAAAAAAAATTCCATTTCAAATTTTCTTAAAATGGAATTTTCACAAACTTACGAATATTCACCATTAAACAAATTCCTGCCTCATATACCCTAGTTGAAAACAATATTAATATTACATGTTGTTGAGACACATTTTGGCATGCATAAATTATTTGGTGAATCCAATGTGGATAACACAAACCTTTTGATTGAGCATAGCTCGTTAAAATCACCCATTTTTTATTTTAACTTCATCTAAGTATCCATAAATCCCAAAAAACCTAAAAATCTACTTGCACAGACACCATCTCCCCTAGGGGGTTCTATTTGTTTCTTTCTCACCTATTTCCAAACACCTTCAGCCCCTGTACAAACCTTGTTACATGATTGATCCTTTATGCTACTATCATATCAATTCTTAGACACCATCGACCCTTGTGTAAACATTCTACAGGGTTGGTCTATATATCCCTGTAAATCTATCTCCTGAAATCATAACCCCTAAAAGTTTATGTTTGTCCCTTTGAGGATATTTTTGTAACATAGGAACCCCCTATAGTCATTAAATAATGCACTTTGGGTATTATTTAGTCACAGTCTCATACTATTATTCATATGGTTTCTGAGTGAAGAAAGTACTAATTAACCCATGCCCTTTGGCCATTTAATTTTTCTTTCTATCATTGCTTCCGACCTTCCACATGCACTTGCCCAGTCAGTTTTCTCATTCTACATTGTTCCTATTCCTGACTGGGGCACCCTATTCCTTTTTTCACTTTACACTCTTCTTGTGGGAACTTTTTATCCTTTTGAGCTTTCCATATTTTTATTGGTTGGCATTTTCGGGGTTAATTATGAAATTAGAACAAAATAATCATATAAATATAATTTTATGAGACCATAATGAGGGACCAAGCACTAAGTACTACTACCATCACCAAAGGTTGGATCCATATAAGGTATCTAAATCTCCATTTACATCCATATAACTCCATTACAAGGTACAAGGCTGATTCATCTACATAAGACTTCATAGGATGGGAGTTAATTATATTCCATGCACCATCTGTTTACATTCTACATCTAGTTATTACTCGCTACTCACAAATTGTGACCGACAAAAGAGCACCTAGTGCATGATTTTCTGACTCACACTTAGAAATACATTGATTCTTAGATGTAGGGAAGTTCTCAATGATAGGTCCATCCATCTGATAGCTAAGGAAAGTCTGACCTCTTTGTATGCATCTTTCTTTTTGTTAGGGTTTTGTTGCTTGGCTTGGGGTTTTACACGTATCTTCTTCATATCTCATTTACACTAATATCTATTGCGATTTAGTGGCATCTACGCAACAGGAAGTGAAGGAAAGCAGTCATTCAGTGATACCTTAGAGGAGGTTCCCTGCTCATTTCTATAGACCAACCCCCATCCCTTTCTAGGAGCCCCAGTCTACTCAATTAGCTTGGATCTACACTTTCTAGAGGGCATGTGTGGTTGTTTCTTCTTTCAGTTCATCTGGTATTCACTACGACAGAGTCTCGAGTATTCTAAGACTCATCTAAGGCCTTTCTAACCCTATTTTCTCATTAGGGTTTCATATTTCCATTCACTTAGTTGCTTACATCATTTCCTTTATTTATTTATCTGTCATTTACTTCTTTGCATAGCATTAGAATAAGCTAGAATATATCCCTATTTTCTATTTTAGTTCAATCAGTATGGTGAACCCGACCAGTCCAACCCTTCCTTTTGGTAATGTCATCTCCTTATTAAGTTATGACTCAATCATCTTATCCTTCTTTTGCACTAACTAAAGTATTTGTTATAGTTACTATTACTGGTGATTTTGTACGAGTTCATACTCAACATCCCCCTCATTTTGTTATGCCTAAGTATGACCCATTTATCAATGTAGTTACTACTCTTCGCACACATCCTCCTAAAGCTCCACCCATTACTATTCCTTCATTGATCACTTCCTTGGCTCGTTATGCTCCCCCTAACGGTTATGATATCATAGAGTAACTAAAAAACACCAGCTAAAATCTCTCTCTATTTCTTGTTATGTAGTGAAACTGACTAATTTCAAATGTTATAAGCATCCCTTCATGCCATTCATATAGATAGTGATAACTCTATCATGGCCTTTACGTACCTTATATAGTCCCATTTAAATCTTCCACATGTTATATCATTCATTGATGAAGATCTATCACCTTTTGCTAAAATTAATCCATGTGCACAGATACACATGACTATCATCATTAGCACCACTTGATTTAAGAAAGTAATTATTGATAATGGGTCTATTGTCAATTAATGCACTCACTTTATTTTAAAATAATTGGGTATTAACGATAATCTCATTTCAAATAACTCTGCTCTCATTTGAGGTTATGATTCTACCACTCACAAATTTTTAGGAACTATTTCATTACACATTTGGTTTGGGCCTAAAACAATTCTCATCAAATTTTATATTATGGATAAATCATTATAATTCATCCTCTTATTAGGAATGCCTTGGATTCGGGCAATGCAAGTTGTTCCATCTATTGTACATTAATGTGTCAAATTCTTGCATGATTGATATGAACGTACAATTATTACAGACCTTGAACCCTTTAAATTCTTCTGCACAGACCTTGTTACTGCTATGTCAATACCTCCAACATAGTGAATTCCATATAGTAGTATCAATACATATGACATTGGTTAGTCTAACAATTCACTTCCTTCTTCTTTCATTTCAAGTACTTTAGTTTTTTCTACTCATACTACAACACTTATCTCTCCTACCATACAATCTCCAGTAAACACATATTCTCCACCTATCGAGACACCTTCCATTCTTCCACCTAGTGTAACTCCTAGCAATATTCTTGACAAAGCTATACAATATGATAATTCTCACACCGATGATCTTATGATATCTCTAATGATAAATTTAATGCTATCAAACTTGCTGATAATGAATTAGGCCAACTAAATACTATGCCTATCAACGTACATGACTCTTACTTTGAAGAATCATTTGCAGCTAATGGCCCTGGTATATATAAGTGTAGAAACCCTAATTTCACACCTTTTCCCAATCAATTAATTTCCCCACTCCATTTATAACAAAAATCCCTACATAATTAATCAATGATAATTGGTTAATTAATCCATTTCAACTCCTAAATTAAACCCAATATTCCTCACATGAAAAATATTCCTTATGTCCACCATTTGAGAATTAAAAATAAAAGTTTAATTCTCACCCACTCCTTTTTTTCCCCACTCATTTAATCATGCCCTCATTTTCAAACCATGGTTACTTAAAGTCCCTAATTTAATATGATTATCAGGCTATAAATATAGCCTTACCCTCCCCCTCTAAACACACAGAGAATAAGCTTGAATTCCCTATCCAATTCTTGTATCCTTTGAGAAAATAAGATCAATCCACCTCATTCTAATGCCCAAATAGCCTCATCCCGAAGCACCCCAAATCCATCATCCTTATATCCATTTGGTGCAAATTAAGTACATCATTATTGTAAGAAGGCATGGCTCTATTTTGAGAAAAGAACCTACATATCACGCAATCATGGCTCACCCATGTTTCCATGACCATTCTGAGGTTTGCTATGGAATTACAAAGGAGGAGGTATTATTGTTAGTGTTTTACTTTCTTGTTAGCAGCATATTTTTCCTAGCTCACATTTTGGCATGCCCGGTTACCCTTGATTTCTTACCATTGATTTCCCAATTAGTGGTTTTATCTATTCTTTGTTTATTATTGTTCATTATTATTTGTTTTTATGTGCGTTATAGCTTTATTTGGTTAACCTTCATGCTATGGGAAGTGCTTTTGTTATGCGGTGTCTTGTGGTACATATGCAAGTTATAGTAATCATGAAACTACGATGCTGATCATATTTTTTATATCCTCGGCACTCAGTGTTTAGAAGCAAAAAATCCCTCACCAGATCTGGATACTTGTGAATCTTAGAGGGCATATTCATAGTCTTAGGGTGTCTGCCTAGGTTACTTTAAGCTTGGTCTCTAATTTTTTATTTTTTTAAAAAAAATTTGTCATAATGTTTATCATTCGCTGAGCTCTATGGTCATGGGAAATTTTTCCGAAAAAATTAGATCTTGGTGTCACAACGGATCACTCAAAATTTCTTTAAAAAAATGAAAAAATTCATTTTTAATATTTTCTTTCTTCAGTTTGATTTAATACCCAGATCTTGCAACTTAGTTTAGTCTTTTTTTTTCTTGTCATGAAAATTTAGTTTTATTTTCCTTTGGTGGTTTTCATTAATCTGGTGGTCGATTATTTTTTATTTTTTATTTTGTCTAACACCTACAAAAACAAAAAAAAATTATTAAATAAATATAAATATTAAACCAAAATTTAAATAAATCAAAATCAATAATATAGATAGATCTTAGTTTATTTGGCTTTCCATTAATGTATTCTTTCAAATTTAAATCTTACATATATCGATCTTAGTTTATATAGATCTATTCATTCAGATCAATAAACATTAAACTAAAATATATATCCTAAACTAAAAGCTAAACTCGTCCGACATCTATCACACCTCGCTTTCTTTTCTTCCACCAACTCCCATCGATCCAAATTCTCCAACCACTCGGCCACACCCCTTCCACATCAACCCTTCACCCCCATCCTTCCTTCCATGCCAACTCCATCATCAACACTCCTCACTGAATTCCTCCCCAATATCCATTCATTTCCCCATCCCGTCTCCTCTTTGTCATTCTCCACGTCCCCATGTCTTTGTAACCTCTATCCTTCTCCACATCTCCACATTTCTATAACCCCATCCCGATCCCCACAATCCTCACATCCTAATAATCCAAAGCCCTTCCCACATCCCACATCCTTGTCCTAGCTCTTACATACCATCAACTTTCCACTTCCCCTCACGCCTGATCGAGCTTCCAACCATTTACCCAAGATCTAAACTACCCTAACTCAAACTCTTTGTATTCCCCCTCACTAGCCACTCAGCCACACCAAAACATTCCATTACCCACATCCATATTCACCCCAACGACGGCCATCTCGGCCATCCCCCCACGAGCCCTCCTCACTCCCTATATCCTATCTCCCAAGAACATACCAATATTCTCCTCATTCCCTGACCCTTGCACGACTCCTATCATTACTCCCAGTATCCCTTCTATGCATTTATTTTTACATTTCGTGTTTATTTCCAACTTCACTCCATGACCATTCACAAGCCCTCCAGCTCCTATCCCATCCATCACACCTGTAATCTGCAAAAATTCCCTTATCCATACACACATTTTCCTCCTGACATGATTCTCTTCTCTGACTTGGTCTACTTATAATTTTTTCTGTACATTTCTAAAACACATCTACATTTCCAAAAAAATAATCATTACATATTATATTAAAGCCTCGCTAATTATTCCTCATTATTTTTATCTATTCGGTTTTATTTATTATGTGTCACTAGGCTTTTATTTAACAGCTTATTTCCTTTAGTCTCCCTACTGCTTAGAACTTAGCTCTGTTTTCTTGTTGCCTTCCATGTACTCATAGTCCACTAAATATAACTCATTTTTGGGGTCATTTCACATTGTCATAGCTTTTGGTAGTTTTTTTGCACCAATTAATATATTTTCACAATTAATTTTCAATGTTGTAACTCCTCGTACGGTTGTTCACAATCATCCATAAAAGAAGGTAAATACCTTTTTACAACCCATTTTATGACCTATAGTGTTGTATTTTTTACACTTCTTTTTTATGATCAGTCTTATTGTGTTTTGTGAATTTTTGGTATTAATCTGTACATTTAATCTTATCATGTTAGTTTTTTGGTTTCTAACACTTCAGGATTTTAATTACTTATATTTAGTGATCACTATACTAACATTGTGTGCAGGTAAAAACTACTAATCATTTTCGTCCAGGACCTTTTACGAAAATACATGAACTTTTCATATCTATCTTGCGAAAATAATCGAGCTCACATTCCTAGTTGTATTTTGCACATAAGAGGACCCCTTAGGCCCACCAAACAAAAAAAAATCCTTACATTCTTGGTTTCCATTATGACACTTCTGGTAAAATTTTAACGCTCTTCTTTCATCATTTTTTTAATTTCTTCTTAGATAATCATTATTGCTATTTTAAAATCATGATTGATTGCAATAATTATTACAAAATTTACAAAAAATCTATTCCAATTGTATCTGCGTATGCTCTTTTCCTACACTTTCGAGTGATCTGGAAAATCATAAACAGTCACAATTATTTAGCTTCTTGTTCTAACATTGCAGGAGCTTCAATATTTCTTTCTCTAACTATCATTTCACTCATTATTTTCTTTCATTATATTATTAATATTTTTTTAGTCATTGGTTGTGTATGCTATTTTCTTGCGCCTTCTAGCGACGTGGAAAATCAAAAACAGCTACAATCGTTTTTATTTCTAACATTTTATCTATAGGATAACTACTAATTTATTTGTTGTAATACCACGTCATTGGAATATTGTCAAAAACACAAAAAGAAAAATTAACCTTCCCACTAAAGTACCACCTTTCAAAGAAAACTACTGAAACCAAACAAAAAATTGCATGCCCAGGCATGCTATCATTTTTAGCCAATCATTTCTTTCAAGTTGGAAATAATGTTATGTATAGTCACATCATTCTTGCTTTTGCACGTAGTAGAGGTGGAATTCATCACCACCAAAGCTACACCGGTGATGTGGACTTGACTACCATGCACCAACAACATTCACATCTGTATTGCACTTTGAGACATATTATCATCACAATGTTTGGTATTTACCTCACCCCTGCTCTTCACTTATAGCTAATGTTTTCATGCGGAGCATGCAAGTCATGCCTAAATATATATAACAATGAATCCTGGGAATCATCCTTGTAAATCTTTAGGGAGTTATAAGGAAACCACATACATTCATCCCCCATCACCTTCCACCATTTCAAAAAACTTGTTTTGGACGTGGTGATTCACTCAGAAGCATTAAATTAAGAATTGGTGACTCTCATCTGATGCTCCAAGGTTTCTGTTATCTCCGAATCATAACACCCTTTGGTTTACATAAGTGTGTGTGCTTGAGCTCACAGTGTGATTAGATAACATGGGTACTATCTCCAAGTTGTGGGACTTGTTACTTGAGATAGACCTCCAGAGAATGTTGGTTCTTGCTCCTAAACTACCTTGCACAATCTATTCTAATGTAGGAAAAACTGTGTAATCCAAATCTAAGTTTCCTAGAGATCAGGGAGAGAGAGTACATGAAAACAAAACCTACACGAAAGTGGGGATACACTAGAGAAGGAGAGTGTAAGAATAGTCTTCAAATGTGTGAAAAGTAAAAGGAGTGATAACAATTCTCCACATTCTAGCAAATTCATTCACAACAATATTCCATACATGCACAATAATAATGAATCCCTACAACAGCATAATATATGCACAATATATATGCAATGAGATTTGAGGGGCAAGAGGAATGAAAACAAACACAATAGTGGAAGAGAAATCCACAAACTTACATCTATTGCTTCCTAAGTAAGCACAATCCAATCTATTAATTAGTAAGGGCCTGGATCACCATGCAAGGAATCCACTACAAGGTCCTGTAATACATTGGCTTCACAAAGAAAATTTTATAGAATTTTTATATACAAAAACTACCTTCCCTTACAATGAGCCCAAACTCCAATTTATAGATTTCTAAGAGGAGAGAGAGAAAGAGGGAGAATGTGAAAATCCATAAATTTGTCCTTCAACCACTTGCAAAAGGAAATAAATGAAGTGAAATGATGTTATATTTCTTGGAAAAGGCTCCCTATATTGTCCCATAACTCACAACAGTGAGAAATGTTAGCCTATGCTTCATTAATGTATCTCAGCTACCAAATAAAACATTATTCTGAACCTGGCCATGTTTTCTACAAAATCATCATTGATTTCTCATCAAATTCTAAATTTCTTGATTTAAGTGCATCGGCCTTAGAACCATGATTCCAATGGTACCAATTTTGCATGTTTTTATGAGAAATGAAACAGTTATGTCCTTCTAAGTCTAGTTAGCTATTATGGGTCTTCCAAGCATTTGTGTCATTTGATGGGACTGAGAATTTACTTGACTAGAGATGAAGATGTTTCTTTTATTTTTATATATCTACCCTCATGAAAATTAAGAAATCCATTTTCTGTGGCGTAGAGGACATTGTGTTCATTCTAAAAAGTCAATTTTTGTGAAAATCAAATCTCGGGGTAAAAATTTCTGGCCATTTAAAGTTCAAGGTCTGATTCACAGTGTTTTCCCTTACATGTGGAAATGTCAGGTATTTCAGGTCCTAGTGTCCTAGATGTCCCTTGTGTGACTTGGGTTGAAAACCTTCTCTTCACTCGCATCACACCTGACCCGCATTGTAAATCAGGAAAATTGAATTTCGGTGTCCTGTTTGTCCCAACGTTTTCCAGGCCATGAGGGTCGTTAACCTCCACTTTTTCTGCATCTACCTTTGACCGCTATGATTTTGAGTTTGTGGGTCCCACATGTCCCATGCGTACCTATGTGGCTTGGACCGAGAAAACCTGATTTTTCTGATTTACACTTCTTGCGTCGATTTTGGATCTTTGGATAACTTGAGTCCCGATGTCCTACGGTCCACACGGGACAAAAATGTCTGATTTCGTCGATTCCCACTGTCTGCAGACTTTTTCAAGTTTTTCACATCACACGCATACCTATGTGGCCTGGACCGAAAAAACCAGACTTTTCCGATTCCTTTCTAAATCAGCCTTGAACTTATTATAATGAACCTTGGTACAATCCGCCATTCTCAAACCCTATTTGCATTAAAATAGGCCTGTCACTTCCTTTTTCATATTTCTCACATTTTTTCTAACTTCTTGGATTTTCCTTCAGCAAGGGGGTTAGAGAAAAGAGGAGAGGAACCTTAAAACCTATTTTTCCACCCTTGAACCATTTCAACCTACTTGAGCATGAAGAATTTTCTTAAGTTACCAAAAATTACCATGAGGGGTGGATTTTGGATAACCGGTTCCTTGTACGAATTCTGTCACCATATAGAATTAGGTATATCAGGACTGGGGTGTATCATAGGACATATATTTTTGGAGTGATAAGAGCCTACATCCATCATTCCACAACATATTAATATGATTACATGAAACAATGATCATTCCCGAAGAATATATCTCTTGAGCCAAAACAATTTCATACACAAATCTGCTTGTTGTTTGTCAACAAAATAGTTTAGCATTATTTTTATCATAAAACTCAAGGTTGATATCAATTTCTTCATTATAAAACTTCAAACCCTAGTTGTGTTTCAAAAAAACCATTGCTTTAGTCAATCCTCCATAGTGTGTTTTCAAGCTATATCAAACTGACATTAGGAGACTTGTTTAAGTTCACTTCTTATTTTATCAACTATCAATTTTTTCAAAATCACATCCAACACAAATCCCTTCATAACTCATTTTAAGTTACATCACAATCATATTAAGATTAATTTGTTTGAGTTACTCTCCCTGTCAATAATACATAGTTTGTTCAAGCAAAATCTACATAATGTGAGATAAATTACCTAATAACTTGTCTTGAGTTATATCACAATCATATTGAGATAACTTGTTTAAGTTACTCTCCTTATCAGTAATCATGAGCTTATTCAAGCCAAATCCAAAGCAATCAAGTTCTCATTTAATCACACCTGCTCAAAATTCATAACCACTTATCAAAAAAATTCATCAAACATTTTTCCTTCAACTTAGACTCATAAATAACCATGCTTGATTTTTGTAACACTAGACAAAGGCCCAATGAAAAATTCACTTCCTTCTACAATGATGGCAAGGAATTGCAAGCATATTTTCCTACTTAATACCTGAAAGACAATTGGTTAGCATTTTTGTTCCAAATATCAATGTCGAATTATCATTCCAAATGCAGATGTATTGTCTAAGTAATTTTCAAGAAGTCATTAAAAATGGAACACAGATAAAAAAATCTATCATTTATAAGGCCTTACTTAAAGCACCCTTTAGGGACCAACCTCATAGAGACACCCCTCAAAACAAGGAAAAATCCAAATTATTTAACCAAAAATGAAATATACTCAACGATGGTGTTACTAATTCACACCATGTCCAAAACATTGAAAATAATCCTATTAACACATTAAAATCCAAAACACGAATCATAATCCCTAGAAAGGAAGCTTCTTCTTAGGACATATGAAGACAGTTCACTCTTCTAGGAGAAAGCCTATGTAGTTTCTTTCGTCACTTGGAAAATGCCAACATGATTACATATGCCATCGTCAAACCCTTCGAAGAAGCATAACCCAAACCAAATTGGTATAAGGAAAATGAATAGTGTGATTACCATCACATAAAAGGGCACTCTATAGATCGATGCATGCAACTCTGCCATTATGTCTAAGACCTGATTGAACAATGACACATAGAAGTTTAAAATACTTCTGAGACAAAAACACCCAATGAAAAACTTAATATGTTCAAAAAACCCTTCCCTAACCACAATGATAATTCAAAATATAAGGGTCAATCATTAAGAAACTTCGAGTATGACTAAGCCATCTTGACCATATACTATGACCAATACTTAGTGGAAACTATAAAGCTCAGAAATGACTTTGCGATCACCACAAGAAATAAAAAATGTGGGTCCCTAATACAAAAAAGGATGCCACTTCCTCTCCCACACCACCTCATAATCCACCATCAAATTTTGTCTTAAATTCTACTGCACAACCTATGACATCATACAATATTGTCAAACAATTGGAGAAGACTACAACAAAGATTTCCATCATAGAATTATGTAATTCTTATCCCTCACTATAACGCATTCTTATGAAAACATTGAATAACGCTCATATCCCTGAGGGCATCGATTAGAAACAATTCGAAGATTTAATTGTACATCTTACGGTCCCTAATCCTATTTTATACTTTAGTCCTATTGACCTTATTAATCCCAACATTGCTAATAATCATGCTTTATACATAAAGGGTTATATAACTCATCATAAAATCAAGTGCATATTAATCAAAAGTGGATCCACATTGAATATTTGTTCCATGAAATGCTTATGTTGTCTAGGTCACACCGAAAATGATTTAAAAAACAACATTATAACCATTCATGGGTGTTGGTGCTCAATTTGGTCTCACTCTGTTTGTCCTTAAAGTTCTCCAGTTTGTGGGTTTTTTCGTCTTCTCTATCTTCCCGTATTGATGCATAAAAACTTTTTCCTCCATTTGGTTGCCATGATCAGTCCCTTCCTTAGTCGAGGATCTCTTAAAATTCTAGAATTTTTTTTTCGTTCCTCTGTCCATGTGAAAGAGTCTATAACTTGTACATAAACATGGGTTTTTCCCTTCCTTCCATTTTCCACAGTCACATTATGTTGTCCCTATCTTTTCTATCCCAAGTATATTTGAAAACATGATTGGATGTGGCTGGGAGGATCATATTTGGGCCTTATATCATTTCAAAATTCTCTGTCTTGAAAGAAATATTAATTTCTGAGCTCAAATGGTGATTTTCGTGCATTTAACGGTTTAACAAGAGTGTTTTTCCCTGTCAAATTTACATCACAGCATCTATGGAAATGTGGCCCTTTCTGGTTAGATGTAGCTCGATGAGGAACTTTGAAAACTCTAAGGCAAGATTCAACTCAAAACTTGTCCACGTGGAGGGTCGACGCTCATCTAAAAATTCACCTTTTAGTTTGGCCTTGCAGTTGCGTCGAGGAGACACGTGGAGATTTTTGTTTCCTTTCCTAGACTTAGACAAAAAAATTATGTGTCTGGTACATTTTTTGCAAACTATGGACATGTGGAGGGTTGGCACTTGTTTGAGGATCTGCCTCAGGGTCCCACCTTAACAATTGTGATAGGGAGACATGTGGAGGCTTTCGCCAACTTTGCTCTATACTTTAACTTTTCAAAGAAATTTTAAAAGGCCTGGGAAACATGGATGGAACGTGCCTATTTGAGGACCAGCCCCTAAATTTTATTTTGAATAATAACCAAGAGGACACTTGGAGGCTTCCACTCACTTATGGCCTTGCTTGGAATTTTCAATGGCCAAGGAAAACTTTCTCAGACCCTAGACACATGGAAAATTCCACTGATCCTTCAATTGTTTTAACAACTCTACCAAAATGAGACACATGGTGATCCCGTGCTTTTTTGGCATCTCTTCTTTTGGGTACCATCTCAAATTGCACCATTGAGACACGTGGAGGCTTCCGCTGGCTCCTTTTTTCTTAGAATTTTTTTTAGAGACAAAAAGGCATTTTTCTTGGGCCTATGGAACGTGGAAGGCTCGTGCTTGTTTGGAAACTTGCCCCTATACTTCTCCTTTGCAGTTATGCCAAGGAAACACATGTATGGTTATAACATAAAGTGGAGAAGGGGAAAAATCAACAGTTTCTATGCATTGTGTCTATTTTAATGAAATTTTTGCTCCAAAACTCTTGGGGATGAGAATATGCACTGTTTTCATCATTTTTTGATTAAATTCCTTGTGTATCTATTTGTAAAGTGCCATTGAATGAATTTAGAACTTAATTTTTGAGTCCAAGGATTGTCATGGTCAATATTTTGAAGTTGGGATTCCTCAGGAACTTGTAAAAATGGGAATTACTAGAGAATCTGGATGCAAGACTGAGTTACAGAGGAAAGAAAGGGAAAAGGATGAAATGATGAAATTTGCAGGCACAAAAGATGAAAAAGGTGTTGCCTCAACAGTGAAAATGATTATATGTCATATCCAGTTGTGCAAAGCCTTTGAAAAATGATTAAAAAGGGTATTTCTCATATGACAGAATCAAAATGATTAGAAGGATTACAAAAAAGTTATGGCATGGAATCCTAGTCATTAGTTGAGGGCCCAAGAAACATGATAAGTTCACAATTCATCCACCTGACAACTTTTGGATGTGAATTTGTTAAATGTCACTTTCTGAGGAAAATTGGCAACAAGAAAAGGTCCACTAAATATTCTTCTCTTTTGGGGGGAAAATTGATTGAGTAAAATGTATAAATGCAATGAGAATACTCTTGCAAAGGGTCAAGGGTTTAATTCTTAAGAGAAAATTTGAGAAAATCTGTCTTCTTAAGAGACCAATCCGAGATAACTTGTTAATTTCTTCTGTGTTGTATTTTCTATCATGTCAAGTTGGTTACAGATGTATATCCATTGATGAGCACTGATATTTCTCTGGAAGCTTTCCCCTGTTGATGAATTTAAGCAATTTTGAAATTAATTTGTGTCAATCTTGGAGCAATTGGTGTCTGCTTTGTTTCAGAATGTCTGCAAATGGTTTCTTTTGTTCCTATTGCAAACTTAGATTGAAATCTTTGTCAAGTCACACAGGATCTCATTCTTATGATAGTTTAGTGGAATTTTCAATTTCATTTCAAGAAGAGCCTTCATCCTGTGATGAGATAAACAATTTAAAATCACTCCACTATCATTTGTTGATAAAGATTGTTTGTAAGTATTTGGGTGTCCTTAGGCATGATTGATTACAGATTTTGGTGTTTGATTGAGTCTTTTAACTTGATTCTTCATGTTAGTTTCTCAAATATTGTGTGAAAACATGTTGATCTGGGACTCCATTGAAGCACACATGCTGGTTGACGGAACATCTTTACTATTATGAAGCTTTTTATTGTTGATTTATCCATTTTTGTGAATTTTCTCAAAGATCTGGTATAATCAACATTATCCTTCTTAATCTCCTACAAAAATCATTCAAAAAACAATGAATTCATCCTGAGATAACCCTATTTTTCCTTGTATATCCTCAAAGGAAAAAAATCTATTTACCAAAATATGCAAAACAATCAGGATTTCATAATGTCTTCAGTAACCTTACCCTTGTTTTGAAATTATCTCCATCTTTTAGAAGTGACAACTCTTAAGAGTTAAATTATGGAGTATTGATCATATTTTCCCAAGGTTTTCTTCATAAAATTTATGCAAAAGAAGGATATCTCCATCTCCTTCATCAAACAGAGGTTACACTATGTGTCCTCTCACCCTGGTCAAAAGGCATGGCCTAAAGTAATGAGGATAGGTCAAATCTTCTTAAACGTTCTATCCATCTCCCCACAAAAATGAGTCATAAAGGGAAAGTTAGATCTCATTCCTGGATACAAAATGACACACATCATGATCTATCTATCTCTAAGCTCCATGTTAAATTTGTGATGTTACTCAGCTTGAAAGGGAGAAAAAAATTAGATACCAACTCTTGTGGCACTGTTGTCCGGGATAATTTGTTGATTTGTTTCTAGTTCATATCCACATGGCTCGTCAACGACACCAGAGTGGCACCATTTTCAGGTGCCTGATTTGTGTTTTCGAGGATTATTTGAGCTCCGGGATCTATTTGTGTAGCAAAAACACTCGTGGCACCATTTCCAAGGAATATTTGAACAAAGGTATACACATACAGACTCTGGTAATGTATCTTATATGATCTAAGTGCCAATAAATTGTTGAAACATCATTATCTTTTCAGATCTATAAGAATTGTTTAAAGTTGTAAGATCTGAGTGTAATATTTCCAACTTATACAGTTATTGCACTAAATTTTGTATCATCGATTGATAAATTTTGGTAGAAGAAGAATAGATCTTGTAATATTTGTATGAATGTGGTATTAACAGACATTTGATAGATCTTTCATAGTGCATTTGCACAAACTAAGGTGAAAATTCTTAGTGGCAACTGCGTGTTTTTAAAATTGTTAATAAATACCATTGTCTTAACATATATCGAGTAAGATTTTGCATTAATCTCTACAAAGATGGAAGAAAGAAGATCTGTCTTCGTCAGGGACCCTAGTAGAAGGTTGTTTCAAGAGTTGGGAAAGTCTAATTCAAAAGGAAGAATAATTTGGAAGTTTATTGAAGATCAAGCATCAAGAAAAGAGATCTCCATTGGTGAAACTGATCATCCTATGATTGAAGGTTGCAATTCTTCCTCAATTTCTTCTAAATTAGGTAGTATCTTTGTTGAATTTAATTCTCCATCTGGAGAGGGTCCTTCATTTGTATTTGAAAAAATTTCTTCTCGATCTACCCCTATATTTTCCAAGTCTGATAGAGTTTTCAAAGAAATCGATGCTGTAGAAGGAAGTCATTCTGAGAATTGCATCCCTATACCACATATACCTCTCAATCATTAGTTTGCATCTCCTCTAAGGTCACCTCCTCAAAATAATATGGTTCAGCCTCCACACAGACCTTCATTTTTTTTAATAATTTTTGTGCCATCAATTTTAGAGGTATGGTTGGCTATCCAAATGTTGTGCCACAAAATGTAAGAAATCGATTGCCTAAGTTTCAAGGAAATAATACAATCAATGGTGATCAATAGTTGAACCTCTTTTTTAATATGATGGAGGACTTTGATGTAGAATTTGAGGATGTGTACATTAAATTGGTTATCCATACTCTAGAAGAAGATATAAGGGACTGGTATAAATATTTACCAGATAATTCCATTGATTCTTGGATAGAGATGAAGAATGTTTTTAGAATGCAGTATGGTGATAAAATAGACCCTAGGTTTCTTTTATCATAATTTGAAAATATAAAAAATAATCCTAATGAATCAGTGCACGATTTCAATGCAATATTTAGCAAAACATTGAGAATATTGCCTATTTATTTGAGGCCATGTGATGAATCGTGTCTAATAAATTATTTAAATGCATTTGATAAGAAATTTGCTTACTATTTGAGGGATAAGAACCATGGAACTTTGATGCAAACCTTTACCATGGCTCTGCAAATTGAGAAAAACATTAAAGTAGTTGGGAAACCTCCTAAGAGGGAAGGTGTTAAAATGATCAACCTTGAGAAGCCTCAATCAAGTAAGGTTTTGGATCTTGAGGAAGTTGTAAAGGCTTTTGTTAGAGATGTCAAAGAAATATCATACAAGCTAGCCAGGGAAGGGAAAGGAATTGGACAAAGTTGTAAAGGTTAGCATTGGCAACAAGGACAAGAAAGATTTGTAAATCATCCTAGAAATGATCAGATATCTTATGATAGAGTTAAAGGACCCATGGCGTCTCGACAACCCCAAGATAGGGAAAATAAAGTAGTTCCTGATCCTCTAAATACCACAGTTGTTGTTGTTGAAGAGACAAATGAAATTGATTGGTGTGAGAAGTTTTTCTTTCCCCACCCACCATGTGAAGTAGATCAGCAAGTTGAAGAATTTGATGATGATGATAACAGTGATGATGATACATGCATGGTGGATTTATCTACAAGCTCATAACAAGGAGAAACTTCAACTGAAGTAATAAGTGCAAGAACTGATGCAAGTTTTTGGGATTGCATTCACTGAGTGCCTCTTTTTCCTCCTCATACATTAGAAATAGATATGGTACAAGCTTTTGAACTTTCTAATAATGATTTTGAGTACCTAAGAGCTCTAATGATTAAGAAGTATGATGGAGGAATCCCATCAAAAGAGGATAGATAGTTGTTAATGAATGTTGTTGTTACCCAATAAAAAGAGTATAACACAAGAAGTAAAGTTGTCAAAGGGGAAGGGCCTCAAGCCAAACCAAAAACCCCAGTTCTCACCAATGTCCCAAAAGAAACTCCAAAGAAAGACGCATATGGAAAAGGCCTTGTTGTCTCAAGTAGAATTGGTGTTTTCACCCATGCCCAAAATGTGAAAA
The DNA here is from genome assembly GCA_019776745.2 of Taxus chinensis. Taxonomy (NCBI): domain Eukaryota; kingdom Viridiplantae; phylum Streptophyta; class Pinopsida; order Cupressales; family Taxaceae; genus Taxus; species Taxus chinensis. The sequence goes on from CM034147.1 coordinate 215,985,022, forward strand.
ATCTTGTGCCATCCGATGAGTTTGTCAATCTTTCTCCAAATGTTGCTTTGCCCAAATACATTCCTTATGACATTTCCCAAGTCTTGAGTCAGATCAAGATTTCTATCCCAATTGTTGAACTACTTAGGATTCCTGAGCACAAGAAGAGGGATTTTGAGTACTTGGGTTTGGAAGAAGATAGGAGTACCCAGGGAAGAAATATAAATGATGTAGACACTCCTCCTCCAACCATTGTAGACCTAGAAAAACCACCATCATTAGAGGATATAGGTAAACCACCTGAAGTTTTCTTGGGAACATCTTTCATTGAGTCTCAATTACATGTTGATCCATTTTTTACAATGTTGATTATTAAGGACAGACTATTGCACAATTTTATGTTTGATTCCTGGGCATCATGTAATGTTATACCGCTATAGGTCATGAATGAATTGAACATTAAAGTGACAACAACTAATGGCAAGTTTATTGCAATGGATTCTAGAGAGGTGCCAGTTGTAGGATGCATAAAAGGTTTGGTGGTACAACTTACAACTTATCTAGGTAAGAACTTAAAACTTGATGTTGTTATTGTTGATTTCCCTACCAAATGGGGCATGTTGTTATCAAGAAATTTGGCTAGAAGTGTTAGTGGAAATGTTCAGATGGATATTTCTTTTTCCACCATTCCAATTGAAGGTAGCCTTGTAAAGTTGTATGGAGAGAAGAAGATGTTACATCTCATTAAATATCCCTATAATGCTTCTTATGAAGTGTTGTATGTTGATGTAGATGGTGATAAATTTGTTGGATTTTCTGATGCTAAAGAGCACAAGATTAATCAATGTAAATGTATTGAACAAGTAGGTTTTCCTTGGACCTTTTTATTCGATGGATCTTAATCCAAGTTTGGAAATGGTGTTGGTATTGTTCTAATTTCTCCATGCTAGGAAGAGTTTGTTTTTTCATTCAAACTCAACTTTGAATGCACTAAAAACATTTCTGAATATGAAGAACCATTATTGGGTTTGAGAATTGCATGGAAATATTGTGTAAAGGATATCATTGTCAAAGGATATTCATACCTAATTATCAAGCAGATTAGAAAATTATATGCTACTAAAAATCAGAGAATGAAACAATACAACCATGCAGTCTGGGATTTGATTAAAATGTTTGACTCATTTAATATTGTGCACCATGATAGAAATTTTAATGTTGTTGTAGACAAGTTAGCAGTGCTAGGATCCAGATTTGGAAATTGTACAGTATCTCCATTTTGTGAGTATGATGTTAAAATACTAACAAGGCCATCTTTCCCTGACAACGTTAAAAATTGGCAAGTGTTCGATCATGTTACCCAGGTGAAATAGTTTCTACAGAACCAAGGTGAGTTTTCTAACCAAAATATACATTGATAATGAATGGTGTGTGCTACTAACAAAAAGGAAACTTTATTTGGAAAAGAAATCATCCAGCTAAAGACAAACACAATTCCTAGAGGTTTGGTGACACTTGAATAATAATTTGATAATGTTGATTGCATTTTTAACAGAAGTATGTCAGTTTCAAGATATGTGAAAGAGAAAGACCTAGGCAAAAAGGAAAAACCACATAAAATATAGTTAGGAAGCAATCTGAGAAAGGAATATAAGCAGTCCTATCTTCAATTGTTGAATAAATATCAAGATTGCATAGCTTGGTCTTACTCTGAGTTGAAGGCATAAAGGGAAGATTTGTTCCAACATGAAATTCCTCTTGAATCTAATGCTAAGCCTTTTAGGAAAAAATAGAGGTCGATGAATCTGATCCTTTCTTTGAAGATGCAAGAAGAATTGAAGAAGTTGAAGGATGGAGGGATCATTCAGACCACAAGGTACTCATCTTGGGTTGCAAATTTAGTACCTATCAGAAAAAATAATAATGATATAAGGTTGTGCGTAGACTTTAGGAACTTGAATAATGCATCATTGAAAGATATTTACCTTATGCCAAATATGAAGAATATGCTACAATTGGTAACTGGTTCTAAATTTTTATCCACTTTGGATGGTTTCTCTGGCTATAATCAAGTTGTTGTGAAGGAGTCAAAAAGAATAAATACTTCCTTTACCACTCCTTGGGGAACTTACATCTATGTCAGGATGCCTTTTGGATTAATGAATGTTGGATCAACTTTCCAAAGAGCAATGGATGTAGTGTTTGTTGGTAATATTAATGATTTCATTATCGTTTATCAAGATGAGGTAGTTGTCTTTTCCAGAAAAAGAAATGATCACTTGCAACACTCAGAGAGAATGTTGTTAAGGTGTAGAGAGTATGGTATATCATTGAATACTAAGAAGTTCCATTTTGGAGTGCAAAAGGAAAAAAAAATTGGCCACATTGTATCAAAATAAGGAGTCATTATTGATCTTGAGAGAGTGGAAGCCATCAGCAAGGCTCTAATTCCGAGAACTAATAAGGGATTTCAATCCTGATTTGGAAAAATAAACTTTATCAAAAGAATTATGTCTAACTTGGCTGAGCTGACCATCCCCATTACTAGCATGCTGAAGAAAGAACAAGTTATGAAATGGGAAGAAGCTTCCATTCAAGCTTTTAATTGGATCAAGGAAGCACTAAAGCATGCCCCTATTTTGGCAGCTCAAAATTATAAGAAGCATTTTCAAATGTTTTCTTTTGCTTCATTAAACACCACTGCATCTGGTTTGTTGTAGAAGGATGATGAAGGGGCTTACAGACCAATTTCCTTTTTCAGTAAGGCATTGCAAGGAGATGAGTTGAAGCACACCATCATGGAGAAGCAACATTTTCCTTGGTGAAAGAAACAAAGGTTTTTAGACCCTACATCTTGAGCTCTAAATTTATTGCTTATGTTTTGCACACCATGGTGAAAGACATTTTATCAGAGATGGAGGTCTCAACCAAAAGATGAAAATGGGTGAACAAGTTGAAGGAATATGACATGGATATCCAAACCACAAAATATGTAAGAGGTTTAGGCCTAGCAAAGCTTATGGTTGAGAGAAACTTGCAGATGATTGAGGTGAATTAGGTAGAAGGAGAAAGGTTGGATGTCCTTGAAAATTTGGTTAGCTCTAAATGGTACAAAGATATAATATTTTATCTCAGACATTTATGCTACCCTAAAAATTTGATTAAAAATAAGAAAATAGCTCTTAAGTTAGCCTCTCAAAAATATGTCATTACTGATTTTGGGTTATCTTGGAAGAACCCAGAGGGAGTGCTCTTAAGATGCATTTATGAGGATGAAGCCCTAAAGATAATTACTGATCTCCATGTAAGATTTTGTGGGGGACATTTTTATGGAAGAGTTACACCACATAAATATGTAGGGCTATATATTGGTGGCCAAATATCTTCATGAGATACAACTCTATTGGTTAGGAAATGTGAAAGTTGCCAACATTTTTTTGGAAGAATGAAAGCTTCAAGATCCCTTCCTTTGCAGCCTATGTTAGTTGAAGCCCCATTCAAGCAATGGGGAATGGATTTCATTGGTGAAATTTTTGATCCTTCATGTGCTAGTCATAAATGGATTCTTGTAGCCACTGATTATTTCGCTAAGTGGGTGGAAAAAATCCCCACCAAGAGAGAAACACACCAAGTTATCATGGACTTTATGTTGAATCAAATCATATATAAATTTGGAGTGCCAGCTAAAATTATTGCTGATAATGCTATGAGTTTCAAAGCCAAACCTTTGGCGGCAATGTGTAAAGAGTATGGAATCAATTTGACATATGCTTCTAACTACAATCCCAAGGAAATGGACCAACTGAGTCTGGCAATAAAAACTTGTTGAAGATCATTAGAAGAACCTTGGATCTGAACAAAAAGAAGTGGGGTGAGAAACATAAGTTTGTTGTTTGGGATGACAGAATCACTGTCAAAAGAGCTACTGGTAAAAGAAAATTTGAGTTGGTATATGGAACTCAAGATTTGTTGCCCCTTCATTTTCAATTGTCTTCATTTTAGTTTATTCAACAAATTGAAAATCAAGAAGTTATTCCATGTGATGCTCAAATCAATCAAATTATTGAGTTATATGAAGAAAGAAGGGCATCCCATCAGTGGCATGTGAAGTTTAAAGAAAAGTTGAAGAAGTTCTTTGAAAAGAAGGTGACTCCAAGAGCTTTCAGCATTGGGGATCTTATGCTATTATGGGATAGAAGGCATGAAGATAAGGGAAATCATGGTAAATTTTATGCATTGTGGATGGGCCTTTATTTAATTGACACTCGAATTGCTGAAAATACGTTCTTCCTAAAATACTTAGATGGGGAACTGCTTGAATTACCTGTTAATGACAGGTATTTGAAACATTTCCTTGATTGATTTCTCAGAATCAAGGTATACTCCATTATATAGTGTATAGTTCTTTGTTTTCATTTTTCTTTTGTGTTTTTGTTCATTTTAATCCTTGGTGATCTGGTTTTGTTGGTTTCTGAGTTTTTTTTTTGGAAGGTGGTTATGGTTTCTCATCTCTGCAAGCTTATTCTATGACTCTATTGCCTAATGGTTTGTTCTTGTGGCACTCATAGGGAGTTCCCATCCCCGAGTAAGAGCCGATGTTGGCACTCAATTTGGTATCACCCTGTTTGTCCTTAAAGTTCTCCAGTTTGTGGCATTTATTGTCTTCTCTATCTCCCCCATATTTATGCATAAATTTTTTTTTCTCCATTTGGTTACCATGATCAGTTCCTTCCTTGGTCGAGGATCACTTAAAATTCTAGAATTTAATTTTTTCTCCTCTATCTGTGTGAAAGATTATGTAACTTGGGCGTAAACTCAGGTTTTTTCCCTTCTTTCTATTTTACACAGACATGTTTTGGTGTCCCTATCTTTTTTGTCCCAAGTATATGTGAAAACGTGATTGGATGTAGCTTGAAGGATCATATTTGGGCCTTACATCATTTCCAAATTCTCTATCTTTGAAGAAAGATTCATTTCTGGGCTCAAATGGTGATTTTCCTGCATTTTAAGGTTTGATGGGAATGTTTTTCCCCATCAAATTTACATCTCGGCCATTGTGGAAATGTGGCCCTTTCTAGTTGGATGTGGTTTGATGAGGCACTTTGAAAACAATAAGGCCCGATTCAAATAAAAACTTGTCCACGTGGAGGGCCGGTGCTCATCTAAAAATTTGCCTTTTGGTTTGGCCTTGCAGTTGTGTCGGGGAGACACATGGAGATTTCCGCTACCTTGCTTAGACTTAAACAATTTTTTTATACGGCCGGTATAATTTTGGCATACTATGGACACGTGGAGGGGTGGCTCTCATTTAAGGATCCACCTCAAGGTCCTACCTTTACAATTGTGACAGGGAGACATGTGTAGGCTTCTGTCGGCTTCTCTTTATACTTAATATTTTCAAAGAAATTTTGAATGGCTTGGGAGACGTAGAGGGATCATGCCTATTTTGGGACTGACCCCTAAATTTTATTTTGAAGAAGCACTAGGAGGACGCTTGGAGGCTTCCACTCACTTCTACCCTTGCTTGGACTTTTCAATGGCTAAGGAAAACTATCTTGGACCCTAGACACATGGTGCCTTCCACTGATCCTTCAACTTTTTTAACAACTTTGTGGGACTGAGACATGTGGTGAGCTTACAATTTTTTAGGGTCTTTACTTTTGGGGACCATCTCAAAGTGTGTCATTGAGAAACATGAAGGCTTCTGCTAGCTCCTTTTTGCTGAGACTTTTTTTTAGAGACCAAAAGACATTTTTCTTAAGCCCGGGGCACAAAGAAGGCCCACGCTTGTTTGGAAACTTTCCCCTATACTTCTCCTTTACAGTTGTGCCAAGGAAATGCATTGACGGTTATAAAATAAAGTGGAGAAGGGGTAGAATCAATGGTTGTTGTGCATTACGTCTGTTTTTCTACCATTTTTGCTCCAAGACTCTTGGAGATGTGAATACGCACTATTTTTCATCATTTTTTGATGAAATTTCTTGGTGTCTCTGTCTGTAAAGTGCCATTCAATGGATTTAGAACTTAATTTGTGAGTCCAAGGATTGTTAAGGTCAATATTTTGAAGTTGTAATTTCTCAGGCACTTGTAAAAATGGGAATTACTAGAGAAGTTGGATGTGGGGAAAATTTACAGAGGAAAGAAAGGGAAAACGATGAAACGATGAAAGTTACAGGTGTAAAAGATGAAAAAGGTGTTGCATCAGGAGTGAAAAGCATTACCTATCATATCCAGTTGTGCAGAGCCTTCGAAAAATGATTAAAAAGGGTATTTCTCGCATGATAGAATCAAAATGATTAGAAGGATTACCAAAAATTTGTGGCATGGCATCCTAGTCATTAATCTAGGGCCCAAGAAACGTTATTAGTTCACAATTTTTCCACCTGATAGCTTTTAGATGTGAATTTCTTTAATGTCACTTTTTGAGGCAAATTGGTAACAAGCAAAGGTTCGTCGAATATTCTTCTCTTTTGGGGTGAAATTTGAGTGAGTAAAATGTATAAATTCAATGAGAATACTCTTGCGAAAGGTCAAGGGATGAATGATTAAGAGAAAATTTGAGAAAATTTGTCTTCCTGTAAGACAAATAAAAGATAACCTATTAATTTATGCTATGTTATATTTTCTATCATGTCAAGTTGGTTACAGATTTATGGCCATTGATGAGCACTGAGATTTCTCTGGAAGATTTCCCCTACTGATGAATTTAAGAAATTTTAAAATTAATTTGTGTCAATCTTAGAGCAATTAGTGTCTGCTTTGTTTCAAAATGTTTACAAATGGTTTATTTCATTATTATTGCAATCTTACATTGAAATAACATAGGATATCATCCTTGTGATAGTTTAGTGGCATTTTCAATTTAATTTCAAGAAAATCCTTCATTGTGTGTTGAGATAAATGATTTAAAATCACTCCACTATCATTTGTTTATAAATATTGTATGTAATTCTTTGGGTGTACCTTAGGCGTGATTGATAAAATATTTTTGTGTTTAATTAAGTCTTTTAACTCGAGCCTTCGTGTTATATTCTCAAAGATTGTTTGAAAACATGCTTATCTAGGCCTCCATTGAAGAACACCTTCTTATTGAAGGAACATCTTAACTATTCTGAAGCTTTATGTTGTTGATTTTTCCATTATTGCGGAGTTTCTCAAAGATTTGGTATAATTAACTTTATCCTACTTTATCTTCCACCAAAATCATTCCAAAAACCATGAGTTCATCCTAAACTACCACTATTTTTCCCTGTATATCCATAAAGGAACAAAATCTATTTACCAAAATATGTAGAACAAACAGGATTTCATAATGTCTTAAGTAACCTTAGCCTTGTTTTGAAAGTATCTCAATCTCTTAGAAGTGACAACTATTGAAAAATAAATTATGGAGTATCGATCATACTTTCCCAAGGTTTTCTTCATAAACTTTGTGCAAAAGAAGGATATCTCCATCTCCTCTACCAAACAGAGGTTACACTACAGGTCCTCTCACCCTGGTTGAAAAGCATGGCCTAAAGAAGTGATGATAGGTCAAATCCTCTTAAAGGTGCTATCCATCTCTCCATAAATATGAGTGATAAAGGGCCAGTTAAATCTCATCCCCGGCTACAAAAGGACACACATCATGATATATCTATTTCTAAGCTCCATGTCTAATTTTTTAGGCTACTCAATTTGAAAGGGAGAACAAATTCGGATACCAATGGTGGGTATGATAATAATGAAATTTTTTTTAAAGGCACAATCAATTTACCTCTCCAATTTGGACCTAATGCCTTAGAAACTGTATTTCATATGGTGGATGTAGAAGTTGTATATAACATTCTCATCAACCAACCATGGATTCATGTTATGAAATCCATCCCATCAAAATTCCACAAGTGTCTTAAATTTCCTCATTTGGACAAGGAATTTACACTGTGTGTGGATCCTTAACCCTTTGAATATTGTAAATTCCTTGAAGGACGGTATAGACATGATCACTATTGTCCATCAATAAATAAGTACGCTTCACCTTGTGTAATCCATAGTGAAACACATGTTGATCCGGATACACTCCCTAAATATGATATTAAACCATCATCTTGTAACCATACCACATTTTCCAATCCATCTCTTCCGTTAATCAACAATCTTCAATATGTCCTCCTCCAACTAATCAATCATCTTTTTCCACTAATCAAGTTTCTTCTTCCAGCAACAATTATCCTGCCACAACACCATCTTCTTCCTCACCTAGTCAACCTTCTTCATCCAACCATACCTCTTCTATTAAGGTATCTTCTCCTTCGATTAACCAAACTTCATCCTCCAATCCACCCCCTTCTTCTTATAACCCATTTTCTTCATCTTTTAGAACTACCAAACTGACTTCCCTGCCACATGAGGTACTTATTGTTCCCCCATCCCACACATTCCAAATCATTGACAAAGGATGTGGTGAATATCAATTTCAAAAGATGGAAGAATACTTTTACATCAATAAATCGCCACACAACTATGGAAGACCCAATGATTCGCATCTGAGAATTCATCCCACTTACCAAATGGGACAGTTAGTATGGAAAAAAATTGGTTATCTCGACAATGAACATATTCCAAGTTTTGTTATATAATGACAATTTTTCTCCCTATTATGAGTCCCCTTAATTTACTAAAGATCATCAAATAATGAAAAACGTGCGGTGGAAGGGTAAAGGACTCGGTCAAAATGAACACGGTCATATACACCCAATCAATTACACACAACATCACGGTAAATATGATCTGGGTTTCAATGTATTCGATGTTGTTCCTTTATTAATTTAAGTGATAACTATGACACCAACTTTGATAGTGACACCTGGTCTACACATACCGTTTTCAAGGACTATGCTGAAACACATCTTTACTTTGAACATTTATCTGTTAATGTCATTGATTTTTGCCTACACATCTGAATCCCATAGACCATGGGCAATCCCATCATATGGTCATGGACATGTCCAAAAATGATGAAGTCATCAAATAATTCCTTAGAACTCATGATCAAATTCCTACTTCTGACCATAGAAAATGATTTGAAATCAATATAGATGAATTGACCTATTTTGGTGAAGAAATAAAATATTTAGATCCTTCACTTTCCAAAAATTTGGATCAGAAGCGCAAACAAAAAAATTCACAAAGTCAAAATCTCATCGTCACCTTATCAAACAAACATGTCAATAAAACATCTCAACATCACACACAAAAATCTTGTACCAACTCCCCCAAATCACTCAACATTGATGACTTACATCAACCATTAGCATCATTCTCCAAAAAGGATACATAGAAAATGCTTGTAGAAGAAACTAAAGACATAAACATTAGAACCATCGAACAACTAAAAATTTTATAACTTGGCATTAGTATTTCTAATCAATAATGAATAGAATTCACAAAAATCCTTATTGAATTCCAAGATATATTTACATGGACCTATAAGGACATGTCAGGCCTTGATCCATCTCTTGTAGTACACCACCTTGTGGTGCATCTAGAAGCAAATCCTATAAAACAAAAACTATGCAAAATGCATCCCTAAGTAGCATTTCTTTTCAAAGATGAACTCGAGAAACTCTTGGAAGATAACTTTATCCGACCTATTGATTATTCGACATGTATATCTAACATAGTTCCCATAGCAAAGAAAACCCCTGGAATTAGGATATGCACAATCTTTTGAGACATTAATAAGGCTTGTCCCAAATATGATTTTCCCTTGCCAAACATAGACATGATTTTTGGTTCTACAACAAGCCATGAAATGATCTCCTTAATGGATGGATTTTTTGGTTACAATCAAATATCTATTACTGAAGCGGATCAACATAAAAGAACATTTACTACACCATGGACCACCTTCTATTATAAGGTCATGCCTTTCAGTTTGAAAAATGCTGGTGCCACCTATCAATGAGCAATGACTATCATCTTCCATGATATGTTACATGATATCATGAAAGAGTATGTTGATGAGATATTATAAAAATGAAAAATGTGAATATGACATCTAGGTGTCTTGAGATGCATTTTTGATAGATTAGGTGATTAGAAGATTCATCTTAATCCAAAGAAATGTGTGTTCCATGTGACCTCTAGTAAGTTGTTAGGGTTCATTGTCTCACAGAGAGGCATAGAAGTGGATCCTACAAAATTCAAATGCATTATGGAAATTCATCCTCCTCAAAACCTAAAATAATTACGCAGTCTTCAGGGAAAAATCAAATCTATTCAACGGTTCATATCATAATTGGCCAATAAGTGCCATCACTTCAACCAATTACTTAAGAAAAATGCAAAATTCCACTAGAATCGAGATTGTCAAGAATATTTTACTAAGTTAAGAGAATAGCTCTTGAGCCCACCTGTTATTATGTCACCAGTTATGGATAAACCCATGTTTCTTTATACATTTTCCACTGAACATGCCATAGGAGCTCTATTAGCACAAAAAAACAATCAGGCAAAAGAACATGTTCTATACTAGCTTATTCAAACACTTATTGAGCATGAAGTACATTATTCCCAAATCAAAAAAGTATGCTTGGTGGTCTCCTTTGCATTCCATAAGTTACATCATTAGTGTTTCAATCACACAACTAAGTTGATTGCCAAGATTGATCCCCTCAAGTATCTCTTTTCCCGACCCATTCTCACAGGAAGAATTTCTAGTTGGGTCGTATTACTTAGTGAATTTGACGTTGAGTTTTCTCTGTAGAGAGCAATTTTATGATAGGCCCTTATAGACCAAATTTTTGAGGCATCCCTTCCTGACACAGAACCACTCCATTTTGCATTTCCTGATGAATATCTTCTGCACATAGACATCACGTTATCTTGGACTTTATTTTTTATGGATCTTGTAATCTCCATGGCTCAAGAGTTGGTATTTTTCTTATCACACCTAGCAGACATGTCATCCCTAAATCATTTTGATTAGAATTCCCATGTATGAAAAATATCACAGAATATGATGCTTTAATCATAGTATTAAAACTAGCTATATCTTCAAATCTTATAGAGTTATTTATATTTGGTGATTCTTTACTTATCATCAAACAAGTTACTGATGAATACCAAGTCAAGGATAAAAAATGTATCACATATAAGCACATGGTGGATAGCCTTCAAAGCTATTTTTGATTAATTATCTTTGATCAAATCCCCATAATTTGTAATAAATATATCGATGCTATAGAAACTATTGGATCCCTTTTAGAAATCACATCTAGTCAACCCCAGGCACATTTTATCATAGAAAATCTCTTAATTCCTATCTATTTTCTTCTTGATAACACTATGGTATGTAAAATTATGGGTCTGAATAACCCTTAGTACCATGATCTTTACACCTTCATCCCTGATAAAACATTTCCTACTGACATGAAACCAGTGCATATACCTACGTTAGCATAACGTGCTTCTCTTTACACCATTTTAGCAGAAACTCTTTATAAATGAGGATATGATAACACTCTGATCTGATTTCTTAATTAGGGAGAATCCTTAAGTGTCTTAAATGAATTCCATTCTAGTATCTATGGAGGGCACTCAAACAATATAGCCTTAGCCAAGAAAACCATGCAAGCTAGATATTATTAGCCCACCATGGAAAATGACGCATGTCATTATGTCAAACGATGTCAAGATTTTCAAAAGCATGGCAATCTTATCCACACACATTCAAAAACATTACAATCGATAACCACAGCATGGTCATTCTATCAATGGGGACTTGATCTCATTTGTAAAATCAGACCAACATTGTCCAACAAACATAATTTCATCATTCCCACTACCGATTACTTTACTAAGTGGGTGGAATCTATGCCTCTCACCTATCTTACTGGTAGCCAAATATCGAAGTTCATTTTTAATAAACTCATCTGTTAATTTGGTATTACATCTACTCTTGTCACAGATAATGGAAAATCATTTAAAAACCAAGATGTAAAAGACCTCGCCAAATGTTTTTGCATCAAAATTACGTGGTCCTCTCCATACTACCCTCAAGGTAATGGTGAAGAATAAGCAACCAAAAAGACTTCAAAATCCATCATGGAAAAAATAATGAACACCCATGGACGCAATTGGCATACTCAAATTTACCCCTCTTTGGGATTACAGTACATCTTACCGTACACCTACTGGAGCCACCCCATTTTCCATCATTTATGGTTATGAAGCCATTTTACCTATTGAGATAGAACTCCCATCATTAAGAATCTCCCTTAAAGATGTAATTAATGAGAATTAATATTGACAGTCATGGCGTCAACAGCTTGAGCTTCTCGATGAAAAATAACTTAATGCCCTCAATCATCTTCAAGTCTATCAAAACTGACTGCAACATAGTTATCATTAAAAGGTAAGACCCAGAGAATTCAAAATTGGCAACCTCGTTTTAAAAGAAAATCAAAATAATGCCACTAAAGAGTGATCAAAACAAGGAAAATTTGAGCCTAATTGGTTAGGACGCTATGTAATTGTACCCAAATTTGGCTTTGGAGCCTATAAGTTGGCCACTAAATATGGTCAAGAACATGATGAACCAATGAATGCAATTCATTTAAAGAAATTTTATCCTTGAGGAGTTCACTATTCTAGGAAACATTGACGTGTCCATTGTTCTTTTTGTCTAGATTATCTCTGAATAACTTAAAGTTATTCATTTCCATTGGCAGATATTTTTATTATCAAAATCACATCTTCATATTTATCATCATGAGATAGGTGTTAATATAGATCCTATTAAGTTTGTGAGCATCATACTTCTTATAATATCTCCCATTTTTAGTTTCTTTCACCTATGGTCATACCTAGAAGCTTACTAATGGTAATATATTCCATTCAAAGAAATTCTCTCTTTCATAACAAAGCTCAAAATTTCTATACCTAGTTCATTTGATCATCCATCTCAGTCTTCGGTGTTGAACCCTTGTGTCCTACTAGTCGTATGGGGCTAAGATTGGGGGAAAAATTTCCTTCCCAAAAATTAGAGCACTATTGTAAAATTCCATCAATTCAATTAATTATCAGTAATTCATTGTCGCATCTTTCGTCCTTCATAGTCTTTGGTGTTGAGCCCACACTTCTTACTAGTAGTGTGAGACTTGAAATGGTGTAATATGCCCTTACTCATCTACGTCTTTTGTTTGGTTATCAACCCTTGCCTCTTACGTGTGGCATGGGGTAAAGTGTAGAGGTTCATTCTCATAAAAGCATAAAAATATTGCAAAAAACATTCAAAAATTCAAGAAAAAAAATAAAAAACATTAAAAAATAAAAATAAAAATGAAACTTAATCACCTATGTTTTTCCTTTGGTGACGTTCCCTTGATTCTTACTATTAGCATAGGGAAATGCATAGGGATTCATTTCAAGAATACAAAATATTACAAATTTGAAGGTGCTTACAATTATATAATCCCCAAAGAATTAATGTAGATGCCTAAGTGAAGAGAGAACTATCCCACCACCTCATATCATACCAATCAGCAGGCCACATAACTGTCTAAGTCTAGCATGCGACCCATAGAGTTAAAGTGATTTTTGAAACCTGTTTCGTGACGTTAAGAAGAATTGAGTCAACATTTCCCAAAGGGGTTGTTAGCATTTTTCTCTGTATTTTTTATTTATTTGTTGCATCCTTCTTGATTCTCGGTGATGAGCCCTCACATCTTACTAGTCATGTGGAGTCAAGAATGGAGCTGGAATTATTTTCATCATATCATCACCAACATATCCTATAAATTGAATGAGAATTTTTGTGTTATCTAGAGCATGAGTTACCACTAGAAACATGGTACATATGGACAATATCCTGGTTTATCACCTCTCAAAATAAGTATGCATTCTGGTCCATAAATTGCCAACAGCAGTGTAAAAATCTAAAAACACTAGAAAATCATCAAAAATCCAAAAATCCAAAAACATTATAAAATTTCCAAAACTCCAAAAAAAAAGTATAAAAATACAAAAATCCAAAAATATTAGAAAATATCCAAAATACGAAAAACATTTGAAAACTTTTCAAAATTCAAAAAACATCCACAAAATCACAAAATAAAAATAAAATAAAATAAAATATTATAAAAAAAAATTGAACTCCACAAAATCACAAAAACTCTAAAATAATCAACACAATTCATCCTTTGAACTATTATCCCTGATGAATGATCCAATCACCTTATGACTATCAAATTCAAACAACTTCTCCTTGCGTTAATCCATGCTTGATACAAATCCGGCTCTCATTGTTTCTTTGTTTGAGGAAAATGACTGAATCCTTTTTATGTCCTTGTACCCCTTCTTGGGGGCACATCCGATCAATCCTCACTATGGAACATTTTAGGGACATGAAATTATTTGATCTTGTGTTGGATTATTAGTTAGAATTTATTAATTACTTTCTTGAATCTTGATATATTATATGGGGCATCTTGATTTTATGTATTCTGGTGTTCTCTTTAATATACTTATGTTATGTGATTCTATATGGTACTTGGGCAGCATACTTTCTTGATGGCCTCTATTTATGATCTCTTCCACTTTCATATCATATTGGGGAATCAAAAAATTTTGATTGCCCATGTCTTTGCTATCATGCATATTACAGTCTACTCATCCTAATCTTTTATATCACGACGCATCTTGTTATGTGCTATATTAAAATTAAGATAATTTTCGTCACGTGAGTATCTTCCTACCTGATCAAAATCTTACTTTGCACCCCATCCATTCACCTGTACTAATACATTTCCAAGTTTGGTAATCCTACTTGATCACCGCTATAGTTTTCGAATCCTACTTGAATATCTTTCTCAAGTAGCATTGACTATCTAGTAGCTCCTCTTCCCCATCATGATCAGCATGTATTTGATCCATTCATTTGCACTCCTCAATTCTACTCCTCCGCCACTTATCCCCATATTACCCTTCTCAAAATTCCTATCCCCTCTCAATCATTTGCATTCTTTCCTTTCACTCTTCTACTTTTTGCTTGACAATATTACTTAATAACCCCTTCTATGTGCGACGATTGGTAGATGTATACCCTCTCTCTAAGATCTTTATGTTGTACAAGCTTCTCTACCATATCCCCTCTCATCAAACAAAAATCACCACCACACACATCTTTCCATTCCACCTCTTCTGCTACTCATTTTTGCATCATTACTCTCACCACGCGGGAATCCCAATTAAGGATTCCCCTCACACTCTCTACCCTCCACCATAGATATTCCACCATTCATTCATGTTAATCTCCTTTGTTTTCTTTCTTTATTTTTATCACCTCCTTTTCCACTCAGGCATACATCACTCACTCTTTTCTCATCCTTCCCTGAATCCATCTTCTACCTTATCATCTTACTTACACACTCTCATAGTATGGAAAATTCACTTCTGGGTTCCCCGTCATTCCATTTTTTCATAGCCCATTCCCACCAACTCTATCATTATTCTTCTTCAACTTGGTGATCCTAATTAACCATCCCTACCACATGGAAATCATACTTAAGAGTCCCTCTTAAGGTTTATATTCCCTATGGCTTTCCCCCCATGCATCATATCTCCCCCATCTTATTTCTCCTGCCTCTCATCACAATCATATTATTTCACCAACCATTCCACCCCTGTACCCATTACAATTTTGTCTTTCTCCTTACATATCATTCTTGTCAGTTTGGCAAACTTACTTAACAACTCTGGTGGCATAACGATCTTACTTAAGAGTCTCTCTTAAGGATGACCCATCATCTTGCACTCACCCATCACTCTACATGCTCACCATCTATATTTTATCTTCATTCCCCATCATTGCATCTTCTTATCACCATTATCACAATCCTCTGTTTGGAAATCTTACTTAACCACTGACACGACATGGCGATCTCACTTAAGATTCCCTCTTAAGGATGATCTTTCTTCTTGCCTTTCCTCATAACTACAAATCTTTACCTTTCACAATTTTTCTGGCATTCCCCATTATCACATCTTGTCACCTCCTCTTCCATTCTTACAAACACCACTTATCGCTTTCCCACTTTTCATTTCCATTATCCCTCACTTGGTAATCTTACTTAACCCCTTCAATTGCATGACAATCTTACATCAAGGTCCTCCCTATGCTAAAATCATCATTCTGAACTTCTCCCTCACCTCCTTATTTGTTTACTTTGTTGATCACTTCTTCAACCTGTTCTCTCCTACCAACCACATTTTCCTCCTACCATTATCCTTTCTCCACCTATCATCTTGTCACGTATGTTTACTATCTTCTGCCTATAACCATGTTCCTTTCTCCCATTTTTTTCTTTCTTGATCCATCATCCTTCATACCATTTCTTCCCATTCTTTTAATGTCTTGTTTCTTCATCCTCACCTCATTTTTCCTCATCTTATGCATCCTCTCCTTGCTTTCACCTAGTCACAACTCATCCCTCACATTTTCTTTACTCTTTTCACTTCATATTTTCAAATTCTCCCACATATCTACCCCCATGCTTACTCGCCTTTGTTGTTAACATTTCTCTAACATTATTTCATCATCATCTTTTATTCCTGCATTAATAATTGTTAGTGGAATTTCCCTAAAAATCATCAATTCTCATTCCACATGACCTCGTTCACTCCCTTGGACCTTCTCGATTTTCCCTTCATTCCTTCATTTATCTTGGCCCACAACTCATTGTTAGTGGGCTTTCCTTAATGTCCATTCATTGGTATTACTCTTTCCATTCCTTGTTACCTTTCTCGCTTTCTTCATTTTTTCTCTCGTCCTTCCCCACCACTCATTATTAGTGGACTTTCCCTAACGTCCCCTCACTGGAATTACCTCTTATATCCCCCATTCTATTTTCTTTCCCATTCTTTTCTCCCACTCCCACCCTTTCTTGTTGCTTCTTCCCCACCTCTCCATCTTCCCTTCACCCTCTTCAATATATTTACCCTCTTCATCATACATCCTTTGTCTATTGTCTTATAATCCTAGTATCCTCATTTCATGCATCTCCCCATCTTTACCAATATTTTTTATTCCTCCCCTCTTTATTCTCTTTGCATTCCTCACACTACTCACTCTACAGTTATTATCCCCATTCTATATTCCCTTCGTTCTACATCATTTTCTTTTTTATCCTCTTCTCTCTCCCACCCTTTGTCTTATTTCACTTCTTTTGTATCATCTTCTTCCCCTTTTTACCTCATGTTTCCTCCTTGCTTCCCCATCGATAACCTGGCTCTTCAGCATTATACCATCTTTTTTATCATCTCACCCTCCACATGCATCTCCATGTGGTCTGTTTCATATTATTTTCCTTAGTCTTCCTCACCAAGACTCGGTTCTTTCATTCTTCTCCATATATTCACTCTATCCTCCTCTCCTCCCCCATAATTTTCACATTTCTTCTTAATACCCATCCTTTTCTCTACCACACCTACCTTTTTGTTTATTATGTACCCATTTCTCTTCTTTTCTCTAATCTTTTTCACACTTTCCTTGCCCCTTATAGTTTCTTTTTTTTCTCCTTTCTACCTCTTCTTTTGTCTTCTTTCAATTTTTCATAAATTTTACCCCCTACTCCCACCTCATATTCTCCTTATGTATCTTTCCCCATTGCACATACCCTTGTCTTTTTCATATTCTACTTCTACCATTTATTTATTTTCTCATCTATATCATATCTTTCATTTTTCTGCATTCCTCTTTATCTCAGTTGCTTCCTCCATAGGACACATATCTCTCTACTTCATAATTTCACCCTCTTCTCTATCATTTTCTTCTCTTATTCTTGGTTTTTCTTCATCATTTCCTTATTCCCCTATCAGACCTCTCTCTTGTTCTCTTCTACCTCTTTCATTTACTTTTCTTTCTCTTCTCATAATCAACCACCACTCATGTCCATTCCATTTTCTCTTTCACATTGCATCATTCCACACATCCTCATGCCTAGCATTCAAGGTTGATTGAATCCTTTCGCCATTTTCATCGTGCGTCCATTCCATTTTTTTACACCCCATTCTCATCATCCTTTCTGTAGAATTAATCTCTAATATTTTCGAGCACTTCATCATATATTCCATCCTCGTCAGCATGCTCGAGGGGGCATCATCACATTTGTTCACAATCACATCTTCTCATGACATTTTTTTCTTGAAAGATACCATGACATCTGTCATCCACCACCTTCTACTCTCCCCAAAAAACATCCGCTCTACTTTTTCTTAGGAAAATTAGATTGAATTCTTCCCCCATTCTTACAAGAGAATTATTTTTTATACTTATTAAAGAATGCTTTCTATTTTCTTCCTTCTTATCGAAGGGACACCTTCCTTAAGAAGAATCTCTTCAAAAACCTTCCATCTTGCCATATGGGGAATATTCATTCACCTTGTCTACTTTCTTTGAAAGGATACTACTTTTATAATACCCTTCCAAAGAGGGGAAAATGTAGACACCTTAATTTAAGACCTTTTCCAAATTAGTTAATTTCCACAATCAATTTACCACAAAAATCCCCATAAAATTAATCAATTATAATCGGTTAATTAATCCATTTCAACTCCTAAAATAAAACCAATCTTCCTCACATGCAAAATATTTCCTATGTCCCCCATTTGAGAATTAAAAATACAAGTTTAATTCTCACCCAATCCTTTTTGTCCCCCACCAACTTAATCATGCCCTCATTTTCAAACAACGGTCACTTAAATCCCCTAACTTAATCTAATTCCCAAGCTTTAAATACAGCATTACCACCCCCCCCCCCCCCCCCCCCCCCATCTAAACACACGAAGAATAAACCTAAATGCTCTATCTAAGTTCTTGCATCCTTTAAGAAAAAAGCATCCCTCCACCTTGTCCTAATGCCCAAATAGCCTCATCCCGAAGCACCCAAAATCCATAATCCTTTTATCCATTTGGTGCAAAGTAAGTAGATCATTGTTGCAGGAAGGCATAAATCTATTTTGAGAAAAGAACCTACGTATCATGCAATCAGCGCTCATCCATGTTTCCATGCACAATCTGAGGTTTCCTATGGAATCACGAAGGAGGAGGTATTATTGCTAGTGTTTTACTTTCTTGTTAGTAGTGTACTTTTTCTAGATCACAATAAGTTCAAGACCCCTCCTTCTACCAATGCAATGATACTTTATCAGGGATCTGTTAACACTCTTGAGGTTGTTTCATCTGTTACCATGTAGTGTGCCTCTTCACCACCTCCTTTCACATCCATTTTACTTATCAAAAACTCCTCTTGGCATAACATTCTTATCAATTCTACTTTCTTAGATACTATTTATACAATTTAGGGCTTGTTATCACCGAATCATAACACCGTATGGTTTTGATAAGTGTGTTTTCTTGAGCTCACAGTTTGATTAGATTACATGGGTACTATCTCCAATTTGTAGGACTTGCTACTTGAGATAGACCTCCAAAAAAAGCTAGTTCTTAATCCTAAACTACCTGCCACAATCCACTCTATTGCAGGAAAAACTATCTTTCCTAATCTAACTTTCCAACGAATCAGGGGGAGAGAGTGCATGCAAAAAAATCCTACACTAAAGTGGTGATACACCATAAAATGAGAGTGTGAGGATAGTCTTTCAATTTGTGGAAAGTAGGAGCAAAGTGCATACTAAGAGGGGTGATAACAGTTCTCCACAGAATAGAAAATGCATTCACAGCAATATTCCATACATGCACATTAAGAATGAATTCTTACAAGAGCACAAGATGGACACAATATATATGCAATAAGATTGAAGGTGCAAGAGGAATGTAAAAAACACAATAGGGGAAGAAGTATCAACAAACTTGTATTTATTGCTTCATTGATATACATAATCCAATCTATTACAGAATATGGGCCTAGATCACCATGCAAGGAGTCCACTACAAGGGCTTGTAACACATTGGCTTCACAAAAAAAAATTGACAGAGTTTTGCTACTCAAAACTACCTCCCTTAAATTGAGCCCAACACTTTAATTTATAGAATTTTGAGAAGAGAGAGAGAGAGAGGGAAAATGAGGATCCTAAAATCTGTCCGTCAACCATTTACAAGATGTATTAAATGACGTGAAATGATGTTCTGTTTCTTGCAAAAGGCCCACCATTATGTCCCCTAACTTGCAGTAGTGAGAAATGTCATCCCATGCTCTATTGAATGCATCCCAACTATGAAATAAAAATCATTCTTTTGGACGACGAACATTTTCTAAAAAATCACCATCGATTATTCACCAAATTATGAATTTCTTGATTTCTATGCGTCATTCTCAGAGCCATGATTCCAACGGTAGAAATTTTGTTTTTTTGCTGATAAATGTAAAATTTATGGTCTTTTGAGTGCGGGTAGCTATTTTTGGTCTGCCAGACATTTTTGTCATTTAACGGGACTGAGTATTTACTTTACTAGAACTTAATATGTTTCTTTTATTTTTATATATCTACACTCAATGATATTAAAAAATCCATTTCTATAGTGTTTAGGACATCGTGATCATCCCAGAAAGTCAAATTTTGTGGAAATTAGAGCTCGGGGGCAAAAGTTATGGTCATTTGAAGTTCATGAGGGTCATGCATTGAGTCTTCCTTTGTATGCGAGCATTTCAGCTATATTGGATCCTTGTGTCGCAGAAAAAAACCTTCGATCGACCCACAAGCCTCCTTCTGTGGAAAAATCAAAAAAATTAGGTACTCGACAAACTCGTGTCCCGTCGTTGACTAGGCCATCAAGGTCGTTGACCGCCTCTTTGCTCGCATTCACTCAACCGACCTTGCAAAATCAGACAAGTCAAGTTTTTGGGTCCCAACTGTCCCACATGTACTTGTGCTACCTAGACCACTTTGACCTAACTTTTCTGCATAAAAAAGGAATGCGGTCATTTTGGCTCTGCAGTTCCCACCTGTCCCAATGTCCCGTGGACCGTGCAGACCAAATATACTTGATTTTGCTGATTTGAACTACCTGCGGCAATTTTTGTTTTTTGGGTCATGGATGTCTCGCTCATACTTGTGTGGTCTGGGCTTCAAAAATCTGATTTTTCCACACAACACTAGCACGGGCCGAATTTTTTACATTTTTTTTAATTTTTTAACTTCTTGGATTATTATTTTTTTGCTAGAGGAGTTAGAGAAAAGAGGAGAGGAATGTTAAAAGCCTAATTTTTCACTTTTCCATCTTTTCTGCTTGTTCCAGCATTAGGAAATATGCAAGTTATCCAAATTATCTCGAGGGGTGAATTTGGGATAATAGGGTTTAACTAGACTTGGTTTAACACTTAATTATATCTTACCACTAATACACTCACCTCATCTTTATCACGACTATTTTCACATTAAGGACACTTATGGCCTTTGTGTGTTTCATTTGACGATCTTCGTTTCCCATACTCCTCGCACTTCTCCAATGACACTTTAGAAATATCTACTTGAATATACTTGAAGTACTTTAGAAACAAACCACACTTTTCTCATGTTTCCTATGCCATTGGAAATGTCTTCATATGTAATGACTCATCTCCCACTTACGGTCTAAATATTTCTCATTGGTAAGTGCATGAATTACCACCATTACCCTTCACTGATTAAGAGTATGCCATGTGTTTACACATTACGTCATAATGGTTCTTTATACGATCCACCTCATTCTATTTCTTATCCTGTCTCTAATTATGCTAAACTAGGATTTGATCACGATAGTGATGATCTTTTAGATAGATTCATGTGATTTTATTCACGACCACACACTTCAAGGTCATAGAATTCAAACCCCACATATTTGCATCATCATGCATCAATCTCCTAATATGCACATACTCCTCATAGGCATCGACCATTACCCGATGACACACTCTTATGCTTCGGTTCACACTTTATTATTGAGGGCATACTACACATGAACCCCACACACTACACAGTAGGCACTAAAAATTGTTTCTCTCAACACATCTTACACTACATCTTGCATCTTATATATTATATCTTTAATTTACCCTACATTATTCATATTTTGACATTCTCATATCTATACATCATACATACTCTACACACAATACTATTATTCATCACACATGTGTCACACTCCTATTGTTTATGTGTCTTGTGTTACATACTACTCATCTTATATACTACATAGCGCACACTTCACACTAATCGTATATATACACATCTTGTATTGCATTCTATACATCCCATATCACACATTTTACACATCACATGGTCATCTTTCATCATCACATATATTACATCTTCTTCTACGCGTTGTACTCATTAACCAATGACACACTGTACTCTCACATTCCGTACTGGAATGTTAATGGTATACATCACAAATGGACCCCATCACATTCACACATTCACCATTCAACCTTCTATTATATGACATTCCTAGGTTATTGACATATGTTATAGGCTAAACAGTCACCTATCCCATTATCTGGTCATTGTTTATTGTTTAGGCTACATCACCACTCGCTATATGCATCTTGTAGTGATATAAGATTTAGGATAAATCATCACTCCTTTGACCATATTGTCATGATATACACTTCAACTATATGGTCACATGCAAATTATCTCTAGGTCACATATCATCAACACACATGTACACTCATCACATCGTGCTACACACAACACACAATTTGACCATTTCCCGCTGATGTATTATTGCTTTTGATGCATTCTTGACTATTGAAGGGGAAAAAAATGAACCTCACTACATAAAACTTCATCCACTTAGGGGGCATGCAGCTCCTATCATCAATCTAGTATTTCATTCCATCAATCCACATCATATTACAGATCTTGGTCGCACTTACTTTTTCTTACATTTTCTTATTCATGGTCATCTTGTTACATAGGATAGATAGGTATCTTATATGTCATTATGTTTACCATACACACATGTGCATTCACATCCCTTTCTAGTTATGATCACATGTACAAGGATTCTACATGCAATGTTGATGTTTGGCACACTACTAGTCCCACAATGGTTACTAGGGTCATATTCATTCGTGTACTCCAGGTTTTATTGTTTCATTTTGTGCTTATCAATTTACATTATTTTTTATACACACTCTTGACATATGGGTTATCTTTCTAACATGCTAACAGGTGCTTCATTCGCAGCATTTTTTTTGTAGGATTGCTTGTTAGCATGGCTATTTGTTATCTTTACTTGTTTCTCATTGTTTGATATTGTAGGCAGGCCCTGCCCTTTGTTTGGTGTACACTCTTGTTTTTTTATGTGGCCACTATCACCTTAAGTATCTTGCAACATCGTGAGTATTATGACATATTTGCATCCTAATTTTCATGGTCTATGATTGGATTCTTGCATTTTTACTTACATTCTCTAGCTTACACATTGTTTTGGTATCTTACACTTGTCTTCTACATGCATGCTTATTCCTACTAACACTTGTTTTACTATACATTTGTTTACGTGCACCTTGGATTTTGCCAAGCACATTCCCTTCCTCCTGCAGGGCATAGTTTACACAGTCAGTCCTCTTTTGCGGCCACATACTCCTATATGTGAGGTCGCATGTACCCCCAAAGAGAGGGGCATAGTTTGGAGTTTACAAACTATATCGGTACAGTTGAATTCTTATTTTAACTTCTATAACATAGTATGTTATACATCAAGTGGGTTCATACCAGTCTATAGAACTCTGATACATAGCATATTTTATAGGACATGTTGTCCTTAACATTCTTGGGAGAAGTTATAGGTTGGAGGATACAAAAGAGTTTCCTTCCTACACTACTTGTTGAAATAGGATTCTTGTTAACTCATGATATTTGATGATACGCTATGAGGATAGGCATGAGGTTATGAATGG
Organism: Taxus chinensis; assembly: GCA_019776745.2. NCBI lineage: Eukaryota > Viridiplantae > Streptophyta > Pinopsida > Cupressales > Taxaceae > Taxus > Taxus chinensis. The sequence continues at coordinate 216,008,889 of CM034147.1, forward strand.
ACTATACTTTTATATAAATACATTGTTATCCTATATCTAAAAATTGTTAAAAATTATTAATTTCATTTGGGGGTTACTTTTACCTTGTATTATTTAGATAAGTTGACAATTATGATGGGTTTGTTATGATTGTTTGAAATTTATTTGAAGAGTGGTTTCGATTATGTTAACAAGTATTATAAATATTAAATTACATAGAAAAAAAGAGGTTGAGCTAATATACCATGGTGATCTCTCCCAAAACCATATCGAGCTCAAAGATGCAATGTTGAGATGTTAAAATCAAAATGTACCAACAATAAAATAATTGCAATCCACAACAATAGAATGTCGAGCTACAACAAAAAAATGGCATGCCGCCAATATCAGGAAAAAAAACTCCAACAAAATTGAGTTCATTATCATGGCAGCCACACAAAACTAGGGTTTTAAAAAAGAAACTCCTCCACAAAATGATTCTCAAATGAAAATAAATTTTAGGTTTTTAACCCTACTGAGTATTTGACTAAGTGTTCCATAACCATGGTTCGGGCTACTTAATTTTAAAAAAAACTCTTTAATCATCCTTGCCAAGTTTCCCATGTGGGTTAGCTTTATTAATAATTTCAATTATTGTAAATTTTTTTCCTAGGTGACCATGGAGGGAAATCATGTTTATCCTAGGTCAAACTTGAGCAAATCATTACCTCATTTGTTGCAAAAAACCAAAAGGAAGACCACTTTATTTCCTTATTTTTTTCTAAGGACCAAATAATTTCCCTAATATTTAAAAAAAGGGAGGTCGAACATTATGATAATGCCACAAAAACTTAGAATCTTGTCCCCCTTGTAAATAATTTTCATGATAATAATTGTATGATTATTATTGCATAATTTAAATTTAATTGTAAGGGTCGAATTATGCAAATAAGAGCTAGAATTGAGTGTATCTACAACTACCCTCTAACTGAAGGTTCAAACTCAAATTTGAAGTGTTCCACTTGAGAGAGGGAGTCGAGTCACTCTTAATTTCTAGGAATAAACAGAGGTGAACTAGGGATAACTAGAGCAAACTGAATTTTTGAGAAGTTCCAGCTCCACTTCTCTTCTTCTTACTTTTCCCTTCTCTTTTCTACATATACCCATGATTTTGATCATTTGAGGGGGACTTATGATTTTTTCATGTAAATGATCTACCATATTTTGTACTCCAACACCTATTTGATGCAATAAAAGATTGAATTCCTCCATTTGCAAGCTGAATTGAAGTGTGTTACATGTGTCGATTGGTATGATTCAGTGAATGTCTTATTTCATTTGCATGTTTATGAATATCATCACCTTCATAATATGTTTCGAATATTGTACATGTAATTTTAAGTGAATGTATAGTTTATTGATTAGTTTAGAAGTGGAAAATAATTTCAAATTTTTCATCCCATGCTATATTAATAGCTTGTTCATGCCTTTTGTGAAATTCTTATGTGAAATTCAGTCAAACAACAAATGAAGTTATATTTAGAGGTCTTGAAGGGTCTAATAGTGTGTCTTGTGCAGTCATAGAGTCTCAAACATTAGTCTATTACCTTAATTTATATGTTATTTTTGATTTTATGTTATTTATCTCCTTTATCCCCAACCAGAAAATAGTTTAAGTGATTGATGTAGGGAACCAACCCACTCTGGAGGTTCTTTCAAACTTGATTCACCCACACTCTAAAAATATCCAATTGAATCAAATGAAGAGAAGGACTACCTACACCTCTTCAACTCAAAGTGCTCTTAGAAACTGATAACATTTCTTTTGTCTTCTAGGTTCACTCGGTGTCACTTTGATATATTCCTAGTTGTTATATGCATTGTTAGTCCATCTTAGATCAATGGATTTAAATGCCTTGATCACGAAAAAATAAATTTGAGGTTTGGTTTATGAAAACATATATAAATCACTTTTGTATAAAATTATACTTATCCTAAAGGGGTCAGCGAAGCAATAGAATTATCCCTTCCTCTAAAATAATAGTTGAAGAATTTCTCACAATGACTAGTTTTTCTTTCATAGTCTTCCCCACTCATATTTTTAAGACTTAACTCTAAATGCATGATTTATTATAAGAATATTAATATGCATTTTAATAACATCATGGAATTGATCATATGGCTCTAAAAGCACCATTGTTTCAAAAACCCTATTTAAGTATTTATAAATACATGGGTTACTACCTGAAGTCTGATATTCATCTTAGTTTATTACTCAAGATTCCAATTTCATTCATTATCAATTCATAACATAAAAAAATCCCATGTGTCAAATATGCCTAGATTCAAGTCATCTTGGAACTATTTATTGAACTTTGAACAATTCATTCATTAAAACATCTAAATCCACTTTTGCTACAATGATTAGTTTATTTCTATAACTCTTAGTTTCTCATTACTTGATAAACATCATTCTCCATTACCAAGTAGGTTTAGTCTTCGGTAACATATAAATCACAATATATAATAATTATTACATCAATTATAGTGTTGTTACTATAAAAGTGGACCTCCTACTAAAATAACTCCCAATAACATAATGGAATCAAGGTCTTGGGCTATTGGTGAGTTACAAGTAGTTTGTAATCAAATTCCTAAGTTCCATTCCCATTGATTACATTTTATGCTTTCATAAAGTGGTCATGGGGATACCTTGTGGTAGAGGTAAAAAATTTCCATATGGACCAATAGAAACATAGTAGGGCTACCCGAATGTGGATCGTTTGGTGGACATGAAGGACCCACTCTCACCTTCAAGTCCCACTTAGAGAAAGTAATCCTCTACTACTCTAGTTCATATCTCTAGTATAATGAAAGTGTTTACCATCAAGAGTTTTGGGTCGTCCTATCTAAAAATTTTAATTGATGGTAAAAGGGTTTTTTATGCAAACCATGCCCTAGAACAACAAAAGGGTCAAAACCCAGATATTACAAAAAAAATGCAAAATGAAGAGGGTCTAAGAACCCAGATAAAAAAGGAAGGTCCAAGGAAAAGGCATCCAAACTACCCAACATAAAAAAACAAGAACAGAATAGGATTGTATCCAACCCGTAGTCAACCAATGGCCTATACTCAGCTTAAAAACATCATGCCCCAACCCAAATAAATCAATAAGAGGAACAAGACAAGACTCATACCTTGTTTGAAATGATGCTAGGTTTTGTTTTGGTGTGTCCTTTATTTCTCATATCCACCACTACCTAAATATCGTTAGCATATTCCATGAAAATTGAAAGAAAAACTTTACAAAAATTGATAGAAATGTGACTCTTAATGAGGGATGGGGCATAATCCTTCATAGATTCAGTAGATGCCTTTTGGGAAGAAAAATCCTTCATATCCCCAGTATAGGTGAGCGGATTAGAGATATGTGGATCCTTCTCTAGAGAGGTCAAAAATCCATCCTTGTTATCTTTCTTTGAGGGGCTTAACGATTCCTTAATTGGGTATGATTGGGATTAGATCATAATATGCTTTGCAAGAGAGTCTTTCCACCATGCTGGTCTTTCCTTCCATCTGGAATACTCACAGTCATCTGAAAGATGGCCTGTTTGTAAACACCTCTAGGATTCGAAGGCTAAAGCCTCATAGTCTAACCCCTACACCCAATGTCTCTCACTAATTTACAGATTAATTTCTATTGTAAGGGATTGGGGGGTGTTAAGATCTTCCTATATTCTAGAAAAAATTGTATGAGTCTTACCAAAGGTTTTATCATCTATAATTCCCCATTCAACGATACTCCTATTCATTCTTTAGTGACCTTGTTGCTAAGCGTTGAATGTTCTTGTGCTTCTATTGATATTCAGTTGGCTTCACCCTTGTCACAGAGAATAATTAGCATCCTCCCTCTTCACCATTTCTTCTTGTGTCATGTTGATGTTTTCAGTTGTTGGCCCCTACAACGTCCTTTATAATTGTCCTACTAAAGGAAATCCGTGTTCTCAAATTTTCAAGATTGACTATCGGTCATTATTAATATCAATAATAATTATTTTTAAGTTGTAAAATTAATAATAAAAAAATGATAATAATGATACTACCAGTTTATTTTTCGATCGTCCATTATTTTATATTATTATTATTTTATTTTATCGTCGATTGTAATAGATATTAATAATCATTATCTCTAAGTCATTTTTTTGTATTGTTTTGATTGTTTCTGTAGACCAAACCTCATTCCGTGTTGAAGAAGGGATTACCCCCATCGTGGTGTCATGGTTAGTCGTCACCCGTGTTCACTTTCAAAACGTCAACATCTAGTTTTCTTCCCCCTTGGTCAATTAGGCCAACTTGCATGTCATTTCAATCATTTAAATTAAAGGAAATTATGTTTTTTTTTCTCCCTCTAGCATGCCAGTTTGTATGCATTTTAACCTGCTTGATTGGCGTAGGTATTGGGTTCCTTTCTTCCTCAGTTTCTAACTTGTGAATGCGTATTGAGGTTTTTTGTGGCACAAATTTTAAAGGGGCCATTTATTAATTCTCAAATTTATGCTTTCACCTACCACAATTTTACCACTTTAGCAGTGACCTGGCCTTGTCACGTGGGTGTCACCAAATGGAATTAATTGTTGATTGGGTGCTAGTTTTTTTTCCTTCTTGAAAAAGATCTTGGGTATGTACTGGCGAGGGGGTGGTATTTTGTGGCCACCTAGCATTTGTTTAATTCTTTAAAGGATACATGCCTTGTGCTGAGCTTGGTCTTGTTTCCCCATTTGGAGACTGGCTGCATACATTTGAATCAACTCAGGTGTTGAGTAGACCTTGTTTTGCAGTAAATATTTTGAAACCTTCTTGCATTGCTTGTCCCAGACATATCCCTGTCTTCTTATTTTTCGCACACATCCTATGCCACCAGAATCCTGTAGTGGTGTTTTGGGTGCCCAAAAAGCTCGTGGAAAAGGAAATTAGACCCGGGGTTGATGTTGTGGGACTTCTTGGTGAAGGTATGAGTTGTGTAAGCTCGAACTAGGCATGTTAAGTCTAAACTTTGCAATGTTTTTCTACCCTTTTATAATTTCAAAAAGTGAATGGTTCTCCTCCCTGTAATGAAGTCTAGAAATGGGATTTTGTGGTTGTTTATATTTTCTTTGAGTGTACTAGTTGTTCCACTATATCTTCTTCTAAATCACTAGTTTTAGATGACTTAAAAGAAGGGATTCCCTTTATTTTACTCTGTTACATTCCTTCTAATAGGGAGTTGTATTTACAGCTTGAAATTATTACATTTATTTTATCATCGTGTTAGTAAATCCTATTGCAATCTCTGGCTCACCCAGTAAAATGGATTTCTTCTAGCAAGCTTTAAGCTAACACTTGATAGCCTATCTCCTGTTATTTTAATTTGTGGGAATACTAGTTGGCTTGTTTTTGGGGTTTCAAACTCTTGGAAAAAATGTGCGTACCTCTATTACCTACTACAGGAAGCAGGAAAATATTATATATTTTCTCTTTTATCCTCCTTGCTCGACAAACAAGTTACAGTTGTATCATTTTTTTAATGGTATTCGGTGATCCTGTTTTTCGTAAAAATGTTTGGTGTTGAAAGCCTGTACACCCCATCCTTATAATAACAATGCAAGGTTACTATGTCGATTGTGATGTGGGTTTCGTTATCAAAGGGAAGGAGACTTCGTGGTTTTTTTTGTGGATCCGAAATTAATGGGAATTTAACCGGTGCTGGATTTTTATGCCCACTCCTACCACAATATTATCAGTATGCCATTATTGCTTAGTCTTCCTCTTATTTTGGATGGTCAAATGATTCTCATCTAGGTCTCAATGAGGTTGCAGGAAGCTAATTTTCCTAATAATATAAAATATATACTCATGTATATAGTTTATTGCTGCTTGTATTTGGTTCAACATAGTTTATTTAAAAGTGTAATGGAACTCGTGGCAAGGAATTATAGAGATTGGAGTATCGATGGTGTTTTACCTATTGTGTATCAAATCCCTTGGATTTGAACTCAAATAACATATATTTATCAGACTTGTTTATAAAATGTTCAGTTTTCTAGCTTTGTTTAATGTAATCATATCACGGATATACATGATATTGTGGCCTCCATGACCAATTAATACTTTTCATTCTATATTTTTTCTAAGTTTCGAATCTTGAAAGCGATGTCATTTTCTTTTGGGAACTATGACTAGATGGACCAAGTACTTGGATTCTTTCTACTTTGAGTGGTCTCCTCGGCTAGAGGGGATTGATGTATTTGAAAGGGGAGTTTCATAATCCTTGCTATGTTATAATTACTCTTACTTGAACTTGGTCAAATAATTCCTTGTTGAGAGGCTATTCAAAGTATGTGAATTGTTAGTGAACATCTTATTAATGATCAAAAGTTTATGACCAAACCTCTTTGTTGCATTTAGGATTTGAATTGTGTTTTGGATGACTATAGTCATTGTTGAAATAAGACTCTTGTTAACTCATGATATTTGATGATACATTATGAGGAGAGGCATGAGGTTACAAATAGAATATACTTTTATATAAATACATTATTGGCCTAGGTCAGAAAATTGTTAAAAATTATTAATGAAATTTGGGGGTTACTTTTCCCTTATATTATTTAGATAAGTTGAAAATTATGATGCGGTTGTTGTTAAGATTAATGTCTTTTTGTAATTATTTTAAATGCATTTGAAGAGTGGTTTCGATTATGTTAACAAGTATTACTTTTAAGTATGTTACAAGTTTATCTTCTATGACATAGTTGGTTATACATCAAGTGGATTCATACCAATCTATAGAACTCTAATACATAGCGGATTCTATAGGACATGTTGTCCTTAACATTATTAGCATAATTTATAGGTTAGAGGATACAAAATAATTTCCTTCCTACACTACCTTGGTCAATGGTGTCATAATGCCCAAAAAACCGACAAGTATAAAGATTTCTTCATATTCGCAGGGAAGCAGTTACAGTTCAGAGAATATCATAACTTTCTCCCTACACTTCTTTGGCCACAATCATGTGAGATTACCCAAAAAAATATCACTTCACTGACAGTTATAGGATATCATTTCTATACCCATTTCTCTCATCATGGATCAGGTGCAGATGTTCCTTTTTCATTTTCCTATTTCCATTACAGTCTTTTTACTATGTACATGTGTTTTTACATATATAAAGGTGTATTTGACTACTTAATCATCTTCTCCTTTGCATGTTTGTTCGTATGGGAAGCAAGTAGTCAACAACACCAACAAAAATGTCATTTGAAATTATGTACCTCATACTAACATGCATGTACCTCACACACATTCACATCTACACATAGGCTTTCGCCCTAGATTCACTCTCATCACTTTTTACACGTTTTCATCTTTAGTCTCCATGCTCCATCATTTTTGTCACTCCACACTTTGTCTAGTCCCTCAGTGCATTTTCTACATCACTCTCCATAGATACCAAGTATGCATCTCTATCTACTATAAGTTATGGAGCATTCTACTCACCAACATAAAGTGTGGGTAAATTTAGCCACTAAGTCACACACTTTGGGTATTATTTACTCATGGTCTCATACTACTATTCATATGGTTTTTGAGTGAAGAAATTAATAATTAACCCATGTCCTTTGGCCAATTTACTTTTCTTTCTGTTGTCACTTCTGACCATCCACATGTAATTTCTACAGCAGTTTTGTCATTCTGTATTGATCCTATTCTTGACAGGGGCACCCATCCAGAACTAGGGCAACTTATGCACCTTGGTTCACTCTGGGGCACCCTCGTCCTCATTGCACTTTTCACTCATGTTTTGAGCACTTTAAAGTTGTTTGAGCTTTCCATATTTTTAATGGTCATCCTTTTTTAGGTTAATAACAAAATTAGAACAAGAGAACCATATAAATATAAAGATATGAGACCATAATGAGGAACCAAACACTAAGTACTACTACCATCACTTAATTTTGCATCTATCTAAGGAATCTAAAGCTCAGTTTACATCCATATAGCTCCATCACAAGGGACAAGGTTGGTTCATCTGCATCGCACTTCATAGGATGGGAGTTAATTCTCTTCCATGCTTTATATATTTACATTCTAAATCTAGTTATTTATCTCTACTCACAAATTGCAACTGGCACAAGATTTCCTAGGGCATGATTTACACACACACAACCCTATAACTACATTGGTTCTAAGATGTAGTGCAGCGCTCATTGATAATTCCATCCAGTTTTTAGTTGAGGATATTCTGAACCATTCATATCCATATTTTTTAATGGTTTTGATGTTTGGGTTGGGGTTTTGTAGGTATCTTCTTCATCTCTAATTTACAGTGAAATCCAGTGTGGTTTAGAAACATCCACGCAACAGGAAGGAAAGGCAGGTAGTCACTCACCAACACTTCAGAGGAATATCCCTAGTCATTTTTTCACACCATCGCACCCCAAGCATCCCATTCCTTTCTAGGTACCCTAGTCTACTCAATCAGCTAGGATTTACACATTTTAGAGCTCATGTGTAGTTGTTTCTTCATTATGTACATCTGGTATTCACTCGGACACATTCCTGAGGAGTGTGTGAATCAACTAAGTCCTTTCTAACCCTCTTTTCTCATTAGGTTTTCACATTTCCATTTACTTAGTTTCTTAGGTCATTTCCTTCATTTATTTATATGTCATTTACTGCTTTGCACAACATTAGATTAAGCTAGAATAGATACCTATTTTCCATTTTATTTTAATCACCCCCTTAACTTCTCCATGGGATATTTCTTTAAGTTTACATCTCCTCTCCATGATCCTAAGATTTCTATCTCTCATTATAAAATCACTATCCTTCCTAGTGACCCCAATCTCATTTGTGAAGCTTTGTTACCCAAGCCTTGTCCCTCTTATCAGTCAAATCGGGGTCATGCAGTAGGATGTAATTTGGTTGAGATTGAGAAGTATAGATCCTAGATCCATCATTAAAAATATAAACAACAATGAATACTACACCACTGAAAAATATAGCGGTTTGCTATAGATATATACCCATGTTATGGAAATGACCATGCCCTATTTGAACTATTGATTGACATACCATGATGAAAATCCTCCCTATAGGATTGTTCTGAATGAGTATACCAAAACCCCCACAAATGAACATGAAAATCATGAAAAATAACCTATAAACAAAGGATAATATTCCTCTATAGATCCTAACATGGAAATAGTTGATCTCATAGACCATATGGCCCTATCCATAGCTAACTCCATAGCTAGAATACTTTAAATGTAAAATCATATGTTTGATTTAGCATCTCAAAATGTGGCACCTATCTTTCCATATTATACCTCTCCTTCGATGGTGGATGCACATAGGAATCATATTCCTCTACCAATTTAGAGTAAGATGTTACAAACTGTAGAAAATGAACCTCTAGATCCTTACATTGCTTCCATGAACTTATGAGAGACTATCCCAATCATTTCCTACGATGGTTCTGTCGATTCATCCCTCTATCTTAGTACCCTTGGAAATCTTTAGAAAGAATGGATTTAGATGAATACCTATTCAACTATTAAACTTCTAGCAAATAATTTCATAGGTGAAGCACAAGAATGGTACAACCAGCTTCCTCCTAGCTCACTAGTTAACATAGATGGTGTTGGTGCTCAAAATGGTTTTGCCCCATTTTGCCTTTGAAAATCCATTTATTTATAACCTCTGTCACATTTTATTCCCCCATGTTGTGCCTAAGAAGTCTCTACTTTACTTTATTGCCATAATTAACCTTTCTTTGGGCCGAAGATCATGGATGGATATATATTTGTGTCTGTGTTTCTCCATTTCTCTGAAGAGGTCTGAAATTTGGGTCTCCCATCCTCTATTCATTCAAAAACTCGGGCTTTCCAGTTCTTTCCATTTTTTACAGTCGGGATTTGCTGCCCTTGTTGTATTACCCCAAATACTTGATGAAAAATGAATGGATGTAGCTATGAAGAGAATATTTGAGCCTTGCAACATTTCTAAATCCTTTTTCCTTGGAAAAAACTTCATCCCTAGGTTTAAATGGTCAATTTTTTGCATTTTACGATTTGACGTGTGTTTCCCCTAGATAAAATTTACATCCTTGTGTTCGGTGGTCACATGGATTCTTTTTTTTGGTTAGGGGATGGTGGGAAAATTCTTTAACTTATCACCTTTGGCTTTTTTGGAAAAGGGACAAATTTTGTCCGATGGCTCTGCTCATTTCTGATTGGTTCTTTTAGTGCTTACGTGGCTTCTTCTAATTGAATGGGGTGCGGCGGTTATGTTTTTGAACTTTTTCCTTTTGGATACTTCAAAAAAAGGTTTCAACTCACACCGCAGCCATACCAGTATTTGATTAAAAAAAAATTAAGTGGCAGGAAGAAAGTCTTACTTTGACCCCGCAGGAGGACACGTGGCAAAGCTAATGGCGGAGATGCAGGCCTTCGAAGGTAAGTTGAATGTTTCACCCTTTTGGAAAAATGGAATAAAATTATAGAATGGAAGGGAGCTCCCACCAAATCATTTTGAAACCTAATTTTTTTTTAAGTTATGCCATAACGACACGTGGTGAGCCCATGGTCATTCAAGGTCTTAACCTTTGGGGATCATCTCAAGATGTGCAAATGGTAGTTTGAAAAGTCAAAGGGGTAGGGAAGTGGACCATTGGAGGCAACTTGGATTTTTGACTCTTGTCCTCAAAAGGATTAAAATCTCAAAATGGCCTACAAGCCCGACAAAGGACAGGTCAAAGCTTGCTCCAATCAATGACGGAGGCAACTTGAGGACTCTTTCCCCTTGATGTTCAAATGACTAAAATGGATCAAAATTTCCTTTTGGGAGAGATGGAGTTAAAACATCAAAACTGTCTCTGGTCTATGACAGAGCTGCGGACCCTTGTAGGAAATTGTGGAATATTTTCCCTTTAGGAGAAAAGATTTAAAAGTAAAAAAGGAAGTTTGGTTGTGCTGGGACCCACATTGGGACACATATCAGGCCCATTTTGCAAGGGAAAAGTTGTAGGGAAAACTTGGAAAATTATCCCTTTTCCAAAAAGGGAGGTAAAATTAGTAGAATTTTGCCGCAGTTCTTGCTAGGGACCCACCTTGGGACATGTGTCAGGCTCATTTCTCAAGGGCAGAGGCATGCAGAGAAAATTGGAAAATTTTCCAATTTTCCCAAAAGGTTGTAAAAATTCAAAGGAAACCCTCGGGCATGTTTAAAAGTTTAATCTTCCACGTGGACGACCCAAATTCAAAGTAAAGATCAACAGAAATTGTGAGTCTGAATATGATTTTTCCCCCATTTTTTCTAAAACATGCATGAAAGTGTGAGTCTTCATGATTTCTTGGTATTTCCTACATGCCAAATAGAGAGGAGAGTTAATTTTGATATCTAAGTTTGGTGGAGGAGATTTGGAGACGTCTTTTGCCATTAAAATGGTCTGACTATCGGGCTCGATATGATTTTATGTTTTTCTTCTCCCGAGCATGCAAGGAACCAGATTTGACAGATTAGGGGTGGAAGTGGTTGGAAAATAGAAGGAAGAGTGATCTACCAGAAGGAAGGAGTTGAATGTGGGAGATATTCAAAGAGATCTTCCCCCTGAGCACCTAGATGAGTTTTTGTAGATCTGATTCTAGAAATCATGATCGTGATCATGGCGAGCACTGGTAGCACTCAATGTCGTGATTTTTGGGGGGAAAAGGGGCTCTTTTGTAAATGTTATAAATGGCAAAAAAAAATTGTGCAAATGGTTAGAGTGTTAGAGGTCGAAGAAAATTCCTAAGAGGAAAATTTTACAAAGCGTGTCTTTTGATAAGCTGTCTGAGAATCCTGTATATCTCTTTTGTATTAAAGTTTGATCATGTCAAGGTGGTTGCAAGTGTATAGCCATTGACAAGCTCTGAGATTGTTCTAGAAACTTTCCCCTACTGATAGATTTAATCAAATTTGAGTTATTCTTGTATTGTCTTGAGCAAAATGTGTTTATTTTATTTCTGAATGTATGCAAATAGTTTTTTCTTGTTCCTGTTGCAATCTTGTATCAAAATTTGTCTTAATCACACAAGTCTTAATCCTTGTGATAGTTTAGTGGCATCTGTAATTTCATTTCTTAGAATAGCTTTCATCTGGGATTGAAATAAATGATTTAAAATCACTTTTCTTTCATTTGTTGACAGAGATTGTCTGTAAGCCTCTGGATGTACCTTCAGGCATGATTTGACTTAGATCTTCAATACTTTGTTGGGTTTTCTAACTCAATCCTTCATGTTAAAATCTCATAGATTTTGTGAAAAAGTGCTAATCTGGCCCTCCATTGAAGCACATATTCTTGTTAAAGGAACATTTTAGCTATTCTGAAGCATTCTTGTTGTTTAAATTTCCATTTTGTAAGAGTTCTTAGCAAAGATCTGGAAAATCAAGTTCATTCTTGCCCCACCTCCCACCAAAAATTCATTCAAAAACAACCAATCCTACCCATACTACCCCTGTTTGTCTTGTGTGTATACAAAATGCATAATTTCCATTACCAAAACATGCAGAAACAATTAGGATCCCAAATGTCTTTAGTAACCTTTGCCTTGCCTGTGAAAATATCTCCACTATCTAGAGTGACAACTCGTGAGAGTTAGATTTTGTTGCATTGATCATATTTTCTCCAAGGTCTCTCTTAACAACTTCATTAGGAAGGATATCTAGCATATCCTCCATAAACAACAAGGCTACAAAAGGTTCTCTCTTACCTTGGTTGAAAGGCACAACCTAAAATAGTTAGGATAGATCAAATCCTCTTAAGGTGCTACCCACTCCTTTTCAAACCTGAGTGCTAAAAAGTTAGATAGATTGCTTCTCCCGCTACAAAATGACATACATAATCATCTATCTACCTCTGAGTGTCCTGTTAAATCCATGATGTTTCTCGGTCTTTGAAGGAGATTAAATTTGGGTACCAACATGCTTCTGGCACCGTTGTTGGGGCTAGCTGGACTATAGTTTACAGTTCATACTATCAGACCCATTAAAACACTTCTGGTGCTATGCTCCATGTGCTAGTGTCAGACCATGGTCTTTCAATTTTCACAATCTCTACAAGTTTTTGCACTAGCTTTCATTTGATAAATCTGGGTAAAGGAAAAGTAAGAATCTTTCATTTCTAGTTTCTAGTGTTGACAAACATTTGACAGATCATATTTAGTGCATTTGCACAACTAAGGTGGAAATCCTTAGTGGCGACTCCCTGTTGATATGATTCTTAATGAGTACCAGTGTCTTAACCTCTGTCAAGTGAGATTTGTTACTAATATTTGCAAAGTTGGAAGGAAGAAGATCTTTCTTTGCTAGGGATCCTACTAGGACATTATTTCTAGAGCTAGGAAAAGCAAAATCAGAAGGAAGAAAATCTTGGAGAGTTGTGGGAGATCATTAGACAAGAAGAGGGATCTCCATTGATGAAAGTGATTGGCCTATTATTGAAGACTACAATTCAAGTGCTTCTGAATCAGGTAGCCTCTTTGTGGAATTGAATTCTCCAACTGGAGAGGGGCCTTCATTTGATTTTGAAAATTTTGCTTCTCATTCTGCACCTGTCTTTTCTAAGGTTGATAGGGATTTCTAAGAGAGAAGGCCTTTAGTGGGTATCCATCTTGAAAATTATACTCCTGTGTTCCAAGGACCCTCTGCCCCTTATCAATTTGTCACCCATCTAGGGTCGCCTCCTCAAAATAGTATGGCCCATCCCCCACCTAGACCTCCATTTTTTGTAAACAATCTTGGACCTATAAATTTTGTGGGAATGGCTGGTTATCCAAATACAGCTCCCTAGGATGTAAGGAACAAACTACCAAAGTTCCAGGGAAACAACACTATAACTGGTGATCAACATCTAAAGCTTTTTATCAATATGATGGAATACTTTGAGATTGAACATGAAGATGTATATATAAAGTTGTTTATTCATAATATGGAAGAGGATGCAAGGGAATGGTATAAAGCTTTGCCAAATAAATCTATTGATTCTTGGACTGAGATGAGCAATGCATTTAAATTATAGTATGGTGATAGAACTAACCCTAGGTTTCTTTTGACAGAATTTGAAAACATCAAAAAGAATCCTAATGAGTCAGTACATGATTTCAACACAAGGTTTAATAAGACCTTGAGGAGATTTCCTGTTAGGATAAGGCCATGTGATGAATCATGTTTGATCAAATATTTAGATGCATTTGATAAAAAGGTTGCTTACTACTTGAGGGACAAAAACCCTACTAATTTGAGGCAGGCCTTCACCATGGCTCTACAAATAGAAAACAACATCAAGGAAATTGGAAAGCCTCTAAAAAGGGAGGGTGTAAAGCTGGTTAACCCAGAAAAACCTCAAACAAGTAAAGTTGCTGATTTGGAGGAGGTTGTGAAGACTTTGGCAAGGGTTGTCAAAGCAATTTCCTACAAACTAGCCCAGGATGAGAAAGGAATTAGGTAGAGCTCACAAGGTCAACACAAGCAACAAGGCCAAGACAGGTTCACAAATCACCAAAGATCTGATGACAGAGGCAAGGGACCTATTGGATTTGGAAATAGGCAGCCCCAAGGTAGGGAAAACAAAATGGTGCCTGATCCTTTGGCTACCAAAGTTATTGTTGTGGAGGAGACAAATGTCATTGATTGGTGTGACAGATGTTTCATGCCCCATGCTCCTTGTGAAGAAGATCAGCAAGAAGAAGAAGAATTTGATGATGATAATGATGATGATGTCTGCATGATGGGTTGTTCCACGAGCTCACAACAAGGGGCAACTTCAACTGAGGTGATAAGTGCCCAGACTGCTGCCACTTTTTGGGACTACATTCATAGGGTACCTATTCTTCCTCCCTCTCATACTTTAGAAGTAGATACTGTATAAGATTTTGAATTTCCCAATAATGACTTTGAATATTTAAGGGATTTAATGATAAAGAAGTATGATGGAGGAATCCCATCTGAGGAAGATAGATTGAGTTACTGATGAATGTTGTTGTTGCTCAAGAGAAGGAATATAACACAAGAAGTAAGGCTATCAAAGGGGCAGGGCCTCAAGCCAAGCCAAAATATCCCTTACTTTTAAACATTCCTAAAGAGGCTCCTAAGAAAGATGCATCTACCAAAAGCCCTACCAGTTCTAAACAAAAATCATACCCCTCCTCATGCCCAACTTGTCAAAAATCTTGTACCACCTAGTGAGTGTGTCAGGATTTCCTTCCAATACTGCCTTGCCAAAGAATGTCCCATATGATATTTCCCAAGTTTTAAGTAAAATAAAATTCTCTATTCCAATTGTTGAGTTGCTTAGGATTCCTAAGCACAAAAAGAGAGCATTTGAATACTTGGGATTAAAAGAAGAGAAGATTTCCCTAGGCAGAAATGTAAACATTGTGGAGACTCCTCATAATCATTGGAGAGTTAGAAGACACCACCAGCATTGGAGGAATTAGGTGAACCACCTGAGGTCTATTTTGGGACATCCTTGGTGGACTCTCAGCTGAATGTGGATCCATTCTTCACCTACTGCTGATCATTAAGGACAGACTACTCCACAACTACATGTTTGACTCAAGCGGCATCATGTAATGTCATGCCTCTAGAAGTCATGAGCATGAGTTTGAATATCAAAGTAACAACAACATATGGGAAGTGTACTATCCATGGACTCCAGAGAAGTGCCAGTAGTGGGATGTGTGAAGGGTTTGGTGGTGCAACTTGTAGCTTACCCAGGTAAAAATTTAAAACTTGATGTTGTCATTGTTGACTTCCCAGCCAAGTGGGGCATGCTATTGTCTAGAAAATGGGCTGCAAGTGTTGGTGGGAGTGTCCAAATGGACATGTCCTATGCCACCATCCCAAATGAGGGGAAGCCTTGTCAGGTTGTATGGGGAAAATTAAGATGTTGCACCTTATTGAAGATCCTAACAATGCATCCTATGAAGTATTGTACACAAATGTTGATGTTGATAACTTTTATAGGATTTGCTGATGGAAAGGAGCACAAGATTGAAGAATGCAAGTGTCTTGAACAGAAAGGGCTCTCCTGGACTCTGAGATTGTTTGATGGAGCCTTGCTCCAAGTTTTGGGAATGGTGTCTGGTGTTGTTCTTACTTTCTCTCAGGTCAAGGAAAAATTTGATTTCCTTTTTTCCTTCAAACTCAACTTTGAGTGCACTAACAACATTGCTAAGTATGAGGCATCTATTGTTGGGTTTAAGAATTTCTTGGAAATATGGTGTCAAAGTACAGATCATTGTCAAAGGAGACTCAGAATTAATTGGAAAACAAGTCAGAAATTTTTATGCCACAAAGAATCAGTGAATGAAACAATACAAGCATGCAGTTTGGGATCTTCATTGGGATTTTTGATTCATTCAACTTGTGCACCATGATAGGAATTTTTCAATGACTTGGCAGACAAACTTATCATTGTGTTGGGGTCTTGTTTTGAGAATTGGGATTATGGAGAATTGTCCCCATATTGTGAATATGATGTTGAGGTGTTATAACAAGGAAACCATTCTGTGACACATTAAATGTTGACAGGTTTTTTATGATCCATGCTCAGATCAAAGATTTATGTAGAACAAGGGAAGTTTTCTAATCAATGCATTGATTTGGAGCCAAAGTTTCTGTGGCAATAGTTTAGGGAGCAGGAAAGCTGTTTGGCAAGGGCATATCCAGCTAGCAAGACCAAACCATTCCTAGAGGACTAGTTGACCCTCTTGAATCCAATTTCGATAATTTTGATTGAGCATTGTTCATAGAAATATGCAGCCTTGTAGGGATAGAGAGGAGCATGCTTGATACAAAGGAGAAGCCAAGGAAAATTTTTCAGGATTCCCATCATCAATGACAAGGAGGAGAAGCAATCATACATCCAATTGTTGAAAAAGTACTCAGATTGCATGGCTTGGAATCCCTATTCTGAACTAAAGGCATATGAGAGGATCTATTTCAAAAACTTTTGGGTCTAATGCTCAAGTGAGATGTATCAATCAATCCACCTTGGATGTTAAAATGAGAAACTAAAGAAGCAGAAGAATATGGAATTATTTAGCCCAAAATATCCCTTACTGTTGCAAACATTTCTAAAGTAAGAAAGAAGCCGATGTTCACTGTGTGTAGAGGCATGAATTTCACAGCCAAATGCACAGGTTAATTATACTTTACCTAATATGGAAAAGTGCTACAATTAAGAGGTTCTGTCTCATGCCCATGGTTTGTCACCAAATTATGTTGAAAATCAGTGAGTGTGCAGCCACTACTCCTGGGGGTACATTAGTATGTTAGGATGCCCTTCGGTTTGATGAATGATTTTACAGAGTAAGACTTTTGCTGGTTATGTCACCATGCACAACATTACTATTTCTCCATGGTGCACGGTTAAGTTGGCAAACTTCTATGTTCCAAGTTGTTGTAAGATAGACCTTTAGAGAAAGCATGGTTCTTGCCTCCTAAACTACCTGCCACATTCTACTATAATTGGAGTGTGGAAAAACTATAGATGCGCCTAATTTCCAAGGGAGCAAAGATCTGAGACATGCATAAAATGGAAGCCTACACTACAAGCAGGCCCTTGAGTAGACCAGAAAAGGAGCATGTGAGAGTAGTCTCCAATGTGTGGAAAGGTGAACAGAAGCAAAGTGTCGACATGGTAGAAGTCCTTGTGTGATGACATCTTCTCATGATAATCTATGGCAAAATTCATTCACAAGGGAAATATTCACATTAGCATATTTTGTCAATGATAATGGATCCACAACAAGGATGTTTCATACAAGATAGAAACAATATTCTTGTGCCTCTCAAGCGTTAAAGGGCTAAGAAGAATGCAAGAAAACACAGTAGGGGAAGATTTGCATCCCATAACTTGATATTTTATTGCTTCATGATACTGGTACAGTTCACACTGTTAAAGATAAGGGCCTCATCACCATTGCAAGGAGTCCACTACATAGGGTGCAACACATTGGCTTTACAAAGAATTCATTTTAACAGAGCATTAGCTACAAAAAAGAAACTACCTCCTTTTACAAGTGAGCCCAACACTCCAATTTGACATAGAAGATGTGAGCAGGATTTTAGAAAATGGAAAATGGAAATCCTGGAAATCTGTCCTTAAACCACCTGTAAGTCAGGTATTAAATGGGTGAAATGATTGTATGTTACTTCACAAATATGGATGCAACCATACTATGCACATGTGCTCAGTAGAGAAACACATGATGACCATGCCTCTTAACTTTGCAAGGACAACTACCAAATGGAAAAGCACTATTGAACCCGGCCAGGTTTCTTGAAAAGTGGGATCTCCTTGAACTCTATTTCTGATGGAGCAAATCCAAGAATTTCTGGAATTGTGCTGTGTGTTGTTCTGAGCCACAATCTCCAAGTCAGGTAAAATTTTTGGGGGGATTTCTTCAAAATACAAAATTTATGAGTTCTGACTAACAACACTATTTTGGGTTTGGCAGGCACTTTGTCTGTCATTTACGGGGAATGAGCATTGGAAATGACTGGTGTTAAGAACATCATTGTCTCTTATTTAGACTCATAATTAATTATAAAACAAGTCTGAAAAGTTTATTTGCCACAAAAATGTCGAATGAACCAATACCAGAAAGTCAGTTTCAATTTCATTGAAAATTTGAGCTTGGAGTCAAAAGTTATGCCCATTTGAAGTTCATGACCAAACTTTGACTTTTCTTGTAGGTGCATTTTGCTACTTCAGCTTTCCATGACTCCCAAAATCTTTGCAGTGTTGAGGTGCCTGATAAGTCCTTTATCCCTGTGTATCGGCACATATCGTTAATCTCTTGTTGAGGAGTTAACAAGCATGTCTGGTATGATAATTCCTCTGTGTTCACCTGGTTCGCAGGTTTCCTTTTGACCGGGTAATCAAGGATATGGAAGCAATGATATGTGCCACAGGGTACTTTGCGAAACCTTGTTTGACAAGACATCATTAGCTGTTCTAATACCATTCCTCGACTCGCGGCTGGTTGCTCTTGTCCAGATGTAAAATTTTCATAATGTTATTGCATATTCTTTCCATCCTTGGAAAGTTCGGATTTTGAGTAAAACCCCATGATCCTGGTATGAAGGATGAAACAAATAGGAAAATTTACGTTAGTAAGCAATCTCAAGAAGAGGAGAAGTCCCAGTCATACCCAATTGTTGAAGTCCTCCATGTTTGCAAGGACACTGGACTTAGACCTATGCCGAATTAAATGAAACATTCAGCCCGAGGTTTTCTATGATTTTTTCACTTAGAATCTTGTATTCCCTTGGAGTCTAATGGTAAACCCTGGGGGGCCATTCAGGTAGAAATAGAGGCCAATCAATCCACTCTTATCCCTCAAGATGTAAGAGGAACTGAAGAAAGCTAAGAGATGGAGGGATTATTCAGCCCACTAGGTATTCTTCTTGGGTTAGGGATTATTCCACCCACAAACCTAGTACCAGTTAGAAAGAAGAATGGTGACATTAGGTTATGTGTGGACTTTAGGAATCTGAATAGAGCATCAATGTAGGATAATTATCCTTTACCAAACATGGAAAATAAGTTGCAGTTAGTGACTAGTTCTGAATTTGTCTCTACCTTGGATGGTTTCTCTGGTTATAACCAAGTTGTGGTGAAGGAATAAGAAAGGATCAAGATATCCTTTACTACTCCTTGGGGAACATATGTGTATGTCAGGATGCCCTTTGGTCTGATGAATGCTGGAGCCACCTTTCAAAGAGAAATGGATGTTGCTTTTTCTGGTTACATCAATGAGTTTATTGTTGTTTATCAAGACAATGTGACTGTATTTTCTAGGAAGAGAAGTGATCACCTGCTGCACTTGGAGAAGATGCTGATAAGATGTAGAGAATATGGCATCTCACTCAATCCAAAGAAGTGCCATTTTGGAGTGTAGAAGGAAAAATTTCTTGGTCACATTGTGTCACAAGAAGGAGTAATGATTGATCTAGAAAGGGTAGAGGCCATCAGCAAAGTCCCAATTCCAAGAACCAAGAAAGGAATTCAGTCTTTCTTTGGGAAGATAAACTTCATCAGGAGATTCATATCAAACTTTGCTGAGTTGACCATTCCAATCACTTCCATGTTAAAGAAGGACCAGGTCATCAAGTGGGAGGAGGCTGCCATCTAAGCTTTCAATGGGATTAAAGAGGCACTAAAGCATACACCTGTTCTGGCAGCTCCAGACTATAAGAAGCCTTTCCAACTGTTTTCCTTTGCTTCAGAGAACACTATTGCTTCTATCCTGCTATAGAATGATGGTGAAGGAGCTTAGAGGACAATTGTCTTCTTCAATAAGGCCTTACAGGGGGCTAAGATGAAGTACAATATCATGGAGAAGTAGGAATTTTCCTTGGTAAAAGCAACAAAGCTTTATAGACCTTACATTCTAATTTCTAAAGTGGTTTCTTATGTTCCCCACACCATGGTGAAGGACATCTTGTCAAAGATGGAAGTCTCAAGAAAAAGATGCAGGTGGGTGAACAAGTTGCAAGAATATGATATGGATATCCAAACCATGAAGCTGGTGAGAGGTTTGGGCTTGGCTAAGCTTATGGCTGAGAGAAACTTGCAAACTATTGAGGTAAATGAGGTAGAAGAAGGAAAGGGTAGATGTTTTTGAAATGTTAATGAGTTCTGAGTGGTACAAGGATGTGATTTTCTATCTCAGACATCTAAACTACCTTGAGTATTTAAGTAAGAACCAGAAAAGGGCCCTTAAGTTGGCTTCCCAGAAATATGTCATTACTGATTATGGGTTAGCTTGGAAGAACCCAGAGGGAGTCCTCTTAAGGTGCATTACTAAAGAAGAATCCCCCAAGATAATTGTTGATCTCCATGGAGGAGTTTGTGGGGGTCATTTTACTGCAAGAGTCACAACACACAAGATCCTGAGGGTTGGTTATTGGTGGCCAAATCTCTTCAAGGATACAACCTTGTTGGTTAGAAGATGTGAGAGTTTCTAGTGCTTCTCTGGAAGACTAAAAGCTTCAGGCTCCCTTCCTTTGCAACCTATATCAATTGAAGCTCCATTCAAGAAATGGGGAATGGATTTCATTGGTGATATTTCAGACCCTTCAAGTGTTGGCCATAATTGGATTCTTGTAGCCACTGATTACTTTACCAAATGGGTGGAGGAAATCCCCACCAAGAAGAGAAATACACCAAATTGTCATGGACTTTGTGTTGAACCACATCATCTACAGGTTTGGGGTGTCAGTCAAGATTGTAGCTAACAATGCCATGAGTTTCAGAGCTAAACCTCTAGTGGAAATGTGTAAGGAGTATGGGATCAACTTGACATATGCCTCTAATTACAATACCCAAGGAAATGGACAAGCTGAGTCTAGTAATAAAAACTTGTTGAAGATTATCAGAAGAACCTTGGAGCTGAACAAGAGGAAAGTGGGTATGAATAGTTGAAGTTTGCTATTTGGGTTGATAGAATCACTGTCAAGAGAGTTACTAGAAAGATTCCATTTGACTTGGTATATGGGAATCAAGGCCCTGCTACCCCTTCATATACAATTATCCTCATATCATTTCATTCAACAACTGGAGGATCAAGAAGTAAGTCCTTATGATGCGTGCATTAATCAAATTGTTGAACTTGATGAAGAAAGGAGGGCATCCCACCAGAGGCATGTAAAGTTCAGAGAAATTTGAAGAAGTTATTTGACAAGAAGGTCACTCCTAGAGATTTCAATGTTGGAGATCTTGTGCTGTTATGGGATAGCAGGCATGAAGATAAGGGAAAGCATGGAAAATTTGATTCATTATGGATGGGCCCTTACTCCATTGATATTAGGATTGGTGAACATACCTTCTTCTTGAAGGATTTGGATGGTGAATTTCTTGAACTACCTATTAATGGCAGACATTTGAAGCATTTCTTGGATTGATTCCACTAGAATCAGGGTAAACATCTTTTGTATAGTGTATAGTTTGTTGTTTGTTTCCTGTTTTTTGTGTTTTTACTCGTTCTGGTCCTTGGTGACTTATTTTTGTTGGTTTCTCTATTTTCATTTTTTGGGAGATGGCTCTATTTCTCTGCTCTGCAAGCTGAATCCGTTTCCTAATGGATATTTTTGGCACTTGGTCTACTATTGTTCTTGTGGCACTCATAGGGAGTGCCCATCCCTGAGTCAGAGCTGATGTTGGTGCTCAAAATAGTCTCACCCCATTTTGCCTTTGAAAATCTATCCTTTTATGGCCTCTGTCACATTTTATCCCCCTGTGTTGTGTCTGAGAGAAGTCTCTAATTCCTTTGTTTCCATAATTAACCTTTCCTTGGGTCGAAGATCACGTATGGGTCCATATTTGTTTCCTTGTTTCTCTATGTTTCTCTGAATAAGGTCTGTAATTTAGGTCTCCCATCCTCTGTTCATTCAAAAACTCAGGGTTCTCCCATTCTTTCCATTTTTTACAGTCGGGATTTTGTTCCCTTGTCATTTTTCCCTTAAATACTTGATAGAAAAATGAATGGATGTAGTCTCTGAAGAACGTATTTGAGCCTTGTAACATTTCTAAATTCTCTTTCCTTGGAGAAAATCTTCATCTCTAGGCTCAAATGATTGTCATTTTTTTTTGCATTTTACAGTTTGACGGGCATTTCTCCCAGTCAAATTTGCATCCTTGCATTGATAGGGAACATGGCCTCTTTTGGTTAGAACGTGGCTCAGGACAGGGAAAATACTTTAAAAAATTTTATGAAAATGCCTTCAACTTAGAAATGAAAATTCCACATGGAGGAACAGCCATATGGAGGCACGACACTCATTCTGAAGGTTACTTTTTGGCTTTAGCCTTGGAGTAGCTGGGAGGACACATGGAGGTTTCCGCTGCTTTTCCTTTTGGGTACTTAGAAAATTTTTATGCAACTGGCTAAGCCCTACCAGTTTGGTGGGAGGACAAGGACACGTGGCGAGCCTGTGCTCATTCAAGGTCTCAACTTTGGGCATCGCATTAGGAAATTGTGCCATGGAGACAGATTGGAGGACTACCGGCACTGTCTTCCCATTTTGACTGGTATCCTTGAATGTTTTTTCCTTTTGGCCAAAAGGGATTTTCTGTGGAATAAAATGTGGAGGCCTTCCACTGGATGCTTTCATTTTGCCCTTAAATTTTTTTTGAACAGCGCCATAAGGAGGACACATGGCGAGCCCGTGCTCATTCAACTTCTTAAGCTTTAGGGAGCATTCAAGACTTTGTCATTGTGACATGTGGTAGTTTGAAAAGTCAGAAAGGGGCAAGGAAGTGGACCATCGGTGGCAACATATATTTTTTTGCCTCTTTTCTCTGACACAGGGTTTACCATCTGCAAGGTGCGCCCATCAAGCCCGACACGAAAGGATCAAATTTTTTTTAAAAGGTCAAAGGGTGCATGGAAGTGAACATCGAGGGCAACTTGCATTTTGTTCAAATTATCTATTCAAAATGAATTAAAATCATCAAAATGGCCTGCAAGCCTGAATGAAGGAAAGGTCAAAGCTTGCTCCAGTCAATGGTGGAGGTGCGGACCCTCGGGGGAAATTTGGAAAATTTTCCTTTTAGGAGAAAAGAGTTAAACAGTAAAAAAGGAATGGTTCCCACGGAAACCCACATTAGGAAACGTGTCATGCCCATTCAATGACAAGGGTGGAGCTATGGGGAAAACTTGGAAAAATTTTCCCTTTTCTAAAAAGGAGGTGAAATAGCAGAACTTGGCAGTGGTTCCACTGGGACCCACCTTGGGACACGTGTCAGGATCATTTCTCAAGGGCGGAGGCATGGAGAAAAATGTGAAAATTTTACATTTTTCCAAAAGTTGTAAAAAGTCAAAAGATGAACCCTCGATGGGCCTGTCTTAAAATTGAATCTTCCACGTGGACGGACCCAAATTCAAAGTAAAGATCAACAACAATTATGAGTCTGAATCTTATTTTCCCCCCATTTTACTGAAAATGCTCCTAGAAGTGAGTCTTCATGATTTCTTGGTATTTCCTACACGCCAAATAGAGAGAAGATTTAATTTTGATATCTAAAGTTTGGTGGAGGAGATCTAGAGGCGTCTTTCACCATTAAAATGGTCTGACTATCGGGCTCGATATGATTTTCCATTTTTCTTCTCCTGAGCACGCAAGGAACTAGATTTGACAGATTAGGGGTGGAAGTGGTTGGAAAATTGAATGAAAGAGTGATTTTTACTAGATACCAAGGAAGGAGTTGAATACGGGAGATATTCGAAGAGATTTATGGCCCCCCTGAGCACAAGGTAGAAGTGGTTGGAAAGTTGAGTGATATGAATTTTTACAGATCTGATTCTGATCTGATTCCAAAAATCGTGATTGTGATCATGGCGAGCATTGGTAGCACTCAATGTCTGGATTTTTGGGGGGAAAGGGGTCTATTTTGTAAATGTTATAAATGGCACAATTTTTCATGCAAATGGTTAGATGTTGGAGTGTTAGAGGTCGAAGAAAATTCCTAAGAGGAAAATTTGACAAAGCCTGTCTTTTGAGAAGCCGTCTGAGAAACCTGGTATATCTCTTTTGTATTAAAGTTTGATCATGTCAAGGTGGTTGTCCAAGTGTATAACCATTGAAAGCTATCTGAGATTGTTCTAGAAACTTTCCCCTGCTGATAAATTTAATCAAACTTGAGTTATTCTATGTTGATCTTAAGCCAAATATGTTTGTTTTATTTCTAAATGTATGCAGATAGTTTTTTCTTGTTCCTATTGCAATCTTGTATCAAAATCTGTCTTAATCACACGAGTCTCAATCCTTGTGACAATTTAGTGGCATCTGCAATTTCATTTCTCATAAGATCTTTCATCTGGGAGTGGAAATAAATGATTTAAAATCACTTTTCTTTCATCTGTTGACAAAGATTGTCTGTAAGCCTCTGGGTGTACCTTAGGCGTGATTAGGACTCAGATCTTGATGCTTTATTGGGTTTTCTAACGCGATCCTTCGTGTTAAGAATCTCATAGATTGTGTGAAAAAGTGCTAATCTGGGCCTCCATTGAAGCACATATTCTAGTTAAAGGAAGCATTTTAGCTATTCTGAAGCATTCTGTTGATTAACTTTCCATTTTGTAAGATTTCAAGAGATCTAGAAAATCAATTTCATTTGCCTCACCTCCCACCAAAATTTCATTTAAAACAACCAATCCTACCCATACTACCCCTGTTTTTTCCTATCTGTGTGCACAAAATCATAATTTCCGTTACCAAAACATGCAGAAAGAAATCAAGATTCCAAATGTCTTTAGTAGCCTGAACCTTTCCTAGAAAATATCTCCACTATCTAGAAGTGACAACTCGTGAGAGTTAGATTTTGTTGCATTGATCATATTTTCTCCAAGGTCTCCTTAACAACTTCATGTAAAAGAAGGATTTACCAACATCTCTTCCATAAACAATAGGTTAAAAAATAGGTTCTCTTACCTTGGTTGAAAGGGTACAACCTAAAATATTTAGGTTCATATCAAATCCTTTTAAGGTGCTCCCCACCTGCTTTTCAAGGTTTGAGTGCTAACAAGTAAGATAGACTGCTACCCCCATCTACAAAATGACATACATAATCATCTATGTACCTCTGAGTGTCCTGTTAATTCCATGATGTTTCTCTACCTTTGAAGGAGATTAAATTTGGGTACCAATAGATGGCTTAGTCAAATCTCTCATTACATAATTTAAGCAACAAGATCTTGTCAAAAACAGTAGACAAAAGTTCATACACCTTAAGAAATGAACTCATGAACCTGCCCATGGTTTCATTAAGAAATTGAAAATATTTTCCATTCAAGATAATCAAAATATTCATAATTGACACTTATGTAAGATATTCCTTAAGGCCCTTACACCCAATCTCTAATATAAATTCAGGTATTTATCTCCCAACACGTTAGAGAAATACCTCGAGCAAGCTAGATGAAAATATCATCTCATGCATAAGTTTGAAAGAACATCCATGTCATCCCGTAAAATTAAAATCATAACACATGTAATTAATCCTTCGAGAGAGCAGGGAGCAAGAGCACATCAATATTCTCCTCACACTTCCTTTCATACTTATTTATATTGTTCCAAGCTTCTCCAAATAAATCCCACTCCACAGCTAGTTCCCCTTAAAATAAATATTTTCCTAACTTTAGGGGTGATATATTTTGTTGGAGGTATGTCACTATAGGATATTCTTGCAGTGAATGTAAGGACCTTAGGAAGAGAACCTTTGACTATTCCTTTTCTCTTCTTTTGATTACTCTTCCATTATATAAGAGAGTTATGAGAAGTATCAATCCTTGGAGAGCTCTCATTTCAATCAGAAAAACAAGAACTAATAAATCCCCATGAATAATCTCGTGGGAACCATAGTGCCTTCATTCAATCAAAGCCTCCTAAAATCTCAATCTATCAATGTAGGAAAGGTAAAATATATATGTAAACCTACCCATGAGTATCTTGTCATTAAGCCAAAGAAATCTTCCAACAACCCATCATTACTTGATACTTCCCAAAACCCACTAATGACGAAGCCTTCTCTCACGGTCGATCGTCCACCTATGGTGTCCCAAGAAGAACCAAGTAAGGATATTATCCCACATTCTTTTGAAAAGATGGCTCAACCTAAGTGACTTCTAGATTACACTATAAATTGTGTCACCATCAAGATATCACTATCGAAGTTATTCCAGGCTTAGTAGGAACTTCATGGATGAGATAAATTATCTTACATGTAAAATACCTTTTATTGAAATCATGCGTACCTTTACAGTACATCGAAGGATTCTCCTCTAATAGATACAGAGATTTTAGGTTCCTTCTTATGTAGCTCCCAATATTCCTACCACATCCCTGAATATAGAGATACACCAAATAAATACTACAATACCATCCTTACAACACTCCCATCAAGGTTGCCTAGCCTTGGAGTTTTTGGAGGATGACATTATTACTAAAGAAGTCCTATTTCATGTAGATGACCTACCCTTACGCATTATTGTTATCATTTGCGATGCACAATTGCATAAGGTCCTTATGGATGAAGGATTGAGAATTAACTTAGCATATTTATTTTTCATCAAAAACCTCATCTCTTCTATCGATGACCTCAAGCCTACTCACTTGATTCATCATTAATTGAAAAAAAAACAAAATCCTATAGGACGCATCTAGTTTCCCATCACACTTGGACCCAAAATGGTCCACACCAATCTCATGGTTCTAGATCATCCTCTCTCTTACAACCTCTTTTTCGGCCAACCATAGACACATCACATGCACATAGTTGCATCATCTTGGAAACAATGTATTAAGTTTGTTCATAATACCATTGATTTAGACACAATAATGATCCAAATCCTTAGAATATTCTAATACCATTCCCTAATTCAAATTTCTTCTAATATCTAGAGAATTCCCTACCTAGAATTCTTTAATATTAGGTTTGAAATAAAATCACATTATCATATTCAGATGATGATGAGCCTTATGACCTTCAAAAACCTATCAACAAAAATAGGTTAGTAGATGAAATTATGCATTGATTACCTCTAGTATTATTACCTTATCAATAACTTCCACCTCAAACTGATACAGAGGATACAATGAGTGATTCCTCATCCTTCAATCACTTAGAATACAATGAAATAAAAATTGTGCAACTCTTTTTTATCACCCTCCCCTTTGACCTAGATATTTTAGCAAGATCAGTGTTTTGGCTAAGAACGATGTTCCTGATCCTAAAGGAAATTGTATTTCCTTTGAAAAATATTATATCATCTAAAGATTTGAGTCTAGACACTTGGAAGTATTGCACCACTAACGTTCATGTTGTCCCAAATTCACCCCTCAAGGTGAATTGGATAACTTACATGATTCTTCAGGATAAAACAGGTTGAAATGGTTCAAGGGAAAAAAAAAATTATTTTCAGGGTACCTGACCTCTTTTCTCTAACTCCCCTATCCAAGAAAATCCAAGGAGTTAGTAAAAATTGATAAAAATCAGAAACAATGAGGTCCTAGGCCTATTTTAATGCAAATCGTGTTTGAGAGCTATGGGTGGAACCAAGGAGGATCATACAAGGGTTCATCGTACCAAATTCGGGCCTAATATGCTAAGGAGGAAATTCAAATCAGAAAAATAAGATATTTCTATCGTAGATGGTCCATGGGACATTAGGAAAGCTATGACATGTAAATCTAAAACGGCCAATTTGCAAAGCAATCGGCAAAGTCGGGTCGAAATGTCCCAGGCCGCACATGGGACACTGGGACATCCGAGACTCACATAGTTGAAATCGTCGTAGGAAGAATGAATCAGAAAAGTTGAGTAAATTTGGCCTAGGCTTTCCATGGGACGTTGGGACAAAAGTTCATCAAAAAGTCAAAATCACCGACAACAGTGCAAATCGGGTAAGGTAGAAGTCAACAGCCCTCACGACCCAGTAAACATCGAGACACGTGGGACACCAAAATCTGAAGTAGCCAAATAGGAAGGAGGCTTATGGGTGGAGTAGAGATTTTTGTCTAAGACATCCATTACAAAAGGACCTGAAATACCTTATATGTCCACATGTAAAGGAAAAGAGGTAAAATCAGATCCTGAACATCAAACAACCATAACTTTTGACCCCGAGCTCTGATTTTCATGAAATTTGACTTTCTAGAATGATAACGACATCCTCTATACCACATAAATATATATTTACTAATTTTGAAGAGGGTAGATATATAAAACTAAAATAAACATATTCAGCTCCAGTAAAGTAAATGCTCAGTCTTGTTAAATGACAGAAATGCATGGTAGACCCAAAATAGCTGCCTGCACTCAGAAGCCCATAACTTTTGCATTTATAAATGAAAATTCACAAAAATGGTACCATTGGAATCATGGTTTTGATCAAAATGCATATAAATTAAGAAATTGAGAATTTGGCAAGTATTCGATTGTGATTTTGTAGAAAATGTGCCCAGTTTAGAACAATGATTTTATTTGATAGTTAGGTTGCATTCAATGAAGCATGGGCTGACATCTCTCACTGTTGCAAGTTATGGGATAGTGTGGGAAGTATTTTACAAGAATCATACCATCATTTCAGTCCATTTACTAGCTTTTACAAGTGGTTGAAGGATAGATTTTGGGATTTTCATTTTCCCTCTCCCTCTCTCCTCTTAGAAATATATAAATTTGAGTGTTAGGCTCATTGTCAAGGGAGATAGCTTTCAGAAAACTCTGCCAAAAAAAATTTTATGAAGAAAATTTTCTATAAGCCCTTGTAGTGGACTCCTTGCATGGTGATCAAGGCCCTTATCTTGTAATAGATTGCATTGTGCATACTTATGAAGCAATAGATTCAAATTTGCGGATGTATCTTCCCCTGTTGTGTTCATTTGCATTCTTCTTGCCCCTTTCAAACTAATTGAAAATATATTGTGTATATTTATACTCTTACAAGGATTAATTATCATTATGCATGTATGGAGTATTGTTGTGAACACATTTTCTATACTATTCAGAACTGTTATCACCCCTTCTAGTATGCAATTTTCTCTTATTTTCACAGATTGGAAAGATATCGTCATTCCCTCCTTTTCTGTTGTATCACTGCTTTAGTTTAGTCTCTGTTTTCATATATTCTCTCTCCTTGGATACTTAGAAAGTTAGATTTAGACAAGATAGTTTCTCCTGCATTAGAGTAGATTGTGGCCAGTCATTAGGAGCAAGAACCAGATTTCTCTTGAGGTATATCTCAAGTAGCAAGTCCCACAACTGGGAGATAGTACCCATTTTATCCAATCACACTATGACCTCAAGAACACACACTTGTGTAAACCATAGGGTGTTGTGATTTTGTGATAACAGTGCCTTGGACCAAATATGGTATTCTTGACTTGAATCAAACACCATCAATGTATTTTATGAACCCCTATATATGGTAGTAATGACATTCAAGATGAAGACGAAATGATTTCCTATGTTCCTCATGCTAATCCACAACTACTTGATACCCCTTTAGTCATCAAGTAAATCTCTTACTACACTTCATGTCATACTTCCATAATAATTTTTCCATCCGCAACAACTTCTGAACTATCCTCTACAATCAACACTAGTATTGGTGATCAGAACATGGCTGTTGTTGATGCTACACCTAACGAGGTAACCTTATATGCCAAGGTATTAGATGTACAAAATACTAGCTATCACCAACATAGATACGGTAAGAGGTACACAGACCTTGATATCGATGTAGAATATCATCAATCTCTCCTTACTTTATACTATGACTAGAATAATTTAGAACTCCTATATGCCCGAGAAGATAAACTCCCCCAAAATCATCATAAGTTGGGAAACTTCTCTAAGAAACCTATGACTTTTGAAGACTATGTCACTAGTATTGATCTTAGCAAGGATGATTTAGCGAAATTACCCAACACCCCCTAACATTTCAAGGAAAATAAGGCTATGTTCACCAAATCAACTAGAATTGTAAAACTTACTAAAGACACCACACATGTAGTCATGCTCGGTGATTGTTTTCATCACATACATGAGTGTGACAGAGAAATATTATGAAATTTAATAAGGTTGTATTTACATGGGGATATTTCGATATGCCTGACATTAATTCTAAAATTATCTCCCATGACATGATCACTTATCTGGACACTGCAATAGTTCATAAAAAATATAAGGAATTTCCCTCCCAAAATAAATGATGTATGTCATAAAGACATCATCAAGCTCTTAGATGCCAAATTTAATCTAACGGTAAACTATTCTGAATGGGTGTCCAAAATCATCTTAGTTCAGAACAAGGCTACTTTATCCATCAAAATTTTCATTGACTTTATAAATCTCAACTTTTCTTCTCCTAAGTATAACTTCTCATTACCCTCCATCGATGCCATCGTTGACACCATGGAGTAGTATGAAATGTTATCTATAATGGATTGGTTTTTGAGGTATAATAAAATCCAAATTACTCCTGAAGATTAGAACAAAACTACTTTAACCATAGAATAGGGAACTTATTGTTTTGTAAATTTTCCCTTTGCATTAAAAAATTCTCATGCAACATATCAACATGCCATGATACGCATCTTTCATGATCTCATACAAAAATTAATTGAATTCTATGTTGATGATCTACTCATCAAAACCTAACACAGTAATGATCATGCCCATGACTTGGAATATTCCTTATAACATCTACACAAATATAAGGTTCGCATCAATCCTATGTAATCAATATTCAAGGTGACATGAGGAAATATCCAAACATTTTCAGTATCTAAATTTGGTATCGATGTTGACCCAACAAAGATAAAATCTATCCTTGACATGCCATGACCATCCTCCATAGAAAACATATGTACTTTATCAAGAAACTAGGGCCAATTCATAAATTTGTCCTTTTTTTACGTATCAAACCCATGTAATCAATACTCTTCTCCAAACCTCAACCAGGATTGAATGGTCCAAAGATTGTCAAAAACTATCCTTGTTACCAACATTACAATATCCTTCACCATTTCAAACTCTACTTCTATATACCTCTTTCACTCTAGTGTTCATTGGGGAAATGTTAACACAAGAAGATGAAAAGGGAAAGGAGCATGTAGTCTAATATATCAGTCAAGCCTTAATAGATTATGAAATATGATGCATTTATTTTGAATGATCTTATCTTAGCATTTACTATGTGTTAGGAAATAAGGGATAAAATGTGTAGAAAAATCTCTCATAGAATCGCAATAGTAATAAACTAATATGCAGAAAATATTACAGATCTCAAATAAAAGTGTAGAATAAAATAACACAACACAAAGAGACAATATTTAACATGGTTCACCTAATTTGGGCTACATCCACCAAGAATCACTTTCTCATATTTTATTACAAGCCATTGCTCTCTTAATACAATACCTAGATTTGTTTGGAGCTATGCTCAAAAAATTCCACATAATTCACACCCAAATTCAAAACACATATGTAATGTTACATTATACCTACCATATGCATAAAACCATATAAGTAGATAATTGCTTAAGTAGTTTTACAAAACTACGGGTATCAAAACTATGGGTCAAAACCATCCCATAAACCTATGGGTCAAAAATCCTACCCGTATGAGAAAAAAAATGTTTTCCAATATATCGGGCACATTTTAAAGCCAAAATAATTTTTCTCGGGGGTTGTGCCCTCGAACCCTGGTGAGAAAACTATGGAAAGTGTATAGTACTCTTATTGTACAATCTTCAACACTTTATCACATGAAAATATGATCCACAACCTAACAATATCCCATTTACAGACTAGTTTTCCTTTGAGCAAGCTTCTCAACCCTTCACTAGTTTCCGTGAAGACCAACCAAAGTTGAACAAAACTTCATTGTTTCCCTTGTGACCACCTTAGTCACCATGTCTACAGGATTCTAATTGGTATGAATCTTCTCCAGCTTCCAGTTCTCTTCCTCTAAAGTTTTCCTAATGAAATGGTACCTTAAGTATATATGCTTTGTCCTAGAGTGGAAATCAAATTGCTTACCTAAGTGTATAACACTCTAACTGTCACTATACAACTTTCCTTCATCCTTCTTATGCCCCAACTCATCAAGAAATTTCTATAACCAAATCAGTTCTTTACTTGCCTCTTTGGTAGCATCATACTCAG
The DNA here is from genome assembly GCA_019776745.2 of Taxus chinensis. NCBI lineage: Eukaryota > Viridiplantae > Streptophyta > Pinopsida > Cupressales > Taxaceae > Taxus > Taxus chinensis. The sequence goes on from CM034147.1 coordinate 216,041,607, forward strand.
CCTCTATGGTTGACAAAGCCACCAGCTTTTGTAGTCGTGAAATCCAGCTCACTATTGTCCCACCTACAGTGTAAACATAACCTGTCATGTTCCTCCTACTATCTACATCTCCAACCATATATGAATCTTCATAACCACACAAAGTGGTGTTTGATCTGCTATAGCACAAAATTGTCCCCATGGTCCCTCTCAAATATTGAAGGATCCACTTTACTTCTTGTCAATGATCTCTACCTAGATCACTCATAAATCTACTCAGCACTCCCACTACATGGCTAATATCAGGTTTGGTGCACACAATGGCATACATCAAAATACCATTTGGCAATGAGTAAGGTACCTTGGACATCTTGTTTCTCTCATGCTCTATCTTGGGACACTACTCCTTTGATAACTTGAAATGGTCTGCTAAAGGAGTCCCAACCAGTTTAGCATCTTGCATATTAAACCTCTCCAAGACCTTCTTAATGTACTCTTCCTAAGATAAAGTTAGCTTCGTTTCCTTTCTATCCCAAGATATCCTCATACTAAGGATTTGTTTGGCTGCCCCCAAATCCTTCATGGAAAAGGATTCACTTAGTTGATTCTTGAGTACTTTTATTTCCTGCATGTTTTTACCTATAACCTACATATCATCCACACACAAACAAAAGATAATATAAATTTTGTCCTAAAATTTCTTTGTATACATGTAATGTTCAGAATGACATCTAATATAACCTTGCTCCATCATGAAGCTATCAAATTTCTTATACCATTGACTTGGAGCTTGTTTCAATCCATACAATCTCTTCTTCAATTTGCACACTATCTCCTCTTTACCTTTCAGCTCATAGCCCTCTGGTTGCTACATATCTAGATCTTCCTCTAAATCAACATGGATAAATGTAGTCTTTACATCAAGCTGCTCTAAGTGCAATTATTATGTTGTAACTATTCCAAGAATAGTTCTAACAAAAATCATTTTTACTACAGGATAAAAAATCTCACCAAAATCTATACCTTTTTTCTATACAAACCCCTTGACCACCAACTGGGCCTTATATATTTTCTTTCCCCCATATTTCTCTTTCACTCTAAACACCCACTTGTTCTGTAATTCTCTTTTACCTTCGAGTAGATTCAAAAAATCCCATGTTTGGTTCTCCATGAGAGCCTGATATTCCTCATCTATGGCTTTCTCCCACTTCTTTCTGGCATCTACCTGCATTGCTTCATTAAAGCTCTTTGGATCTCCACTATCAGTGAGTAATAAATAACAAAGAGAAGGAGAAAAACATTCAGGTTCTCTTTTTAACCAAGAAGACCTCCTCAATATAGGATTTTTGGGTTCCTGTTGACAAGGTTCCTAAACTAATTCATGTGTCACTTTCCCATCTGGAAGATCCTCTACCGTTGCATACTCTTTCTTGAATTCTTCCCTATTTTCCTGCAACTTCTGCTTATACATGACTTTTTCATTAAAGACCACATCACTAGATTGAATGATTTTATTTTCCTTAATATTTCAACATTTATATCCAAAGTCATCACCACTATAACCAATGAAAGTATATTTTTTTGATTTAGTCTCTAGCTTAGTACTATCATCCTTCTCTATATGGACAAACACCTCACACCTAAAGACTCTAAGAAATGAATAATCAACTTTCTTACCATACCAAGCCTCCTCAGGTATTCCTCCATCCAAGGCACATGAGGGTCCTCTGTTTATCAATTACACAATGGTAATCACTGCTTCTACCCAAAAACCAAGAGGAAGTCCTGCATGTAACCTCATGCTCCTAGCACATTCCATTATTATTTTGTTCATCCTTTCTGACACCCCATTCTACTGCGGAGTTCTTGGAACCATATTTTTCCTTCATACTCCATTCTTAGAAAAGTAATCATCAAATTCGTTCCTGCAATAATCCCCTCCATTATCTAACCTAAGACATTTTATCTTAAGAAATGTTTCATTCTCTACCAAGGCTTTCCATTTAACAAAAGTTTAAAATACATAATATTTGTTTCTAATATAATAAACCCAAACTTTACATGTTGCATCATGAATAGAAGTAACATAATAACTTGAACCCCCAAGAGATAATACCTAAGCCAACCCCCACACATCAGAATGCACCAACTCTAACTTACTCTCTTTCTTTGTAGGTCCAACCTTGAGAAACCTTACTCACTTATGTCTCCCATATAAGCAATCCTCATATAACTCCAAAACTATTTCTGTATATCCATGAAAATACTTCTTTATGATCTCTATACCCTTATGGCTCATATGACCGATCCTATAGTGCCACAATTTTGTATCTACTTTTGAAGCCACGAGATTACAAGCATTAGTGCTATAAGGCATTAAATACAAGTTTCTAACCTTCTTACCTTTTTCCACCACAAGAGCACCCTTGGTAACCTTCCAAGAGTCTACTGTAAATATCACAGTACAACCATCACTTCCTAACTACCCTACCGATATCAAATTTTGTCTTAATGTAGGCACATATTTGACATCCTTCAATAGCTAAGTATTCCCATTCAGCATCTTCACCTAAAATGAACCTTTTCCAACTATGTTGTAAGGCTCATCGTCACCAAGAAAAATATACCCAAAATCTCCTTGAACATAATCAACAAAATAATGCCTATGTGGAGTAGCATGGAAAGAAGCCATTGAATCTAAAACCCAAGATTCAGTAATATTGTGCAAAGAAAGAATTAAACCATCCTGACATACATTACCTATTGCCATATTTTCCTCCTTGTTTTCTCCTTCTTGTTTCTTCTTTTCATGAAGCTCCCAATAGTCCTTATTTGCATGCCCAGACTTTCCACAGTGCCAACATACAATCTTTCTTTTGGATTTTGACCTTTCCCAATCCTTTGATTTTCCATGGCTTCCTCTATTCTTCTATCTCCCTCTAGTTTCAATTGTCAAAGCATTCCTTGAAGTAGAAAATTCACCAAAGCTTTTTCTTCACATTTCCTCACTTAGAATCACCCCTACAACATCCTCAAACTTCAACTTTGAGTTAGCTAGAACAGATTTTCTTACCTCCATTACCAGGGTATTCCATCTCTTAGGTAAAGAGAACAAAATTAATAAATCCCTAACTTCTTCGTTTAATTCTATTATAACCAAATCTAGCATATTTACAACTATATTAAAATCATTTAAATGATCTTCTACTTAACCATTCTCAGACATCTTCATATTAAAAAAAAAAATTCATTAAAAATATCTTATTATAGGAAGAGAGTTTTTCATACAACTTCCGTAATGTATCCATTAGTTCTTTTGTAGTCTTTTCCTTTGAAACATTAAACAATACCGAAGATGTAAGACACAACCAGATTGTCCCAAGTGCCTTCCTATCTAGCAAATCCCATTCTGCATCTGTCATGCTTGAGGGTTTGTTCACCTTCTCTGACAGCGGAATATAAACATCCTTATGATAAAAGTAATATTCCATCTGCATCTTCCAAAGACTGAAATTTTGCCCATTGAATTTATCAACCCTTGATCTTCCATCATCTTTCATAGCTCCCACTCAAGCTAAAACTTTTCCTACGATTAAATACTTCAGAAAACAAAACCAAGCTCTGATACCAATTGTTAAGATATTAGGGATAAAATATGTGGAATAATCCCTCACAAAATTGGAACAATAAAAAAATAATATGAAGAAAATACTACAGATCTCAAATAAAAGTGTAGAATAAAACAACACAACACAAAGAGATGATATTTAATGTGGTTCACCAAATTTGGGATACATCCACCAAGAATCACTTTCTCATATTTTATTGCAAGCCACCTCTCTCTCAGTAAAATACCCAGATCTGTTTGGAGTTATGTTCAACAAACTCTATAGAATTCACACCCAAATTCAAAACACATTTGGAATGTTACATTATACCTACCATATGCATTAAACCATATAAGTAGACAATTGCTTAAAATTTTTTACAAAACCGTGGGTATCAAAACCATGGGCCAAAAACATCCCATAACAACTGTGGAAAGTGTACAATACTCTTAGTGTACATTATTCAACACTTTCTCACATGAAAACATGCTCCACAACCTAACACTATGCTGCTAAAAACTTGCATCACTATATGATATATAAAACCACATATGTCATCATCCATACGGATCCTATGTCATACTTCTCCTCACATGTTATGCTCCTCATAGATTTCATTGGAAAATGGATTTCTGTTTTTATTAAATTTGACCTTCATATCATCATGCGATAGGAAGTGAAAGGCCAAGTCATAATTGACCAGTTAGCTACCAACACTATCTCTTTACGTCGTCTCATTCATGAAATATTACCTGATGAGGATATCCTCCTCATTTATGTCATAGATAGCACTATTTAGATACAAGACAATTACTATAGCTTCATGGCCAGCCTTGAGGCATAATCCTCTAACACCAAAATTGAAGAGCTTCCTTTACCAAAAACCAAAACAATAGCCAAAATAATTGATGAGGAGGTCACCATTAATATTCATAAGGATATATTTACACTACACTTTTATGAGGAAAACTTCCTCTAAGGATATGGGGTGGGTTGTGTTCTTACTAATCACTATGGCCAGGATTTCCTCCTTTCCTATCGACTTGAATTTGATATCACCAACAACATGGAAGAATACAAGTATCTTATTTTAGGAATAAATGTTCCCTTAGCTAAGGGTGTCTCCTATCTTCATGTCATGGGAATTCTCAATTAGTACATCAATATTTTAGTGGTACATACAAATGTCATAGTGAAAATATGAAAGCCTATTATGACTTAGTCACAAAAATAACACCACAATTCACCTCATTAACCATTGAATCTATCCCTTGTGAACCTAATTCCTTACCTGATTCAGTTTCCATATCTGCCACTTAGTTTCAGTCACATCCTAATTCTCAAAATGGAGATGCTCTTATCTAAATTTGTCAACATCTTGTCAATTCACCTCCTCCGAGCATCTAGTATGTCTTTCATATCGAACCACACATTCCTGTGTAGAACCATTGGTATGCTAACATCTATAAATTTATACAATACCATACTTAACTAGAGGGTATTGATCCCCGAGTGTAGCTATGAATACATAAAAAGACTCTTAAATATGTGCTTAAATATGAAATATTATAGTATCTCAACTTCTAAGGTACCCTATTTTGATGCGTTAAAAATGATCATTCCCCTTATCTTAGACGAAATACATGTGGGAATGTTTAGTATCCATTGTATCAGACATGCTACTACACACTAGTTCCTACGTATGGGTTGTTAGTGGCCTACACTATAATCTAATATTCATGATTTTGTCAATAAGTGTCAACCTTGCACATATCATGATGATTTGATTCATTCCCCTCTAGTTGAGTTGCAATCTATTATTGTTATCCTTCCCTTCATTATATGGGGATTAAATTATATTGAAGAACTACCATTGATCCAAATATTTTCATGTCTTCATCATTACAGCCTCATAATACTTCACTAATTGGGTTGAATCCATGGCTCTCACCAACATGTCTCAACTTAGTACATCAAAATTCATCCTCGATCAAATTATTTCCACTTTACAATTCCCCATAATATCATATTTGACAATCATGGAAGTTTCAAATGAAAATAAATGTAGTAAATCTAGGATAAATTTAAAATTAAACATTGATTCTCATCACCGTATCATCCATAATGTAATAGACAAGTTGAAACCACAAATAAAATCATCAAAAATATACTTTAGAAATAAGTTCTGTGAGTCACACATGGATTGGCATATGAAGCTATATCCTTCATTATGGGCATACCACACCTACATCCACACCGCCACTGGGGAAACCCCATTTTAACTTAACTAGGGAGCTGAAGAAGTACTACCAATTGAGATGGAACTCATTCACTCTGCATCTCCCTTCACGGTATCATTCTAAATGAGGAACTCCATGAATCCCGTTTCCATGATCCTGACCTTTTAGAATAATGGCATGATAGAGCTTATACTCAAAATCAAGAGCAAAAGAAATGCCTTACCAAACAACAAAACAAACTTTATTGTCCTCAAACTTTAAATGTAAGCGATCTTATTCTCAAGATTGATTAAAAACATGAAAAATAATCAAAGTATACTCATAAATGGTGGGTTCATTACCTCATCAAAGGTATCATAGGTCCTAATATATACCATCTTCAAATATCTAAATTCCACATCTTCGAAGAACCAATGAACACTCATATCATCAAAACATTTTATACATGAAGGAACTCTGGAGTTTTGGTACTCAGCTACGACCTCTCATATTTTCCATCTCAAATTCATTACTTCATCAATCTTCTCTGATAACATTATCAACATTTTGGATTCCCTAGTCTTTCCTATGGTATCGTCATGGTATTATGCACATCCTCGATTAGGCCCATCTCCTTTCTAGGATTTTTGTACCAATCTGACAATCTTATTCTATTTATAACATCTACCTCATGGTTTTTTATGATTTTTAGTTTTTTTATCTTCCCTTTTGGATAAACATCTATCTTCACTTTATTTACACCTTCGGGTTTAATAAAATTTTCTCTTTGTAACCTTTACCATATAGTTTTTTATGTTTTTCAACATTACCACCCACCGATTGGATATGACACTATGATCTCTATGACACCATACCATCAAAACATCTCAATGTCATAATATCACGACATCCATCCCATGGACCCCTATCTAGGTGATTTATGTTTTACTTTATTGATGATCCTCTAGTGTTTCCTTTCAGTTTTGCTTCTTTACTGGGTTCTTATAGATTAGCTCCCACAAGTGGAAAGACAAGAGACACTATAATGTATGCATTAGAGGGTATATTTCATTTTAGGTAGTCCTCTTAGCATTTCTTTTAGTTTTTACTTTCTGTTTTGGTGTTACAGACTGTCTTTTTTCGTTGACCACCCTATATTTCATGATTGTAATATGCATTTTCCAATAGCTGGGGCATATGTATACACCTAATTTTTCACTTTTCACTTTTCATCTTTCATACCTGTTACTAAAAATTATCCTTATGCAGATAAGAGTTGTTGATGCATTCATTTTCTAAGCAGGTTCCTTAAGGGGCCTACCGGGAATGGGGAATGGTTATTCACGTAACCACTAGGAGTTAGAAACAATAAATAAAGAGAATGTTGTTATTTACTCTTATCCTTGGTTTGAATGAGGTATCATGTTCCTCCTATTTCACGTGCATATCATATTCATGACTTCTTGCTTACATTCTACAATAATGCATCTTGTTCATCCACATTCATGACCCATTACACATTTATTTTTCTTCTCATAACATATCACTTTATTTTTTATTCCTAGATGACACAATTACCCATGGGTGATTGTGTCAAGGTCATATTCTCTCATGTTCGATCCCATCACCCATGTGTGATGGTGTCCTATAAATACCTCTAATTCACTTGAAATTCAAAAGATAAAGGAACCTAAAACATCTAACCTACCATTTTCTCTACTCTTTTGAGCCATCTTTGCATCTTCTCACTCTACTTTTGGTTCATCTTTTTTTTGTTAGATTGGATCGGAAAACTCTCTTCTTTGATGATTTCTTACACTATTGCTTCATCATATAGTGATTCTAGGATAGGAATGATCTTCCCTTACTCCATCTAATAGAAATTTTCTCTTTGTGTGTTGCTTCTTAGGGGGGATAAATGCATCATCAACCACCATATATGTATAAGGTGAGCGATCTAACCCTTCTTTTTCGCTTTGCATATATTAGTTAATCTCCTTTTCTTTGTGTTATGTTAGTTTAGTAGTATGCATGCTTCATACTATTTAGCTTATCACTCTTATCAAATATCATCTCTTTAGTTATTTTCATTTCAATTATTCCATGCTAAAATTTATTTTATATGTTGATTGGTATTTCTCCACACCCAACCATAAATATCTCGGTAGGATTCCTTCCTCTAGGTTGACCTAGTGTAAGGGTTACTTCTCTCTAGATATATGACCCTAGAACTCATTGTATCCCCTTTAAGTTTATCCCCTTGTATTTTGGTACTTTTGTGTCTACTACCTGTTTCCTCGGATACCCTAGTAGAATAGATGAGTAAGAGTGCATTTTTTTGAGATACGTGTTGGCCTACATAAAATGTTCCCATGATTTTACAACCCAAAATTAAGCATCCAAAGGCCGGTAAAAATTAGGAAATTTTTTTTGTTCTGTTTAACCTTAAATAATTATTAAAATATTATCCCAATCATAATATATCTTGCTAATATATTTAATGATGAAAAAAAAAAAGTGTAATATCATCCTTGTAATGAGTTTTCTAGGAAAAATTTAACCTTCCCACTTCCAATAAAAAAAACAAAGAGGTTTCAAATGGTGCAAACTATTAAGTACAATAAATAGACTAATTACACATGCACTCTTCAATTAGAGCATTAATACTTCCATTACGGTCACTTGATTTTTAAATTTTACTCCTATCATAAAGGGTTCTAGTAGTACCCAAAAAATTTATAGTTTAATTCTCTTGTCAATTTACTAAAACTAACCAAGGACATATCTAGATAGTCATACATATATCAAGGAAAATCTTAAGACCACTTACCAAAATCCAACTTGGAATTTTTTTGGCAAATTTACAAACATGGATTTTGTGATAATGGCGAATATGAGAAAATTTATAAAATGATGCAGGTGAATAATTTATCTGAGAAAAGGAATGTTGGGGATGGTTCTAAGGCAGAAACCACACAAACGACACTGACGTGTCGGATGCATGGATTCCCAGTAAGAAATAATCTACAAATGAAGATGAGTCGTCTATATGGAATCAACACCAGGGGACTTCATATACTACTGAACAACTACATATAATATCTAGAAACTCCATATACCATGTCGTTGTATATATCTGGGTGACTATATATACTGCAAGGAGAGTACATATACTATCAAGTGACTACATATACTACTCAGTGACTGCATATACTACCAGGTGACAGTGAAAACAAATAAATATGAAATTAAAAAATCCCAAATATGAATGGGGGTAACATCCACTAACCATATAAAATTATACATGACTTCGTCAAGTAAATAAGCATGAATCTAAACTATGCATGATATATCTAGCATTAAATTAATTTTAGGCTAAAATGAAGACACCATAACTAAGATAAAGTGTTTTTATGGATGAAGAAAGAAAGATAACTTTTTTCTTTGGAAATTTTAAGTTTCTTCACTTGAATGTGTTGTGCTATAATAGAGTAGCTTCCCTTTCCTTCCCACTTAACAAATTTATTGTGAAGTTTTAATCTTCCATCTCATGCATGGTTAAATTTTTTTCCACACATGCAATCAGGGGGCTACATGTACCTGGACACCCAATAGTCAAGCATTTGTACATATTGCTTTGGCATTACATTAATTTTATACTATAATAAAGACAACACAACTTGGTATATATATTTTTTATTAGTATATATTTGTGAATGTACCTTATTTTTGTTTTGAGGTAGCGGTGATATACATACATAAGTATGAAATTTATTGTACACACTAGGAGACCCGACCTACAAAATTAACTTGTACCCATAAATTTTTAGGTGAAATGTTATTCTGTATGATTCCTCAAAATCACCAAATGCAAATTTCAAAAATTTAAATATTCATGAATTAGAGAAGATTCGCCACTAAACTTTACCCTAATGTATATTAATGAATCTTGAGGCTCTATTTAAATCACCATATGGTTATTGTGGTTTTTATATTATGCCAAGAAAATTAAATGATCCAAGGAGGGGATAAAGATATACTACTAACCCCTCATCAATAACTTCACCAAGAAGTAAGGGTGTAAGTCAAGTCATTGTTTATATGATTACCTTGAAGTAAGATCAACCAAAATTTTCATTCATGCTAAAGTAATATGTTAATAAAATTACAACCATCTAAAATTGTCATAAGGTTTATCTAGCTATAAGATTATTGTATTCTCGCTACAAAAGGGATACTTAGGATTGGGATTAGCTAAGGTGTTATATCATGACCTTACTTACACCTATACCACCTTTTATGTTTACTTTTATCCTATTTTTTCCACCCAACTTCCCAAATGCCCGAGTTTAGAAAGGGTCAGCCCATTTTCCCTTTATGGAGCAAGTGGTTTTTTCTAGGCTCAAATCTCATCCCTTGGATTAAATAAATCTATACCATTGATCTCTTAGAAACACTAATCAAACTAATCCTCTGCTACTTATTCATTTCTATTATTTTCTCTCATATTTCCTTCATTTCTTTCTTTATGGTTTTGCAGGTCTTGTGTATTCCTTCCTCTTGGTTTAATTTTTTAGTTTAAAGAGGAGGATGAAATAAAAATGGAGGACACCAAAGCTATTTGTTTCTCCTTCATCTAATTAGTTTCATTTCTCCCTTTTTATATTATCCTTTATTTGGAAATACCCGAGTTAGATCTTTGAAAATAAGATGTAATTTATATGTTTATATTCCTTTGTGTGTGTGTGTGTGTGTGTGTGTGTGTGTGTGTGTGTGTGTGTGTGTGTGTGTGTGTGTATAACATCTACTTGCATATCAATATGCACCTTGTTGGAGTAGCAGAGATAACGTATAACTTCCTTTTATTTTAGGGCACATTGGGAAGTTACCATGTGAGTGTATATATATACTGACTATGAGAGAATACGTCTAACAAGGGGCATTTGTGGTTGAAAGAGGGGCTTATGGCATGAGTCTAGGAATTGTAGGTAGGGTATCTCACATAGTGGCAAAGAAAAATATGGTGCCAATGACCCAAGTCAATGGCTATGCCTTGAAACTAATGCCTTAATATCATATCTTACCTGGGGGTGCAGCCATACACAATTTTTATTATTTATTTTAAAAAATATTTTACATTTATTTGAATGAACACCCTCTTCTCATACATGAGTAAATTTGTATTAAATTATTAGAGTTAGTAATGTTATTATAGGTTTATGTATATTTTCATTTATAAACCAATATTAATTCCTTTAGTACAAAAATTATTTTATCCAAATAAAAATCACATATGCAAGAAAACTAATTTGATTTTCTAATTTTACAAATAAATCTTCCTTATATAAATATTTAATTACATCTCTCTTTGTTTGTGTGTGTGTGTTCGTGTGTGCGTGCATGTGTGCATGTGTGTGTGCGTATTATATTGTATCTATATATATATAATATATTTACAAACAATCTTCTATGTTATCATAAACCTATAAATCCTTCAACTTCCTCCTTGAGACAAAGGAGACCTATATGTTTCTTAGTCAACCAATGAACAACAAGGTTAGGTAGATAACTAAGAGTCCATATTTTCTTAGATGATTAGGATGATAACTAATCTTGAAATATTAAGCAAAGAGGATAACTTTTTTATTGAAAGATAATATACTCATATACCAAAATGGAAGATTCATATATCAAAAACTAATTCTCTTGCAAACATTCAAGATGTGATAAGGTCCACAAGAAAACTTAATCCATCCACAACTAGTATTATGGTTTAACCATGTATTGTACAAATCAAAACCAATAGTAAACCCATAAATGTTTTCCTTTAAGAGGATCAAATAAAAACAAGTTTTTTCATTGATTCAACTTCTTCAATCATTGACTAAAAGGGACAAAGTGCAAGTTGATACAAGCTCCATTTGTTTAAATATAAAACAACATTAGAAAATTACTTTCACATTTCCATACTATAAAAATTATCTCATTCAATATAATATTACATATCTTGTTTCATTGTGAAATCCCCAAACAATAATCTCATAATTCATTCCTTCATTTCCAAAGTAATACTTTCAAATTAGATATGACATATTAGACTCTAAACACCTATTATTTTAGTTAAATACAAAGGAAATATATATGTATAAGTTCAAGAGTTTACTCCTAAGACAAAAAACATGAAGAAACATGATAGAAGTAGAACCCCACTATTCAAAAATCTTACAATATTAATCATTTCTAGCATAAGATTTTTGGAAGGAAAATAACATTGTTAAATCTAATGAAATCCTCCTTTTTATAACAATTTACAACGATATAAAAAAATTTAAATGGAATATGAAAAATCTCCCTACATAGGTAACATCAAGATGACTTTTTTTTATAAAACATTAGTTTATTGATGAGGAAAGAGATCAAACTCCATCACTAAGGTTCCAGGAAATATTCTCCAACAATAAGTAGTAGGAATCCAAAATGCAATAGAAGTGGCTTAGTTGTCAACCCGACCTAATGACATCATTATATTCCATCTCAAAAAGTGGAGGACATGCGATCCTCCCTCCATCCCCATGGGAGAGAGATGATGAATGCATCTAAGTTGCACAAGAAGGGAGTAATACAAGGTATAAACATACACATTCACAAGCTCAAAACATCCACCATAAACCAAACATAAAAAATAAACTCCAAATTTCTTCATGGAGGGGAAGAGGCTGAAGTATTTCTATTGTGAATATTTTAAAATAAATTATTTCATTTTCCAAAAAAGAACACCATACTCTAAACTTTACCAAACCTTTGTATCCCAACGTCAAGCATCCTCTTTTCCAAGATTTGTCCAAATTTATAATATTTCCTTGGCAAGGAAGAGAGATGAGTTCTCACAGCTTCTGAAATTTCATATTGCTCATCAACCATATGAGGGAGGAAGAAAATAGAACAATAAACCCTATCATGGATTTCCCATCAAGCTATGTAGGTGAAAGAGGGGGTTGACACCCTCTTTCCTAATGTACGAATCCCATCTCACGTGAGATGGATGGAAAAAAATTGAAAATAACTGCATACGTTACATTATTTATTCAACACAAATGAAAAACCCAATGAATAATTCATTCTATACATTTATACATAATGTAAAATATAAAACAAAAGGACGAGAGGCCTACCTCTCAACCAAATTTTTTTTTTTTTAAACCAATTCCAAGTTATCTAAGCTCTAACTCTTTTCCCAATCTCTTCTCCAAGCTCTCAGTTGTAAAATGAAGGAAAACATCCCAACTCCCTTGAAGGTAGAGTAATAAGAAGATGAATCTCTACAATCCTCACCAATGAGAGGGTTACATATTTTCCCATCTTCTTCATAAGCACGAGAGTCTCATAAAGTCTCCATCATGTGTAATAAAAGGGTCTTAATGAGGAGTATACATAAAGGAAATAAATAAATCCAAAATAAAATATATTCAAAATTCCCAAGAAGACTCACAAAATAAGTCACCTAAGGAATTGGGATAAGAGAGGATCAAATCATAGGAAAACACCCATTTGACCCTTGAGAAAGTTCTGTATACCCATAGGTAGGGTCCAAGGGTTCTATTTTAATGTAGAGGAGACCCCCAAAGTGAAAAGAAACCCTTCCAATTCCCACTTTTATTCCAATTTCGAGTTTTGGAAAAGTGGCACACAAAGAAAGGTATTAGGGCCCACCTAACTCATGTTTAAGTGGTCCCATGCATCCAAAAACAAGATTAACAAATTAAAAAAATAAAAAAAAAATTAAGGACCATCAGGTCGCTACAATAAATCTAAACAAGGTTTAGATAAATTAATCCAAAAAAGAGTAAAAAAGGAAACAACTAAAGGTGCCCAGAATAATCACGACACATACACAATGAGAGTGATTTATTCAAAACCACATGAATCCAACATAAAAAAAGGAAAATTGATTAAGGAGGAAAGGTAAGGTTTTTACGGAGATGACAAGTTGTTAAAACTTGGAGGTATAACTCTAAGTTCCATGTTTTGTTGCATGAACCTGTAACCTACACACTTGATTCACATATCATCATACCCTCTTGATACAATAAACCAAACAAAACAATACATCAAACATCTTATAATTAAGTCAATTTGAGGCTAAACATTTCAAATTAGGTAATCAAATAATATCCATAAATATATAATTAACCAGAATGACATACATCCATAGTAGATCAAAAATAGTGTACATCTAGATTACATCACAATAATATTTATCTCATCGCCATGATAGATATTAATCATAATAATTATCTAGAATGATATACATCCGTCGTATACCAAAAAACACCCATCTAAATCACATCCTAATAATATCCGTAACAACATCACTAAAAATATTAATAAAAATAACTATGATAGATAGCCACCATGTGCCTCATACACAACCTGTATCACCAAGTCGGTCCAGGACAACACCATATAATGTTCAAAATAGTGTTGTATCAATTTCACTACAAAAATCGATATGATGAGTCAATACTATAATATATCCAAAAAATCATGGACACTACAACATCCAAAAAATAAAGAGCATGGTCAAATAACAATGTTGATTTGCCAAGCCAAGGTAGGTAAGGCCACACTAAATTGGACAAAAGACTAAAAACCTTAAGTAGATTAGGGTCAATCTAATCAATCTACCCACAAGATGAGATGATAAAAATAAGAACAGAGCTCAATAAATCATGACAACTTGATCTAATCAATGATATCATGATATTTGAAACAAACCATAATTTATCGAGCAGTGACAAGAATGGTGCTTGGGATGAGATGGGCTGGAAAGAATATACGAATAGAGTATTAGTTATCTAGGAGCATCTCTTGTACATAGTAAAATGTTTTTTTCTAGTTATTAGGGACTTAACAGTCCTTTTGGATGCTTAGGAGGTGTTTCTAGTCCATTTGGACTCATGGTTATGTAATAAATGACCATCTGCAGTTTTCCCTGAAAAATGGTCCTTTTGAATATTTGAATTAGTATTTGTAATAAGTTAGTAATTTAGGATTTAGTATAGTTGAATAAAGAATTAAAAGGGTCATGGAACATGTATTCAACTATAAAATGACTCATTTGATCATAACTAGACCCTAAACCCCACCTAGTTGGTCTAAACCTAGGTGAGTTATTTGGTTTCATCCCTAAGTACCTCTTTCCTCATAAAAGTGAAATGTATTCAAATGGATAAAAAAAGGAAAGGTTGGTGAAAAAATAAAAAGTTTTTTTCTATCAAAAATGACTCAAGGAGATTTGAAGAACTCTATTGTTTTATGAATGACAAGGTTCTTGATCAAAAAATGAGTATTGGTGTCTTTTGTTACTTTGTAAATGCAAAATTAAGTACTATTTATGGAAGTATGACATATTTTTATAGGTTTCAATCATTATAGTGTTTTAAAAATTGTTTCATAGAGGTACAAAAATTAGGTACACTCCTTATAAGAACATGGAAGAAGCTTGAAGTGGAGATATGGACAAAGGATAGTCATAAGCAAGCATGTTGGGTTCTGTGAAATGAGGTAAGATATGATTTAAATCTTCAAATGTTTGGAAATTATATTTAGATTAAAATTTCATGATAACCTATATGAGGTTTTAGTACTAATAGGTCGTCAGATTTTTGATTTGATTAAGATGCAAATATGATCAATGGTCTTATAATCGAAGGATTATAATCATCAAATACTATAACTCTTTGTTTGGAAGTCTTGTGATTAATCGTGTGAAGAATTAAACCATAGTATTAAAAGGATAACATGATACGTAAGCTGAGGATTGACTTTAAGGTCTGTAACATGGCTTAAAAGCTATAAGAATCCAAAAATTGGAAAAATAAAGTAAAAGAAAACAAGAATCTATTATCTTGGTTTGAATACCCTTTTTCAAGGGTTTTTTAATTGAAGCCATTCTATTTGGTCATGAAGAGACTATTAAACCTGATGTAAATGGATTAATAAGATGGAATAAGGTGTGTTTGAGATAAATGAGCGTAGAGACAATAAAAAGAAGAATTTTTTGTTCAAAACGTGGAAACCCAGATCTTGAATGTATGTGCACAACTGAAGCCTTGAAAGTTTACTATTTAGAGAAATAAGACTAGTTTCATACCTTAGGAACTGATGGACATATTTTTAGAGGTATTCTGAAGATGTGATAAACCATTGAGGAAGGTGTAAATAACTTTGAAGATTCATAATTAAGAATCTAAGCCAAATTGTCCTGTGATAGTCATCTAAGAAACATTAAAGAAAGAAAGTGAATAAATGATTAAAAATTATTAAACAAGGGTAGTGAGTGTATTTAGTTAGGTGATTGAGAATATTCAATAACATTAAGGTGTTGACTGATAATATCTTGATGGAAAGGAGGGTGGGGGGTGACGGGGGGGCGGGGGAGGGGGGGGGGAGGGAGGTGGGGGGGGGGGGAGGGGAGGGGAGGAAGGGGGGAAGGAGGGGGGGGGGAGGGGGGGAGGGGGGGGGGGGAGGAGGGGGGAGGCGGGGGGGGGAGGGACAGGGGGAGGGGGGAGGAAGGGGGAGAGGGAGGCGGAGGGGAGGTGGAGGGGGTTTTTTTTTTAGGAGGGGTGGGGGAGGGGGGAGGGGCGGCGGGAAGGGGGGAGGAGGGCGGAGAGGGAGGGGGGTGGAGAGGGGGGGGCGGGGAGGGGGGGAGACGGAGGGGGAGAAGGGGGGGAGGGGGAGGAGGGGGGGGGGAGAGGAGGGGCGGGGGGGGGGGGAGGGGGGGGGGGGGAGAAGAGGGGGGAGGGGGTGGGGGGGGTTGAGGGAAAGGGGAGGGGGGTGTGGGGGAGGGGAGGGGGGGGAGGGAGGAGGGGGGGGGAGAGGAGGAAGGGGGGGTGGTGGAGGGGAGAGGGGGGAGGGAGGGGGAGAGAGGGGGGAGGGGGGGAGGGGGGGGAGGGGGGGGGGAGAGGGGGAGGGGGGAAGTTTTTTATAATTTATTTTTTTTATTTTTTTTTTTTTATTTTTAATTTTTTATATAGAAGAAAGAGAGAACATTGGAAGAAGCTTGAAGTGGAGATAGGAAAAAGGATCGTTCATAAGCAGCATGTTGGGTTTGTGAAATGAGGTAAGATATGATTTAAATCTTCAAATGTTCGGAAATTATATTTAGATTAAACAAATTTCAGGGAAACCTATATGAGGTTTGGTTGGTTGTAGTACTAATAGGCGCAGATTTTGATTGATTAGATGCAAATATGATCAATGGTCTTATAATCGAAGTAGGATTAAATCATCAAATACTATAATCTTTGTTTTGGAAGTCAAGGTCTTGTTATTAATCGTGTGAAGAATAAAACCATAGTATTAAAAGGATACATGATTGATAGTAAGCTGAGGATTGCTTTTAAGGTCTGTAACATGGCTTAAAAGCTATAAGAATCCAAAAATTGGAAAAATAAAGTAAAAGAAAACAAGAATCTATTATCTTGGTTTGAATACCCTTTTTCAAGGGTTTTTAATTGAAGCCATTCTATTTGGTCATGAAGAGACTATTAAAACCTGATGTAAATGGATTAATAAGTGGAATAAGGGTGTGTTGCGATAATGAGCGTAGAGACAATAAAAAGAAGGCAATTTTTTGTTCAAACGTGGCAACCCAGATCTTGAAGTATGTGCACAACTGAAGCCCTTGAAAGTTTACTATTAGAGAAATAAGACTAGTTTCATACCTTAGGAACTGATGGACATATTTTTAGAGGTATTCAGAGATGTGATAACACATTGAGGAAGGTGTAAATAACTTTGAAGATTCATAATAGAATCTAAGCAAATTGTCCTGTGATAGTCATCTAAGAAACATTAAAGAAAGAAAGTGAATAAATGATTAAAAATTATTAAACAAGGGTAGTGAGTGTATTTAGTTAGGTGATTGAGAATATTCAATAACATTAAGGTGTTGACTGATAATTATCTTGATGGAAAACTAAATGAAAAGGACAAAATAGGGCACATGAGACTTTTTTGTGTTTAAGAGCAACAAGAAGCCTTGTGAGGACTAAACATGAAAATGAGAAAAAATTAATATAAGAGAGTGAATGGATGGTGAGATTGGCATGATAAATTTGGAATGAGGTAGAATAAGGCATATCAGTGGTTGGAAACATAGGAAAAGTACAAAACCATAATAATTTGCTAAAAACCTAGGAGAGACATTAAGAGACTTAGTAGAATGGTAGAGATTGGTGTTGGGTGAAGCGTGAAAGGAGTTAGGGCATGACATATACCACACTGCATAAGAGTCTAGATTAATTCTTTGAATTTTTTATTTTATCAAAAAGTCTCATCTTGAAGGGATACAATGAGGAAGGGCTAATTAATTAAGACCAAGTGAGAGAAAGTATGTCTTCCTTAGGAGTTGGGTCATAAACATTGGTGTAAATCTTGGAGATCCAAAAAGGTATCGAAAATGTTTTCATCTTTTTCTGGGTAATTGTAGTTTATTTCTAACTATAACTTACCAATGACTTTCTTATTGAGAACAAAACAAGGGCATTTTGAGGTATAGAAGGAGATTGAAAGTAGATGATTTTTTTGATCTTTATGAAGTTCTTGGTCAATTTTTTCCTATGTATTTGAGTATGTTATAAGCATTCCTAGCCTTTAGTACAATCATATGATGTATATTTTCCTTTTGAGCAAGAATTGGGGCTCTTGTGATAAAGCATAGTTAAAGGTTTTGGTGCATTTTGGAAAGTTGATCATTCTAAATTTGTGTTTGTTGGTAAATTTGTTGTTGTATAAGGAGGATTTCAGGGTGCTTTGCATCAATGTGCTAGGAAGAAAAGGTATTAGTCTAGGATTCAATGACATTACACAAAATAAGAGTTGAGTTGGGTGATAGGAGAGACCTATCCTTTGTATATAGGAGACTTCAAGGCCAAATCCAATCCATACTAAAGATATTCAGCCATAACAAGTATTTCTACCAAATCCAAAACCAAAAAAATCCAAGAGAAACCATATTTAAAATGAATAAAGGTCAAGAAATATAACTTGAGAGAGGAGGTTTAATAAACAAATTTGAGTTGAATCAAAGGGAATAAATGTTTAAGGAAGATCTTACTGAGATAACTAGGATACCAGCACAAAATAAGCTCTCTATTAAATAATGAACTTTATGTATAAATAATAATTCTCGAACCAAAGTCTGTATGCAATATGTTTCAGTGCAAAATTTTCAAGATTTGTAACTTTAAGGCATCCCTCAAAATTTAGAGATGGAACAAAAAAAATTTGCAATGTATTGGTTCTCACCATAACTTTAAATTTTGGTTGAGTAAGTTGGGTAGTGTATGTTAGATGTACTTATGATACAATATCAAAAAAAAATTAAAAAATATCTCACACAAAATCTCTCCTACAATCCATCATCACTAGAAACCAATATCATACAATAACATTGCACATAATAGACCAAGAGACATTATTCCTCGACGTGAATATACAAACCATAGACTTCTTTCTCTAGAAATCCCTTCTTTGATGCCAATGAGCGTGCCTAAGAAATATAAAAGGGAGTTATTTTCATGCAACAATAACTTTCTCCATGAAATGGGTAATACTTTGGACAAAGTATCTCCACAATAATAATATGTTTGTGAATAAAGATATTCATTCCAACAACAAATAAAATATAGCAACTCCCTAATAAAGAGTAAATCTAGAAGTGGGTGTGAACATGGCTAGAACCAAGATAGTTGGGAAATATCCTAAACAACTACAAAATGTGAACACACACTACAATACTCCTATTAAGAAAACCAAGATAAGTTTGAGTTTGAAAATGAATTCTAGTTACAAACAATCCCCTTTGGATATTTTTCTTAATTTCAAAATTTTCCTTATATTGGTTACACACAAAAAAAAAAATTCAGAAATTTACTTAGACGCTAATGGAGATATATAATAACACTTATGGGTATTTAAAGGAGGAAGTTTAATACTACAAAATCATTAACAAATCTTTATTCTAAAGGAATGCATTTTAATTTTTGAAAGCATAACAATAATTACATGCTAGTAATGCTTGGGGTTATCTAAATTTCATGTAGATGTTGATGTTTTATTTACATTTCTCACATACCACATAGGAATAATAACTACATAATTATGATAAATCTTTATAGTAGTTTTATTTTTGAAACACTAAACAATTGCGATGGTTTGTGTTGATTTGAATAAGAGAGATAATCACTTCTTTAATTTAAAGCACGGGATCTAGGGTTATAAAAAAATGGAAGCCATACGTGATCTTAGCATAGTCATTTCCTTATTTAAACTATAGACACGTGTGAAAAATTCATTAGAATATTTGAGAAGGTGAATCTCCAAAAAGTAAAGGTTTGTAGCCTTAAGGATACGTTCAAAACCAAAGCAGATTGGAAGAGTCTCGTGAACCCATTCGAAGCTTAATCCCAAGCCAAGAAATTATTTAAGTAGCTTGATGATAGTCTTATTCACTTTTGTACATTATGTGAGTTATCTATCACAACATATTTCTCTAAATATATTGGTTTGTTTCACTAAATCTGATTTGACTTAGAAATCCCTAAGCATAAAATTAAAATTTCAAGCTTTATAATAATACAGGAATATTTATGGCTACCATTTATTTATTATAAATTATTTTTAATTATAATTGTTATATTATTTTCACTACTTAATATTGTTAATATATTTAGGTAATTGTATTATATAATAGAATATTTAATCAAAGGTTTCATCTAACCAATCCAACATTTTATTTACCTCATTAAAGTATGAAATAGGAAAATTTGATAAGAGTTAGGAGCTATATTTACATGTTAGGATTTTTTCATTCCTAGAATTTATTTCATTTGTTGCCAAGAAAATATTGTATTTTTTTACCCCATGGATTGTGACAAGATTGATAATTATATGACAAGTTAAAATATGAAACGATAGTGAATCCAGATTAATTTTTGTTATAGTCCATGTAATTATCTTCCCTCTTTACCTAACGTTAAAAAAAATATGTAAAAAAATACATGTATACATGTGTTGAATGAATAGATCAATGTCGGAAATAATATTAATGCTTTCTTTAACAAGGGTTGATATTGGATGAATAAAAATATATAAATATATGATCATGTTCTTATTGATATTCCTTGGATTGTTAAAAATGGAACATGTCATAGTGATGTTATTTACTTAAATACTTGTAATGATTATAGTATTTCGTACATTGTTATTTATGTTTATAGTGATTCTCCTAGTTCATGTGTTTATAATGGTACTCCCAGTGATTCTTCTTGGTCATGCATAGACAATCATGATAATGTTATTAAGGATTTCATTCTACCTCTTAAATGTGTTAATACAAATATTAGACAACTAATTTCCATGATGTATTCAATAAGTGAGTCACAAATTGAAGTTAGGGATTTGTGTTTAACATCTATCATAGTTAATACTTAAGTTAATCATAATGATGTCTATATAAAATATTTTGTAAGAGCTATAAATATCCTTATCCAATAGCATTTGACATTACTAAATTATTCATATTCTATAGATATGGGATTTTTTTCCTAAAAATTGATTAGCATCATCAAAACCCTTGCAAAATGTGACAATAATTGTAAAGTTTTACTAAAGGAATTTTCCCAAATAATCATATATCATACACCAAAAAAGTTTCATTTGCTTATCTATTAGGGTTGTTAGTTCCTTCTTCATGGTCAAGGATGCATTATTTTTAAAAATTTAGTGCAGAAGAAAATCTAAATCTTGCATTTGAATAGATGAACATGCTACATAATCTGAGATTGATCCTACTTGTTATCTATTTCTTTCACTTCAAGGGATTTTTACACTAATTGATATATCAAAAAACTAAGCTAGATAAATTATCAATGAATAATAATTGTGGACACCTAAATATACTAATTAGAAGCTTGATAATTCATGTTTTGGTTTATATTATTAAAGCATGACTTACACACACAAACAAAGCTTAAATTCACTATATTTCTTATCTTATAATGCTTACACATCCTTCTCGGTATCTCAATAAAAACCTCAATTACCTATAAGATTGATCTAAATTCTTATAAACATTTCTTACCTCATGTCAAACCTGTGCAAAACTCTAGGCATTAATTTTTTTTAGTAAAATATCTTTTAATAGGAAACTAGTTCCATATGCTATTACTGAAGATGAGATCTAAGTCCTCTACTTATTAATGGTCAAAAATCATACATTTATCCTAATTTATATTTATAAATCTTCCATAATGTAGAATTATATCTATTGGAAAGGTATATAAAAGTGAATAATTCAATCTCACTTACTCACCTCGAAGCATTATAAATCATTTAGTTAATCGATGGAAAAGAAAGGAATGAATAATCTTAATCTCCAAATCTCTAACAAATATTTCCTATACTTTCCTAAATTAAGATCTAAAATAAAATAAAAAATCCCTCATGTTGGTTTTAATCACTCCACACTCTTTTTGTAGTGCCCATTTCCCTTCGACACCATTTACTTTGATTTCGATACTGCTGACTACACTTATGCACATTGTTGTAGCTTTTGATTTAGCATGACACTAGATGTTAGAGATATTGGACTATTGTTGATTTCAATTCATATATGATGCATGTGGATGGTTAGAGATAATTTATATTGATGTTGATATGATGTGGACATGATGGTTATATATATATATATATCTGACAAGCAATATAATTTTGTCACCATGAGTACGCTTTGATAATTGAATTAATGTTGTGATAATTTTGACATTGATGAAATGTTGGATAGAGATGAATGTTAAAAAATTGTAGATGATTCATAGATTTCCTAGATGATATTCATATTTATATTTGGATGATTTTGAGATGTCCCCATAGGCCGAAGGAAGTATTTTGTGTTTTTCATGGATGTGTGTGTAATGTGACCACGTGTGCTGAAGTGTGTGTGTGTGTGTGTGTGTGTGTGTGTGCAAGTAAATGTGTGTGTCACAACAAACATCGAGGGGATTGAGAGACCAACCACATTGGAATTCTAGATGAATTCAACAAGGGTCACCATAGCAACAGGTGATTGTGTGTGTGTTAGAATTATTTGGTTAGGGAGGAATTTGTGACCAAGGGGTCATGTTTTGTCTTTTGTTTTAGTTTCCCTTTTTATTAATGTTAGTATGTGTTCCTTTGAGTGAGGTAATTTACTTTTTTTAATTATTTATATTTTGATGTATGTTTTTCCCCTTTATCTTAATGGGTCTAAGTGTCTTATTATAGTTAATAAATCTTGTCCTAAACTAATTAAATATGTGACCAAAAGAAGTTCATTTATTAGACTTGATTTTCTCTTGGATTTTGTGTTGTGTATTGAATGCTTGTGATCTTGACTGTTTTACACTCTACCCTTCGTGGGAAACTCGAATTTGGCCATAAGGGCCAATTTTGAAGGCTTGTGGGACAAGTAAAACTTGTCCCACACCTCTTAAATTGATATACCAACCCTACCTATGGGTTGAGGGGTAAAAATTAGGCCCCATTAGGTGTTTTGGGAAGATTAAAAGGTGAAATTTTTATTGCACTTTCTTTCAAGTAATAAATTTTTTCCTTAGAGGGTGTGGGATTAGTTTGTGTGTGTAAGTAACTTGTCATTCCTCCCACCCACCAATTTATAGTGCATTGGGGTTGAAGTTTGACTTCTTAGGTGGAGTTTAGGATGAGTGATGTGGCATCCTACATTGAGCCACCTCATCCTCTTCTCTCCCTTTTCTATTTATTGAAGTTCTTTTGCTAGTTTGGGGGTTACTTTATTATTTTGTGCTTTTGTATTTTTGGAGGGTTAGAGGATTTTTGGGAGTGCTTGTATATTTGTGGAGATTGTGGATACTTTTCTGGTTTTGAGGAGCTTGGAGACTTACTCTTGGAACAAGCTCTACTATGGAAAGGTAGTAGCTTTACCATTCTTATGTTATGCTTTACTTTGTGTTTATGTGTTTGTTGTGAGTATTGTTTTTCTTTGGAATGCTTGTTGGGTGTGGGTACATTGCCTAAGTTTCGAGTAGGAGGAGACTATGGGGATATTTCATGTAGGGATGGATAAGAGTTTAACTTCTTTTTTGGAGGAATATTGGGTTGGGTGCCCCACCTTGTACAAGAAATAAGAGATTGAGGGAGGTATAAGAGTATGCGGGAGGTATAAGGGGTACTTAAGGGAGGCATAAAAGTATGTAGGGGATTTGAGATATGCATTGGAGGATTTAAGGTGGGCACCCATTCCCATTGGGAGGCATAAGTGGCCTCCCTATAGGTCTTGCTCCTTTGTCTTTCACTTTAAGCCTTGTCTTTGTTGTTTTGTTGTTCTTATTTATTGTGTTGTTGTTGAGTTGAATGTGGTTAAAATCGTTTTGACATATTTGTTCATGTTGTGGAACCTTTTATTTGCCATGTGCTAGAGTTATCTCCCATTGTAATGTGGTTGGGGCTCGAAGACCAATGGAGAGGATGGATTTTCCTCTTCATTGGATATCTTGGTTTGGTGGAGATCATTTCCTCTCCCACAATTTTTTTGTGAATCAAACAAATATTTGAGGAGCTATCTTGTTGGATTTGTGAAGCTTGAAGTTTTTTTGGAGACCTCGTGAAACTTCCTTTATGTTTTTCCCACTTAGAGTGGAGAAACTTCTATTAATGTATTTTATTTTTCTTACATTTTTGTATTATTTCCCACCTTCAGTGGAAGACTTTGTAATGATTTCACGGAGAAAAGTTGCATTCCAATATTTTTATATTGTGTAAGAGAAAGAATCAATCTAGATATTGTGTAAAATTTTAGTTGGAAGTTGCATTAAAAAAGGGTGGGGGGAAGTTACTTTCATTGTGGAGTTTTGATTTTGTAAATGAGAAAGAAGAAGTATAGAAGTTGTGGATGTTGAAAATGTATACATAGTAAATTTGAATGGAAAATAAAGTTGTTATTGTTGTTGTGAAGGGAAAATAATAATATGAGAACAAATTTGAAGTTTATTGTTATTTGGAAATGTTGATTTTGTAGTACAAGAATAATAATGGAAAAGTAGATTTAAATCCCTTTTCGCTCATGGAATTTGAAAGAAGACTAGTTGAACATAATGGAATGACTTTGTAAAATAAATGTGTTTTTATTGGATTAGATAATACTTCAAAATGAGCATATTTAATTAAGGAATGAAAAAATGAAATTAAATCCCAAAATTAGAACTCTAGATGAAAAAAAAAGAGCTCAGAATGCATTTTAGCACATTTTTGTAACTTTTAGTTTTTGTGAATTCTCAAGTTTTAGGTTCTATTTTTAAGAAACAGAACCGCCACCTAGTGCAGAGAGGAGGTCCCATAACCACCACTCAGGCTAAGGTGATAGTCTCAAAACCGTCTCTCAGTAGGGCAGTGGTCTTTGGTTTATCACTCAGGCATGGTAGCAGTCATAAGGCCACTGATCTGCTATGGGAAATGGTTCTGTCACTTACGACATAACTCCTCAGATCCGCGACTATAAACAATTTTTAACTGGTTTATGTAAAATTTTAGGTTGTAAATTTAGCAAGAAAACTAGCAGCAATCAAATAATGCTCAAAGCTTGATGTATAAAGCCATTAAATCTACAAATGGTTGATTTAAAATATTCCTTCTCATTTATATTTATGGGATTCGGTTTTCCCCAAATAGAAAACCTGAAATACATTTAGTGTTGAAACAAAACCTGATTTGGTAAAGGAAAATCCCTCCCAATCCTTGAATGGAATTAACACAAACAATAAAACTACCACTAAACTAATCTAAACTAGATCTCCATGTATGATACTCCATATTTTTTCCTTCTTTGCTACCATGGCTCCATTCTCTCCAACCTACAATTTTTTTTACAAAACAAATAGACCAAATGAGGGGAAATGAACAAATGAAAGGTTTTAATAGAAATTCATAAGGAAATTTAGGGCTAGTTGGAACCCTAGGATATAGTGGCCAAGATTGTTTTGATCTAAGGGTGGCGGTTTCACCCTACTTTTTTTTGGTAGAAATGTAGTTTAAATGTTCAAATTAAATCTTTAAGGGTATGTGTAATTAGGAGTGGGGCCATTTAATTTCCATAGAGTGCTAAGCCCCTAAGTTAATAAGATAATGAATTTAATTAAATTAACATAAGGTTGACCTTTTTAGGATTGAACATTAACTAAAGAGAAGAAAACACCTAACTATGTAAATTAATCTATGGTACCTTCCTAATGAATAATTGATTTATGGACATTAGAGATAAATTGAGATTAGGTTAACCTTTTATCTAGACCTGGTTCTTTAATCAAGAAGTGGAGGTTAGTGGTGTAAGTTAGTTGTTGTACTCGAGGGGATTAACATCATTGTAACCTATTTTATCCTCTTACCTTGTTCTTGTAACAAAAAAAAAATAGTCACAATTTTTGGGTTAAGTGTTAGGAATTAGCATGTTTTTAGAACGTCATATTGATGGGTGTTACATTTGGTATCAGAGGAAGGTTCAAAAGCTTGGACCCTTTGGTACACCTAGAAAATATGAGACATGAACTTCTAACCTAGTGCAAAATTGTTCTTTTAAATCTATAAAACTGTCTTATAAATTTCAAAATTTTAGAAAACTTAGAAAAATGAAACAAAACCAAAATGATGAACTAACTCTCACCTTGGTCTTTTAATATAGACCTAGGTATAACACCGTTAAATAAGGCTTTAGTGGCAATCCTTCCTCATATTTTATAGATGCTTGAGGACATCAATGTTGTTATACACGGAGGGTCCCTAGGAGGACGACTTGTTAGACAAGATATGGAGCCATTAGTTGAGGCTAGGGCATCTCATCGATACATTGAGAGAATGGGGTAGATAACTTCTACGTGGAGTCGGCCAGGGCTGAGTCGCTACAGAGAGGGTATGGAGATAGGATTTTAGAACATAGGGACAAATCTCAAAGCCCTAGATAGAGGGAGGAGCATATAGAGAGACCTAGGGCTCATCAGTCATTGGCTGCAGACCATATCAGGGAGATCCTGAAGCTATGGCCATCTCATAATTCTAGAGATAAATGAGGTTTTGAGGTAGAGGCTGGGTTGGTGAGCTTGAGTGGATGTTTCAAGTTCTACCCTTGTACTAGCAACATGAAAGCTCGTGTTGTGATCCATCTTCTGAGGGATGGAGTAGGAGTATGGTGGAGGACCGAGGAGCAGAAGCTCCATGTACGTGGAGATAGTTACCTCAAAGATTTTTGAGGAGCATTTCAGGAGTAGGTATTTTCCTAGGAGGTTTATTCAGCAGCGGATAGACAATTTTCACGACATCTTTCAAGCATCTATGACTATAGCTGAGTATGAGCATCGATTTCTTGAACTACTCCAGTATGTCGACTACATGTTGGATGAGCAGGTACAGATTCACAGGTTCATCTAGGGCCTAAATTTTCATTTGGGTTGTGTGGTGTGCATTCACTTCCCACAGACATTAACAGAGGTTGTGGAGAAGGCCTATATTGTAAAGGAGACATGGGGGAACATGCAACAAGGTAGAGACAAAGTTCGTAAATGCATATAGAAAATGTAAGATAGCAGATTAAGGGGGTCAGTTCCTTCTCCTCACGGCGTACAAAGTTTGGGACAGTCTTCCTTCAGGTCACCTCATTAACCACCTCAGTAGCAGACCTACCCACCTTACAGACCTTCTCAGAGATTTAACCCATAGAGGGGGAAAAGTATGGAGCCTCCTCCTAGGGGTCCCATCACAACACAAGGTGTACAGAGAGTTCAGTCAGTAGGAGCTCATCAGCAGAGACCTTAGTAGTTCATAGTCAGGTCTTCGGGATCCATAGCTCATATCTCTATAGTACCGGCTAGAGCTACATCCCATTGGAGAGGACCAGGTAGTTGTTGTGATTGTGGCGTTGTAGGACATCATTAGAGAGAGTGCCCATAGAACCCTAGCAACAAGGGTAAGATGCAGATCTCAAAGCCTACTATTGGAGATATGGCACTGAGTCATCGGATCTATGCAGTGGTCAAGAACCACTAGGCTGAGCACCAAAGTACCATGATAGAGATGACAGGTAGTATTGGTGGTATTTCTACCTCTATATTGTTTGATTCTAGTTCCTCTAATTCTTTTATTACACCATCCTTAGTAGAGCATTATAGGCTGGTGGAAGTTAGGAAAGGTCGTAGTCAGGATGTTGAGATGGCTTCAACAGTCAAATTTCGATAGACTCCTTAGTTAACGAGTGTGTAGTGGATTTGGGACCCTTCACCACTACTTTGGATCTTTGAATCCTTCCATTGGGTTCCTATGGTTTCATCTTGGGCATGGACTGGTTTTCTACATACAAAGCTAGAGTGGACTGTTACCATAATACCATTTCTATTATAGATGATCTAGAAGTGGAGTCAGTGACAACAGGGATTAGGAGGCCCATTTCTATTTGCACCATCTCCACTATGCAGCTTAAGTGGTGTATGCGATAGGGTTGTCAGATGTATGTTGTTATAGTCAGTGATAGATATGAGGATGAGTCTAGTGGACCATCCCTTGATGACCATTGCATTTTGAGATAATTTTTTTGATGTTTTTCTAGGGGAGCTACTGGGGTTACCTCCCCCATGTGAGATAGATTTTCACATAGATTTGGTTCAAGGTGCAAAGCCTATCTCACGAGCACCTTATCAGATGACTACCCTTGAGCTTTGTGAGCTCAAGTTGTAGCTTGAGGGCCTTCTGGAGAAATGCCTAGAATCCATCCTAGTGTTTCCCTTTGGGGTGCACTGGTAATTTTTTTGAAGAAGAAGGATGGATCTCTGTGGTTTTGTATTGATTACCACTAACTGAACAAAGTAACGATCAAGAATCATTACCCCCTTCCATGCATTTATGACTTGTTTGATCAGATGAAGGGGGCCACAATTTTCTCCAAGATAGATCTTAACTCAGGGTGTCATCAACTGAGGATTACAGAGGAAGATATTCATAAGACCACCTTTCGTATGTGATATGACAACTATGAGTTCACAATGGTACCTTTTGGTCTAACGAATTCCCCCGAAGTGTTCATGAGCTTGATGAATGGGGTATTCAAGACTTTTCTATATCATTTCGTGATCATTTTCCTTGATGACATTTTGATTTACTCATGCACACGTGAGGAGCATGAGGAGCACCTTTGCTAGGTTCTTCAGTGTCTTCGTGAGCAACATATTTATGGGAATGTGGAGAAGTGTGTGTTATTTCAGATAGAGGTGCAATATTTGGGCCACATCATTTTTGGGGAAGGTATCGCATTTGATCCTTCTAAGATTTGAGCTATTATGGATTGTATAGCACACACCAATGTGACTGAGGTGTGCATCTTCATGGGCTTAGTAGGATATTTTTTCATGACTTTTCTCAGATTACACACCCCATCACTTCCCTTCAGTGGAAAGGGAAGAAGTGTTTTTGGTCAGATAGATGTGAGCAGGCCTTCAGGAAACTGAAGGAATGCCTCACGTCAGTGCCTATTCTAGTAGTTTCAGATCCTCAAGGCAAGTTCTACATTTGCACAGATGCTTCTTTAGCAGGACTTGGAGGTGTGTTGATGCAGAAGGTCAGAGTAGTTGTTTTTAAGTCTTGCAAACTCAAGGATTATGAGATCAATTATCTGACTCATGATCTTGATCGTTAATCAGTAGTGCATGCCTTAGTGTGTTGGAGACATTTCCTTCTTTCCCAGAGATTTACACTCAGGATTGATCACTCAAGTCTTCGCCACCTCTACATGTAGCCCAATCTCAACAGTTACCAGTGGCATTAGATGGAGTTTCTTTATGAGTACAATATGGAGATAGAGAATATGAAGGGGTAGGAAAATGTGGTTGTAGACACCTTGAGCAGACAGAGACATGTGGCTATGGATACTTCAGTAGTTACATATTTATGGAGCAAGATTTTGCAAGAGCTTCCTCATGACAACTTATACCTTGCATCCATAGTAAAGATTGATTCTAAGAGGCCCCTTGAGGAGAGATATGATGGATTTTCATTAGAGACAGATGGTCTTCTCAAACACATAGGTTGGATATATGTTCCTAGAGATGGAAAGCTTGAGACGAGGACATCTTGATAGAGGCTCATCATGCACCTTATTCAGCGCATCCCAAGGTGAAGAAGATGCACGCCACTTTGAGATAGTTGTACCATTGGAGAGGAATTTGGAGAGACGTGGCTTAGTTTGTGTCACATTGTTTAGAGTTTCAAAGGGTGAAGGTCAAGCATCAGCATCCAGCTAGCCATCTCTTTCCTCATGACATACCGGAGTGGAAATGGGACACCATTTCCATGGACTTCATTACTGGGTTACTGATGTCGAGATACCACCATGACACCATCATTATCATGGTGGATAAATTGACGAAAATGGCTCATTTTTCTCCGGTGAAGACCACCTACATAGCTAGTGTAGTGGCACGAGTATATGTTGATGAGATTTTCAGATTACATGGGATTCTGTAGATGATCATTGGCGACCATGATCATTTGTACACTTCCCATTTCTGGACCACCTTGCAGCATGCTCTCTGGATGAGGATCAATTATAGCACTACATATCACCCTAAGACATATGGAAAGATTGCGTGGATGAATCATATCCTAGAGGACATGCTTAGGATGTATGTTATGGATCACCAGTCGAGGTGGGAGGAGTATTTGTACTTGGTTGAGTTTGCCTACAACAATAGTTTCTAGATTTCGATAGGCATGGCTCCTCTTCATGAATTGTATAGAAGAGATTGTTGGACACCTCTTAGTTGGGACATGTTAGAGGACAAAGTTTCTCTTGGGCCAGCCTTATTACAGGACATGGAGCAGTAGGTTGTTTTGATCAGATAGAGATTACAGGAGGTACAAGATAGGCAGAAGAAGTATGCAGACCAGTATAGGACAGATCATAGTTATGAGGTGGGAATGAAGGTGTTTCTTTCATGTCAGACTGCATAAGATCCCTATCTATTACGGAAAAGGTTCTAATCTTGCTCCTAAGTTTGTGGGTCCCTTTGAGATCTTGGAGTGCATTAGTCCCTTGGCCTATCCTCTAGCATTGCCACCTATCTTGTCTTGTGTCCATGATGTGTTTCACATTTATGTACTTAGGAGATATATTTTTTATCCTTCTCACGTGCTAGATTTGAACGCATTGCAGGTGCAGGATTAGGGGCAGGTGATGGTGGAGCCTATTTGCATTATAGAATGTAGGACCCTGGGACTTCACATCAAAGAGATTGACCAGGTTTGGGTCCAGTGGGACAGATATGATGAGACTACAGCTGCATCGGAGGATGCTACATTTCTATGAGTGTAGTTTCCACACTTGTTCCAGTGACTTCCAGGAGGAAGTCGAGTCTAAGGGGAGGGGGATGTAGTGCCCACTTCCCTTCGACACCTTTTTACTTTGATTTCGATACTGTCGACTACACTTATGGACATTGTTGTAGCTTTTTGATTTAGCATGATACTAGATGTTAGAGATACTGGACTGTTATTGATTTTGATTCATATATGATGCATGTGGATTGTTAGAGACATTTTATATTGATGTTGATATGATGTGGACATGGTTATTTATATATTTATTTCTAACATGTGATATACTTTCATCACCATGAGTAGGATTTGATAATTGAATTAATGTTGTGATCATTTTGACATGGATGAAACGTTGGATAGAAATGTTGCTAGAAATTTGTAAATGATTTGTAATTGTCTTAGATGATATTAATTCTTATATAGATGATTTTATATTTATATCGCATATTTTGGCATGGATGTTTTAATGCGGCCACGAGGCCGAAGGAGGTATTTTTTTGTTTTGCAAGTAAATTTATTCACAACAAACATCGGGGGGATTAGAGACCAACCACATTGGAATTCTAGATGAATTCAACTAGGGTCACCATGGCAACATGTAATTGTGTGTGTGTTAGAATTATTTGGTGAGGGGAAAATTGTGACCAAGGGGTCATGTGTTGTGTTTTGTTTTAGTTTCCCTTTTATTAATGTTAGTATGTGTTCCTTTGAGTGATGTAATTTACTTGTTTTAATTATTTATATTTTGATGTATGTTTTTCCCCTTTATCTTAGTGGGTCTAAGTGTCTTATTAAAGTTAATAAATCTTTTCCTAAACTAATTAAAGATGTGACCAAAAGAAGTTCATTTATTAGACTTGATTTTCTCTTGGATTTTGTGTTGTGTGTTGAATTCTTGAGATCTTGACAGTATTACACTCTACCCTTCATGTGAAACTAGAATTTGGCCATAAGGGCCAATTTGGAAGGCTTGTGGAACAAGTAAAACTTGTCCCACACCTCTTAAATTGCTATACCAACCATACCTATGGGTTGGGGGGTCAAAATTAGACCCCATTATGTGTTTTGGGAAGATAAAAAGGTGAAATGTTTATTACACTTTCTTTCAAGTAATTAATTTTGTCCTTAGGGGGTGTGGGATTAGTTTGTGTGTGTAAGTAACTTGTCATTCCTCTCCCCCACCAATTTATGGTGCATTGGGGTTGAGGTTTGACTTCTTAGGTGGAGTTGAGGATGAGTGATGTGGCATCCTACATGGAGCCACCTCATCCTCCTCTCTCGCTTTTCTATTTATTGAAGTTTCTTTCGCTTATTTGGGGGTTTCATTTTTAGGGAGGCATTCTTTAAGATATTGATTTGGGAGGTATAGGAGAGTATGTTAGAGGTATAAGGGGTACTTGAGGGAGCTTGCATAAGAGTATGTAGGTGATTTGAGATATGCAATCGAGGCTTTAAGGTTGGCACCCATTCCCATTGGGAGGTATAAGTTATCTCCCCATAGGTCTTTCTCCTTTGGTTTTCACTTTAAGCCTTATCTTTGTTATTTTGTTGTTCTTATTGCCTTTGTTGTTGTTGAGTTGAATGTGGTTAAAATGGTTGTCAAATATTTTTTTGTGTTGTGGAAGCTTGTTGTTTCCATATGTTGGAATTATCTCCCATTGTAATGTGGTTAGGGCTCGGGGGCTAATGGAGAGGATGGATACTCCGCTTCATTACATATCTAAGTTAGGTGGAGAGTGTTGCCTCTCCCCCCATTTTGTTCTGAATCAAACAAATCTTTGAGGAGATATCTTGTTGGAGTTGTGAAGCTTTGAGTTTTGTTAGAGACCTTGTGAAACTTCCTTTGTGTTTTTCCCACTTAGAGAAGAGAAAAATGTATTAATGTATTTTCTTTTGCTTACATTCTTGGATTATTTCCCACCTTGAGTGGAATACTTTTTAATGATTTCACGGAGAAAATTTGCATTCCAATATTTTTATATTGTGTAAGAGAAAGAATCAAAGTGGATATTGTGTAAAAGTTTAGTTAGAAGTTGTATTAAAAAAAAAGAGGTTTTACCCGGAAATTTTACTTTTATTGTGGAGTTAAATGTTTTGTAAATGAGTGTAAAGAATTGGGAAGTATAGAAGTTTGTGGATTGTTTGAAAATGTTTATTACTTAGTAAATTTGAATGGAAAATAAACTTGTTATAGTTGTTGTGACATATATATATATATGAATATATATATATATATATATATATACCATATATATGTTGTAGGAAAAATAAGAACATGAGAACAAATTTGAAGTTTATTGTTATTTGGAAATGTTGATTTATAGTAAAAGAATAATAATTTCAAAGTAGATTTCAATCCCTTTTTGCTCATGGAATTTGAAAGAAGACTAGTTCAACATAATGGAATGACTTTGTAAAATAGATGTGTTTTATTGGATTAGATAATACTTCAAAATGAGTATATTTAATTAAGGAATGAACAAATGGAATTAAATCCCAAAACTAGAACTCTAGATGAACAAAAATGAGATCATAATGCATTTTAGCACTTTTTAGTAACCTTTAGTTTTTGTGAAATCTCAGGTTTTAGGTTCTTTTCAAAAATAGGATCTCCGCCCTGTGCAGAGAAGAGGTCTCATAACCACCACTCAGGCTAAGGCGATAGTCTCAAAATCACCGCTCAGTAGGGCAAAGACATGTCACCTAGGCAGTACCAAGACCTTCGGTCTGCTCTGGGAAACAATTCTATCACTTTTGACAAAACTCCTCGAATCCGTGCCTGTACAAAATTTTTAACTGGTTTATGCGAAATTTTAGGTTGTAAATTTAGGAAGAAAACTACCAGCAATCAAATAATACTCAAAGGTTGATGTATAAAGTCATTAAATCTACAAATAGTGGATTTAAAATATTCCTTCTCATTTATATTTATGGGATTGGGTTTTCTCCAAATAGAAAACCCCAAATACAATTAGTGTTGAAACAAAACCAGATTTGGTAAAGGAAAATCCCTCCCAATCCTTGAATGGAATTAACAACAATAATAAAACTACCACTAAACTAATCTAAACTAGATCTTCATGTATGATACTCCATAGTTCTTCCTCCTTCTCTCCCATGGCTCCCTTCTCTCCAACCTGCAATTTTTTTTACAAAAGAAATAGACCAAATGAGGGGAAATGAAAAAAGGAAACATTTTAATAGAAATTCATAAGGAAATTTAGGGCTAGTTGGAACCCTAGGATCCAGTGGCCAAGATTATTTTGATCTAAGGGTGGAGATTTCACCCTACTTTTGTTTGGTAGAAATGTAATATAAATGTTTAAATTAAATCTTGAAGGGTATGTGTAACTGGGAGTGGGGCCATTTAATTTCCCTAGAGTACCAAGCCATGGTTAGTTCTTAGCAAGCCTTAGGTAGCTATTAGAAAGGCCCCTAAGTTAATAAGATAATGAATTTAATTAAATTAACATAAGGTTAACCTTTATGGGATTGAACATTAAGTACAGAGAAGAAAACACCTAAATATGTAAACTAATCTATGGTACCTTCCTAATGAATAATTGATTTATGGACCTTAGAGATAAACTCAGATTATGTTAACTTTTTATCTAGACCCGGTTCTTTAATCGAGAAGTTGAGGTTAGTGGTGTAAGTTAGTTGTTGTACCCTAGGGGATTAAGATCATTGTAACATGTTTTAGCCTCTTACCTTGTTCTTGTAACTAAAAAAAATTAGTCACAATTTTTGGGTTAAGTGATAAGAATTAGCGTGTTTTTAGAACGTCGTTTTGATGGGTGTTACACTTCTAAGAGCATCCCAAGTCAAGTGAAAAGTATTCCAAAGTCTTATCAATTGATATCAATAAACTACATAACAAAGGGAGAGACAAGTATTTTTATTTACAAACACTCTACTTAAGTTCTTTACTTCACCACTCTATTATAAAGTTCTATCTATCCTGAATGATAGATTAATCCACAATGATGCTCACCATTTCTTTTGAATGCTCACCATTTCTTTAGAGGCACAAGGCCTGTGAACATATAAGGATGGATTCCTTGTTTTTATTCGCACATGCACCATCACTAGAAAATCAATTTTCTATTCAGGGTAATCCAACTCCAAGACAAAAAATCCATTTCTTTATTTTTTCATGTGCTTCATGTGCTTGAATTCCTACTGGATTACAATTAGGATATTTATCATTACAAGTTCATGTTCATAGATTGTAGAATAAGAAAAAGTTTATTAATGATCTACAATTAGTGAAAAAGAAACTCAATTTTTAATCGAAGATGGAAAACATAATTAAATGTAGTGCCAAATGGGACAGTGGTACCTAACACAATGGTAGGAGCTTAAAACTAGTGTTTAGAATGGTTTAAGTGTATAGAATCAAAAACAAAGAATTGTATCACAGAACTAAAGTCTATTTTCATGAAGTCTAAATCTAGAACATCTGTCAGACATCTAAAAACATAATTCAGCCTATCTTCTTGTGTATTAATATATTTTTTCATGTCCCTATTCAAATACTATTTCTTTATTACATTAACATAAATTTTACATCTAAATAAATCTATATTTATTTATAATTCATGATTAATAATTATTTGTTAAACTTGTGATGTAACGGCCACATTCCTCCCACTTAAATCCTCGAAAAAACCCGATAGCGAGACAAG
Organism: Taxus chinensis; assembly: GCA_019776745.2. Classification (NCBI taxonomy): domain Eukaryota; kingdom Viridiplantae; phylum Streptophyta; class Pinopsida; order Cupressales; family Taxaceae; genus Taxus; species Taxus chinensis. The sequence goes on from CM034147.1 coordinate 216,077,532, forward strand.
AGAAATTATGGAATAATTTTTTTTAAAGGTTCCAAGGCCTTAGTTCACCAACAAGATCACCTTCTCCATTTAGTTCACCATCTTCATCAAGTCATGCACACAACAAAATGGGGGAGTAGGCAACGCTCTCCACCCAACCAAAATATCCAATGAGGGAGAGAAACCTTCTTCCTCATTGGCCCCCGAGCCCCAACAAGGAATAAATGAGGATATTTAGACAACCATGGCAACTCCAAAATGGCTTCCACACACACATTCAATCAAGACAAAACAGTGAAAAAACAAAATACCAATTTTCTTTACAACCAACCAACAAATACAAAAAAAACACAAAGGCTTCATGATAAAGCCATAGAGGAAGAAAGGAACATGGGGGTTCTTCTTATGCCTCCCAAGGGCTTGGGTGTCCACCTATGAGCCTCCAAAAATTTCATCACAATACACACAACACTCTTATGCCTCCCTCCAAGAAGATACTCCACTCTTATGCCTCCCTCACTCTTATGCCTCCCTCAAGAAAATAACAAGATAAATACAAAGCATATTTATCAACAAGGTGGACATCCCAACCCAACTCCCTCCTAAAATCCCAATAATATTTCTCTTATGCCTCCCTCAAGTTTTTACCCCCATTTCCATTTCTCCCACAACCTAAGAATCTAATCTATTTCCCATAATCATAAGCAATACAACCACCATCATCCACACATATGAGTACCACAAATAACAAAGTAAATACAAGAGTGAATATCTACCTTCCAAATGAAGAGGATCAAGCACAAACAAGTTCCAAGCCTTCCAAAATCCTAACCAAGCACCATCCATTCCAAGCTCAAACACCATTCTCAAGCAAGCTCTCCCAAAATTCCAAGCATTCTCCAAAAGAAAAGAGTAAGTCCCCCCAATCTTCACTCAAAATGAAAATAAATAGAAAAGAGGGAGAGAGGGTGGTGATGTGGCTCCATGTAGGATGTCACATAATCTATCCTCCAGCCCACATCACCAAGGTCAAACCCAAACCCCAAGCATAATAAATTGGTGGTTGGGGAAAAGACCACCTCTTTACACACTCAACCCAACCCCACAACCCTCAAGGAAAAAATTAAATACCTATGTAAGAAAAGTGCACATAATTACTCTTTTCCTCCATAAAAAACACAAAATAGGACCTTAGCTAAGCCCCTCACATCATAGGCTTAGTGGGTGGGTCACTTTAAGAGGTGTGAGACAAGCTTGACTTGTCCCACAAGTCACCAAAATGGCCTAGAAGGTCAAAAATCCGAATTTCACATGAGAGATTGAGTACACACTGCTTCAAAACAATTTAATTTGATTCTCATCCAATACACATAAAAAGCTACCAAATCACATTTATTTCTCCCTTTTTCACATCCTAATCAATACTAGTTAAACAATTGTAATAACCTAATAGGGGTGTTAAACAACAATAATAAAGTGATTCCACATACTAAAGAAAATACAAAACTCACAAATAAAATAACATCAACAAGAGAAAATCAGAAACTCACCCAAGGTCACTATTGAGGTCACCCCCCCAATGGGGACCTCCAAAAAAAATCAACAATACACAACATACGAATACACGAGTTGCCATGATGACCTATATTTGCCAATACCCCACATTCTTTCGTTGTTGGTCTCATATCCCCCTTAGTTTGTTGTGTTATAATTTCATGCAAAATCCAACAATACCTATCTAGCCTCATGCCCATATTAATGACATCAAAATAACGAAACACATGCATGTATACATAACAATTTACATCATTGAATATCATAATTAAACCAATGTTAGAATCAAGTAATCCATTAAATTTTCACTAAGATCACAACGTCAACAATCATCTAGAAATATATGTAGTTCACGTCCAATACATCCATAGAGTAGTAACAGTTAGAACATCAAATACTGATATAGTAATCAAGCATATAAATTTACCGCAATAGTCACATCATGTCACAATTCTAACATGTCTATACTGTCTATCTAATAAGTAAAACAAGTGTATCAATGTCCATCTAAAAATGTCTAATTTTTATTACGATATCAAGGTCTAGGGATCCAATAAAGAGTGACCAGAGCCAAAACAATACAAAAATAGTAATGACATAACAATCAGTCTGTAACAAGGAAACTATTCTAGATCATCATCATCATATCCCTAAATTCCCATCAAGGTCCACAATACAACATAGAGTCAAGGTAATAATAATAATCAAAACACAATAGAAATCCTAGTGTCCACACCTTTTGATTTCCATGTGACCTAATTAATATGTTTACGTGTAATTTTCTAGCTTTTAATTATTGGTAAATCATTTATCAAACCATTTTATACATCAAATAAAAATGTTTTTAACCATTAGGGCTTACATTTTCATCTTCTTAGAGAGTTTTAACGTTAACATATTCATTATGATTTAAGTGTCTCGTATGTGAATTTATATAGTTACCCAACGGTTTGCATAGCCTTTTTTTTATTAGCATTGTCATGGTATTTCTATCTTAAATCATAGATTTTATAAAGATTTAATTTTTCTACATAGCATTGTATATTACAATCTATAATATCTTTCTATGAAACAAAATCAAGTATGGCCAAAAAAAAATTATCACAACAATCTATCACCTAAGGCTATTACAGACTCATATAAACCATTTTTTATTGTGAATTTCATTCGAATTTTATAAGCAATATGGTTTTGTTTGTTAATGCTTGCCCATATAATATAGATCCTTCTTTCTTCAACATTTGGGTGTCTCTAGAATCCTACGGATTAGTCTATCCTATTATCTAAACCTAAAGCCACAAAATCTAATTTGTACATAGTACTCAATCGAGGCACAAACATCATTTGAGTGGTTCATTATATGTGTATTCACCTATACCATGACAACCTTCTAATATAATACATGATCCTATTCAAGGAAATCACACACATAAGTATAACATATTTGGTTACTCAAATATGGTTCTAGACTTTCAATCTCCATCTTATTTGTTAATTGGATAGTGGCTTTCAATTGCATTATAGACCAAACTATATATAATATATAAGAAAAAAAAATAAAAAAATTAACATTTAAAAATCATTCACATATTCCAAAAATACAAACTCCTATTTTCTAGTTCCTAAATTAATATATTGATTATTTATCACATATGTTTATAGATATCATATTCTATGTTCTATAGACACTTGTTTCATAATATATGTCCATATATAATGCAAGATACACATAATTCTACATGATTATAGATGCTCAAATGTCCTCTTGCTTTGGGTTTGTATTATAGATGCATGGATAAATGTTGGAATGTTTTTGTTATAACATTACGTTTGTATTAACGGTATATCTTTTACGTAAAAATTAATATCGCTTATACTTTGTGGGTAAAATTATAAACAATATACATACGGGCCATCAAATCCAGTGCCTGAAGTCTAATTTCTTACACCAAAAACCATAGTGTGTTGTCGACCGTGCTAGTTATTTGAGTACATAACTGCTAGTGCAGTTTGCAATTTATCTGATAATGTCCACAATATTTGTCCAACTAACAATCAAACATCTAATAAATTACCGAGGAATATTATGTGAACTGAGATTAGACTTAATATTGTATTTGATATAAGAGAATATGACAGGGTAAACGCCAATGAGAAATAGGAAGGCATTGCACAATGTAAATGCTTATAAACCCAAAATTGCTCGAGATTGACACATCTTTTATATATATATATATATATATATATATATACCAGAATGGCACGTGAATTGAGGGAATGGGAATGAAGTACGGTTAAACATTAGACTTGAGATCAGCGGGAAGTAGGCGAGGAAGGGACGTAGCTGAAGAGCAAACAGTCCCTGAGCCTCCCTTTGAGATGGACGTAGTTTGGCAGTAATGCTTCCTTCTTAAACCCCGCCTTCTCCAAAACTCTTGCGGATCCAACGTTTTCAGGAAGGACTAGCGCTTCAATTCTCTCTATCGCCTTCAACTCTTTCAATCCCATCTTCACAGCACTTACCACGGCTCGAGTGGCGACACCCATTTTCCAGTAATTTCTGGAGATTGCGTATGCGAGCTCTGCTCTGCAGCTGTGAACGCCGCTTCCTTGCTTGAGCATGATGTGCCCAATGGCCTTGTTACGTACTCCATTTAAGCATACGGCCTTGAACCAGGGATGCGGAATCACCACCTTGGAAACATACTCTCTTGCTTGCTGTTTGGATTGGAAGGGCTCCCACGTCATGAACCGCGTCACCTCCTCATCGCTCGCCCATTCGAAGAAATCATCGACGTCGCCCATGCAGAAGTTTCTCAACTGCACTTCCACTTGAACTTGCGCCTGCTCGCCATTGCTCGCCATTGCTTATACAAATAATTGAGATGTTGTATTATTACTCAGTGACGTCTCAGTAGATTTGTTTGCAGTGATCACATTGTAACCTGCAATTTATAGGCTACGTGGAATATTCTTTCTCGTCTTTGTTAATCGACCACGTTTCATAAACTTCATTCGATTTCATATGGTCTGCGGAATGAAACATGTGTAAATTTGAAAAGCAGCACCACGTTCACTAGCCGGATTTCTTAGAACAGAGAGGGAGCAATGCATTGAAAAACAAAAGAGGAACGATGGGCAAAGCTTAAAGTTTGGGCGTCACGTTTGAATCTACCGCCGTCGATTTATATTGGAACTTTGGATGCTCCATTTTGATATATTCCTCCGCTTTCTTTACTAATCTAATTTGCTCATTTTGGCTGCTAAAAAGTGCTCAACATTACTATTCCAACCCGAGCAGAATCAGCCTGTAAAATTTTATTCGACGAACCCTATGACCCATAGCCATAGGATCACGTGAATAACATTCTCACCTGGTGTATTTGTGTATCTATTATTCTCCACATGATTGTTTTCTATTTAGCTACAAGTAAAAGAGGCTAAGATACTTCCAAAGTACGAACCACAAACGGATGAGAATAATACATTAATCAATTTTACTTTTGGTTTCGATGATTGCCTATTTTTTCTAGGTCCTATGATGGAAAAGATATAAATCTTCCTAAAATAATGAGAATATGGATTTTGTGATAGCAATTAATTAACATTTTATATTGACGTAGCTTGAAGGTGGAGGCTATTCTCATGAACGACTGAACCTATGGTCATAAAAATAGCATCCTCCCACGCCATGCATATGTGTCAAATCTCATTCCTTGTATACGTGTTGAAAAGCACATTTACCTCTATTTCACATTGCAGTATTTGATCCTGTGACCTCCAAGTTCTCACTACATGGTTTTACCAACTAAGTTGCCACTGCTGCTTTGGATCAATTAGTTGTGAAAACATATATATGTTTGTTTAAAAGTATGAATTGACCCTTTCCAGCAAGACCGACCCATGTATTGGCATGGTTATCATGTATGGTGCATTTCATGAGGCATGCATGTTAGGCGGTGCTTTCTATCCGGAGAATAGTTGCTCATGTGTATCTTAAATGCTTGTTATAGTCAGGTTTAACTTTTAATAATTTTATAAAGAGGAAAATTTTTATTGGAATAAGTCATAGTATTGTGGATATGTGTGTGTGTGTGTGTGTGGGTGTGGGTGTGGGTGTGGGTGTGGGCGTGGATGTGAGTTTACCACCTTAATAAGTTCATTTTAATAAAAATCATGAACTATTTCAATCTTCATATACAATTTGTATCCAATGTTCTAAGATTTATGAAGGAATTGAAAAAAAAAAACTCATCACTTATTCAATCGACCAGTATGTTTTTGAGAGTTAGTTTAGTAGGAGTTCCACTTCTATAGTAACAACACCCTAATTGACATAAGAATCATTATATATTGAGGTTTATATTTTACCGTAAACAAAATCAAGTTAGTAATGGAGAATTACATTTATCAACCAACAAGAACTTAAGAGTCATAGAATAAAAAACTAAACTTTCCAACAAAAATGGATTTAGATTTTTTTATGAATGAACGCATCAAAGTTGTAAAAATAGTTCCAAGATGAATTGAAGAGATATATTTGACTTGTAAATTTTTTTGTAGATTTTGAATTGATAAGGAACAAAACTTAAATGTTGAATACTAAAATAAGGTGAATGTCCTACTTGAGGTATTAACCCATCTATTTTAAAAAATATATATAGGGTTTCTAAATGCCTTTAGAGCCATATTATCAATTCCATGATGTTATTAATAGACATATTACATTTACAATAGTAAAGCAATTATTAAAAGTAAAGTCTTAAAAGGATGAGTGGGGAAGACAAGGAAAGAAAACATAATCATCATGAGAAATGATTCAACTATTATTTTAGAGGAAAGGATATTTCTATTGGTCCACTAGCCCCATTAGGATAAGCATAATTGTATAAAACAAGGATTTATATATGTTTCCATACACCAAACCTCAAATGTATTTTGTAATGAACAAGGTATTTATAGATATAGATCCAATATGGACTAAAGAGGCATATCAAATCTAACATACTAAGGAATAAATTATGGCTTTATTAAAAGGGCTTATTTGGTCATATGAAGCAACAAAGGAGGATAAGGTAAGGTAGATAAATAAAATATATTAATCCAAATATAAATTCTTAAAAAATGACTTACACACACAAACAAAGCATAAATACACTCTCTTACTTATCTCCTAAGTCATTCAAATTATCCTTAGTCTCTTACTCAACACCTCAAACACAAAAAAGATTGATCTAAATTCCTGTAAACATCTCTTACATTAGGCCTCTCCAGAAAATCACCATTACGTATTTCTTCAGTACACTATCATTTAGTAGAAAACTAGTTTTGTACACTATTATCAGAAGATGGGCTCTAAATCCTCTACTTCTTGATGGAAAAAAAATTACATTTATCCTTACTTATTTTTATAGATCTTCACTAATGTAGAATTATATGTCGTGAAAAGATTTAAAAATGAATAATCCAATATCACTTCATCACTTGGAAACATAAAAATTCATCTAGTTATTAGTTGGAAAAACCAACGAATGAATAATATTCTTCTTTTCAATCTCTAGAAAGTTTTCCTAGAGTTTCCCAATTTAAGATATCACATTAAAAAAATCTTTATGTTGGTATGGATCATTCCAAAATCTTCTATGAGAATTGCAATTCAAATGCAAATCATTCCAAAGTCTCATAAGTTGATATCAATAAAATATGTATCAAAGGGAAAGATTAGTATTTGTATTTACAAGCACTCTACTCATGTGATTTACTTCACCACTATATTAAAAAATGCTATAAAAGGGAAAGATTTGCATTTTTATTTGTATTTGTAATAATTATAGTTATGTTCAATATTTATGTTGAGGCACAAAGGTGAAATCGGGGAATGAATTCCTAGTTTGTATTCACACATGCATTTATTGTTATGAGAACTAAATGTTGTTTGAGATTCTCATTTTCTATATTTTTATGTACTAGAAAAAATGTATGAATTGGAATATCAACTTTCCATTGAGGATAGTCAAACTCCACGACACAAAAATCCCTTTCTTTATCTTCTCATGTGTTTGAAGTTTTAGTGCATTAAAATTAGGATTTTGATCGTTATAGTGAATGTCTGTAGATTGTATAATAAGAAAAAATTCAAGAATGATCAATAATTAGTGAAATAGAAACTCAAATTTGACTAGAAGATAGAAAATAGAACTAAATCTAGTGCCAAATAAGACAGTGACATCTAACACCCATGTAAGAGCCTAAAACTAGCTTTTAGGAATCTTTAAGTTTCTAAAATAAAATACAATGCAATTTTAGCCCAGTGAAAGTATGTTTTCATTAATTCTAGATAATCTGTAAACATCTAAAAATATTAAACCTATCTTCTTGTGTGTCGATATATTTTAATGTGTTATTAAATAATAATACTTCTTTATTGCCTTAACATATTACATCTAATGCTCTATGTGTTTATTCGTAATTTATGATTGAGCATTAGTTTCTAAACTTGTATCCTAATTAGGATGTTTACACACTTTTTTATTTTCTAATTTTGGTTAAATCATTTATCAAACAATTTTATTGATCAAATCCAAATCCTTATGACCGTTAGGCTTCACATTCTTATCTTCTAGGGTTTTAACTGTAAGATATCCATTATTATTTTAGTCTCCCGTATATGAATGAACATATTTACCCTACGGTTTTCATATCCTCATTTTTTATTAGCATTACCATAATATTTCTATCTAAGATCCTAGATTTTATTTGTCTCCATAACTTGTATATTCCACTCTATTATTTTTTTCTATTAAAAAACTAGTATGGCCATAATTTCTTATCAAAACAATTTATCACCGAAGACTATTATAGACTCATATAAATCATTTCTTATTGTGAATTTCATTCTAATATTATAAGCAATATGGTTTTCTTTGATAATTGTCTCACACAAAATATAGATCATTCTTTCTTCAACATTTAGGTGTCTCGACAATCCTATACATAAATCTATCCTATGGCCTAGGCATAAAGCCACACAATTCAATTTTGTAGATAGTACTCAATCGAGGCAGAATCCTCCTTGACTAGTTCATTATACATGCATTCACCTATACCTTGAAAACCTTCTACTACAACACATGATCCTATTCAAGGAAATCACATACATAAATATAGCATATTTGGTTCCTCAAGGATGGTTTTGGACCTTCCTCCATTTTAGTTGTTCATTGGATAGTGAATTTCAATTCCATTATAAACCAAAATTTATATAAAGATAAAAATACAAGAAAAATAAAAATAGTTTTAACATTCCAAAAATATTCAATATTCCCAAAATACAAAATCAGAGTTGAGCATGATTTATTTACTAGTTTCTTTTTACATTTATTAGTTATCACATGATTTGATAGACAACATATTCAATATACAATACACATGTGTTTCATGATATATGATCACGATGCAAAATACACATAACTCTACATGATTATAGATGCTCGGATTCCCCTCTTCCCATTTTTATTATAGATGCATGAATAAATGTTAGGAATGTTTTTATTATAATTTTTGTATTAATTGTATATCTTTTAAATTAACTATCACTTATACTTTATGGCTAGAATTCTTTAGAAAAAAACACATACGGACCATCAAATTCAGTCCCTGAATTTTAATTTCTTATACCAAAAGCCATAGTGTGTTGTGGGTCGTGTACTAGTTATTGAGCACATATCTGTTAGTGGAGTTTGCGATTTCTCTGATAATGTCCACAATATTTGTCCAGCTAACATTCAAACAGCTAATAAATTACCAAAGGAATATTGTGTGAATTGAGATTAGACTTAATATTTGTATTGATAAGAGAATATGACACCAATAATGCCAATGAGAAATAGGAAGGCAGTGCACAATGTAAATGCGTATAAACCCAAAATGGCTCGAAATTGATACATATTGAATATGGCAACTTTAAAGCCAACGACAAACAGGAAGGCTTTGAGTTTGCACAATGTAAATGCGTATAAACCCAAAATGGCTCCAGATTGATACATCTTATAAATATTAGAATGACACGTGAATTGACGGAATGGGAATGACAATGTATACATGAAGCAGCTAGAAATTGAAGTATGGTTAAAGATTAGACTTGAGATCAGTGAGAGGGCGAGGTAGGAACGTAGCTAAAGAGCAGGCAGTCCCTGAGCCTCCCTTTCAGATGGACGTAGTTTGGAAGTAATGCCTCTTTTTTAAACCCCGCCTTCTCCAAAACTCTTGCGGATGCAATGTTTTCAGGAAGGACGAGGGCCTCAATCCTCTCTATTCCCTTCAACTCCTTCAATCCCATCTTCAGAGCAGTTACCACAGCTCGAGTGGTCACACCCATTTTCCAATAATTTCTGGAGATTGCGTATGCGAGCTCTGCACGGCAGCTGTGAATGCCGCTTCCTTGCTTGAGCATGATGTGCCCAATGGCCTTGTTACGTACTCCATTTAAGCATATGGCCTTGAACCAGGGATGCGGAATCACCACCTTGGAAACATACTCTCTTGCTTGCTGTTTGGATTGGAAGGGCTCCCACGTCATGAACCGAGTCACCTCCTCGTCGCTCGCCCATTCGAAGAAATCATCGACGTCGCCCATGCAGAAGTTTCTCAACTGCACTTCAACTTGCAATTGAAATTGCCTCTGCTCACCATTGCCCGCCATTGCTATTACACTCTGGAGTTATGTTGCTACAGAACAAAGTAGACTTGTATGAAATATGTAATGATAATATTGAAAGCTCCAATTTATAGGGCACCTTCGATATTCTTCTCATTCTTTCTTAATCGACCACGTTTCTTTCAATACTCTTCGCTGATAAAAAGCGCTCAACATTACTATTCCCACCCAGATAAAAATACAAGCATAATCAACCGGTCACTATAGGCCAGATTTTATTCGCAAGTACCCTTTACCGAAACGAGCACGTGAAGAACATTCTCAGCTCGAGAGTCAAATAGTTTTTTATACATGTTCATGTCGACTGTATTTGTTTATCTATTTTCCACATGGTTCTTTCCTTTATCAGCTCCAAATAGTGAGGGTCGTGACTCGTGATACTTTATGAGTACGTATAACAAAATATAGGAATCTCGGAAGGTACTTTATCCAGTATTATTTTCGGTTTCAAAAGATAGGTGTCCAGTGTTCAAAATTGCACACGTCACAGCCCATCAAAGGGCTTTGAACACGTAAGAGAAGTGTAATATTAATTTTATCTGAAAAAAAAAAAATCAAGCTATAAAAATTGTTTGACAAGTGTGAAGGTCTATATTTTTATTAAAATGTCCCCTGAAGGGCATCGTTTCAAGCTGCCACTTGCACGTTTAACTTGCCATTTTTTACCATAAATGTTCAACGGAACTTTTCTTCAAGCATCTATTCAAAATTTTCATTGGATTTGTGCAAATATTCAATATGATTATGTATCTGCCAGCGGTCGTATCTGGGAGTGGGAAATCTATTTTAAAACATTTCTCCTGTAAGTTGTAACGTATGGAGTAATAGAGGGCGAGGCTATTCATATTTATGGAGTAATGAAAGCTACGATGGCTCCATGTTGAGAAGACCTGTGATTCCAATTTCCCACTCTCCCACCACTCCCACTGTCTGTCCACCTCCCAAGGTTCATTAACTATATCCAGCAAATTTCTAATAACTAAAATATTGAGCAAATCAACAAAAAATTCTTTAATTGGACAATTGACATTCAATGCAAACTGTATTAAATGTGAATAGAGGAGTCTAGACTCTAGACGCAACTGTAGCCTCCAACCGTATTATGCATAGTAAATAAAAATAAATAGATGCTTGATAAGCTACCTCAATGAATATTGCTAAAAGCCAAGTATTGATTATTAATTTGACAATTGTTTCACAAAAAAATTGGGTCCACACTTCACATAATATATTTGATTTGAGTTTAAAATAGTAATACCTACACATTAAGAATTGTAGTTGGACTGTGGAGAGATCCTGGACATTTTATGAGTTAATCATTGCAAGAAAAACAACTATTTCTTCATTTTCCAATTCAATAGATAACAAAATTAGAGGGACCAATTGGGGCCTTGCCTTCATCTTGCCTCAAAGGCTGAAGAAGGCACACTTGTGAGTCACCTTAGACTGAGAAATAGAATGAACTCTGCACATTTTATATTTTCATTACTGAAACTATTGATTAAGTGCTTCTCCATCTTAAAATTAAATATTCTTGTAGCTATTGAATAATTTTTTTTGTTTTGTATTTTATGATTGATGAAAGTAAAAAACCATGATTATGTTATTGCAAGTAACATTCAATTGCACTTTTGGAAAGCAAATTAAGTGGCATAATTATTTACCACTTCAAAATTGTCACCCTGATAGCATTAAGTCATTGGAATCCCCATACGTCTTTACCTTAACATCTGTGCAAGAGGTTTTAGCGTTGGTCCAAATATCCCATTGGAAATCCATTTCTACCTTTTTAATGCAACATGTTTCTAATTTTAATATTTTTTTATTCTATGTTGATTTTTATTACTAGGCTCTATATTAATATAATTTAGCAAATTAAATTTGAATAAAATAACCTTGTTGTGTTGTCATTAATTTTTAGGCTTATTATATGTATTAAAATTTTAGTTTGTCACTTTGTAATTTCAATGTCGATTAGAGAGTTTAAATTTTATTTTTTTTATTGGATCTCACAATATATCTTATTCATTACATTATTTTATTAAATGGAATTTATTACATTTTAAGTGGAGACACTCTTAATAGACATGATACATTGACATTTTTAATTTGTATAATCACTCATTTAAAAAAAAAAATCTCTCTTTATAAAAAATGTTCAATTTTTGTAACATGTGTGATTGGTTTACTCTTTTCATATGAAGTGTAAAATGATTATACTACTTTTCATCATTGAAGGGTTGGTCCAATATTTACCCTTCACAATGAAATTGGGACTAGCCCTTCAAATTTGATCACTATAGGTGTCTTGAGTGATGGCATTTTCGAAATTGATTTGACATTTTATGTTGTCCTATCTTGGTTGAGTGATGGCATTTTAGAAATTAATTCGATCTTTTGAGTTGCCCTATCTCAATTGCTAGTTGTTAAAGTTTTCAGATTAAATGACTTTTATTTGCATTTCCTATGTGATCATATTAGTATTATTGTTATCATGGGAAGTAACATGTTTATGCAGTGGATGAATGCGATTTATGTGCAAAAGATTGATAACCTACGGAATGTTTTTGGTTGTTTATATATTCGCTTGTCTCTTGTTGTCTTCTTGCAAGTTAATCCAATTAGATCAATGGATGGTACTTGCGTCGTGATTTGTTTAGAAAATGGTGCAACAGTTCACGAAAATACGGCCACAAAATGGCACAGGTTATCTTGTTGCCAAAATACAGTATTGTACACCACGCATCACACATACATGCAAGTTGTGTAGAAAACTCAAACAATTTTTTTCTCCTTAAATAAATACAACATGCACAAAGTTACAATCAGTTGTAACTATATAAGACAATTTTCAAGGTGCGTACAATAATAACTGACATATTGTGGGTTAAAATTTCAATACTGTGAATCAAAATCAAGACTTGCAAGATGGAACACAACTTTTAGATCTGGAAAAATGCTTTCTATTTCTCTTCTATGATGTGTCCCCCATGAAAAAACTTTACATTTTAACTTTATATGTTGTGTACATAAGTGAGAGAGTTTAATAGTAAGAATGATTGGCGCCATCCTCTTTATCCTTGTTTTTGGTGCTTCAATAACATGTAAACCCTTTGTTTTGTGTTTTGATTAATGATAAGGTGTGTACATGATACTTCAGTAGAATAATATGTACATAAGCTCTCTGGCGTGTTGAATATGTGTGCATATGTTTTGTATAATTTGAGCCACGCTGAAATACAATTTTCTAAAGTGTAACATGTAAACACACGTGTTTTGTATTTTGGTATTCTAAATCCTTCAACAACGCATATTATATAATTTTTTATATCATAATAGAAATATATATTATATGCATTCAAACAAGGTGTTAGTTGTCTTGTTGGAATCACGCGGAAAAGTAAAATGTTCATATTATTTGGAAAAGCTCGTAAGGCATTTTCCATTGGGTTTGACCAATTTCTCTTCTCTATTATGTGATTCCCAAATAGTTTTGATTATATTATTATTTACTTTCCAAAAATAAAAATTTGCAATATCTAAGAATTGGTCCTATATTACTACATCATTTGATCTTTTCTTACAGATGCTAAGAAAAATATTGATATTTTCTTGGTATAGTTATACCAAATCTAATTAATGTTTTAATTTGAAATATAATTAAATATATCATTTGTTTTTTCTACACTATTTTTTATTTTCATTGTATTTTTAGTACCTTTTCTAATTTTTATAGTTTGTAGCTAACATTAAAACACATTATATGATTGCATTTATTTTGAGAATGCATTGTGCAATCATACTACTTATCTTGTTTTTCAATATAAACTAAACTTAAAAAAGTTATAACCTTTATTTCTTATGGTTATAATAATAATCCTAATGTATGTATAAATTTGTAATATAATCGAATATACCATGTGTCTTTGCTTTAAAGTTATTTTTTATTTTTGTTGTATTTGTTAGATAATTTTTAGTTGGAATTCTTCAATGCATATGATTTCAAAACACATAATAATGTAAAAGTAATTTTATTTGAGAATACATAACATGCCCATGCATTTTTCTCCTTGTCTCTTTTACCCAATATAATATAAGAAACATAGATTTCCTTCTTATCAAATCATATGGTATTTGTATCTTTGATTTTAGTTAACCATGTTGTTTCTAGTGTACTTCGAATATTTTATTTCAAGGGTGCACCCATCACTGAAATATTGTTATGGAATTGTGTTGTGCATTTGCATTTTTTTAACATTGTGGAACATTTATATAATGCACAATAATTATATATTTTAAATTTCATTTCCATGTATATATGATATTTCTTTGGAAACAATTTCATTTGTGATAAGATGTTGGTGAATAATTTAGCCCTTTTTCTAGTTGGACTTTTATACTTATCATTTAATTTATTCTACTATTTCAATACCTTTGGATAATATTTAAAAGGGAGGGTTAAATGCTTTAATGGAAGGAGGTTATTGCGTGTTTGTATGTTTTCTTGGGTGTTGTGGAGCATTTATATAATACATAATAATTTATTCATTTATTTTTTGTTCAATTCCTAGTATGGTAATTTTTTTATGATAAAACATTTACATATATATATATATATATATATATATATATATATATATATATATATATATATATCGAGAGAGAGAGACATTATATTCACTTCAAAAAAATCAAATGTAAAAATATAAAGACATTAAGATAAAGATTATATATATATATATATAAGAGTGGAAACATTGCGAAAATACTGATTAGAATTGGATAAAATTTGTTCTTATTTAGTAAAGTACATTGTGTGTTTAAATCTTTTAAAGGAAGTTAATTTTGCATCGACGATGCAATATATCTAATAACAAACATTGTAATTCTTCTAAAGGAAGGTAATTTTGCACCAATGATGCAATATATGTAACAAGAAGCTTAAAGTTTTTCCCCCTAATGAAGACATTTCAGAAGGGTGGAAAACGATGCATAATAAGAAAAAAAGCATTCGCAGGAAAACCATTTCTTCTACTTAGTTGTCTCTTTCGTTGTTGAGTAGATGTTCCTTTTTTTTGTCTCTCGTTGAGTTTAAGGCTTCATCGAGACTCTTAGGCCTTCTTTGTACCAGGGTATGGCCCCAGTAAAAAAAAACCAACGTTTACCTATTATCTAAAAAAAAAAAGTTACATTAGTTTTACTTTTTTGACCCAATTAGATAACAAAAACAACTTAAAAGAAGATATCAATAATTATATTTTGAGGTTTCCAACTAAAATAAGGATCATAATGCAAGTTGCATGAACTTGAAAAAGATGACGCAATAAATAGTGTCCCTCTTAGAAAAATTGGACCAAAAAAAGGCACTATAGTGTCTCTTTTCATTTCAAATCTAATAATTATATTTTGAGGTTTCAAACTAAAATAAGGATCATAATGCAAGTTGCATGAACTTGAAAAAGATGACGCAATAAATAGTGTCCCTCTTAGAAAAATTGGACCAAAAAGAGGCACTATAGTGTCTCTTTTTATTTCAAATCTAATATTGTATAGAAAAGGTAATAACTAAGTTAATTTTATATTTACCATAATTTGTGTTGAATATAATTGAAATTTAGGGAAAATACCAAATCTTTTTAACTTCAATCATTGAATGCACGGAAAAGATGCGTTGGGAAGTGTCACTCACTCTATGTTTGTGGAATGATGCACGGCATTATCTGTTGGCGTTGGCCTGGGAATAGTTAAAGTTAGTAGCCTACTTGCGCCAAAAGCAGCACAGTGCTAGAATAATTTTTTGAGTATGTACTTAGAGGCTTTTCGCTTTATTGTGACTCGCGTTGGTCGTCCGTTTAAAGTGCAATGCCTTCGCCAATCGCATGTCGAGATTCCTCACCAATCAGAGTCTACTTTTGCTTTTCTTTGATGTGTTACTCACCAATATTCAGGAAAAGTATTGTCTGGGCAAGGCAATTGAAACCCAAGCGCACTGTGTGTTATAATAGTACCATTGGCAGTAATGGAGAGCGATAATGCTCAGAATGGCGAGCAGGGGCAAGTTCAAGTGGAAGTGCAGTTGAGGAACTTCTCCATGGGCGACGTCGATGATTTTTACGAATGGGCGAGCGACGAAGAGGTTACGCGGTTCATGACTTGGGAGCCCTTCAAATCCAAAGAGCACGCAAGAGAGTATGTTTCCAAGGTGGTGATTCCGCATCCCTGGTTCAAGGCCATATGCTTAAATGGAGGTAACAAGGCCATTGGGCACATCATGCTTAAGCAAGGAAGCGGCATTCACAGCTGCCGTGCAGAGCTCGCATACGCAATCTCCAGAAATTATTGGAAAATGGGTGTGACCACTCGAGCTGTGGCAACTGCTGTGAAGATGGGGTTCAAAGAGTTGCAGGGAATAGAGAGAATTGAGGCTTTCGTCCTTCCTGAAAACGTGGCATCGTCAAGAGTTTTGGAGAAGGCGGGGTTTAAGAAGGAAGCATCACTGCCAAGCTACGTCCATCTGAAAGGGGGACTCAGGGACTGCTCGCTCTTCAGCTGTGTCCATTCCTCGCCTTCCGGCTGATCTCAAGTCTACTCGTCTCACACTATCTTGTCATTGTTTTCCTTTTTTAGACCAGCTTGTTTGATGTAGACACGCGTACTAGTTTTACGTCCATTCCTATGTCATTTTAATATAAATCGCAAAGTGATATGAATTCACATTGTTCAGGGCCATCTTATTTCTCGATGGTGTGAATCCCACTATTTTCTCATTCTATCAAGATGTTGTTGCATGAATGACACTAAGTCGCCGTTAAGTTCTCTGCAGCCCACTGCAAAAAAATTCAAACCCGAAATCTTCAATTTACAAGTTTTTTAGCCTTATCGATTCACAGTTGCACACACAAAAGTTAGAAATATGCGCGACTGTAGATATATTAATTGTCGTCGCAATGGTCCAAATCTTGAACGCGCAGTCTAGATACGACCTTCCTCGTTCCTCGTTGCATGCTTAATGTAACAAGTGCAGGTGTTACGATTAATTTAAGAAGAACCTTTTATGGCTAGTAGTTTCTACCTTTACAAATGTTATCAAAATTAAAGCTTCTTGTTGTTATAATAACAAATATTTAATTTATTTAGTACTAGTAATTGTACATGAAATGTGCGATCTGAATGCCAGAGGTGCAATATAAAATAAGGTTGATTTTGAGTGATCAAAACATAAAAGGAGTAAAAGGGTTGTAGAAGAGGGGGTTAGAGAGAGGAGAAGCAATTCTGAGAGCATAATAATGGGTGGAACCGTTTTATGGAAGCTCTCTTTCTTATGAGGAGCAACATATGTAACATTTGTATTTCTTATCAATTTGCTCGATAGACAAAGTGGATATGGTGTGCACGACATCGTGAAAATATAGTCTAGAGGTATCTTAGAAAGGAAGGTATCGATAATGAATATTTGAAAGACAAACCTGCATTTTTTGGTTCAATCTCGAAGTCAACATATGTTTAAAACTACAATATTACATTGAGGGTTCATTATGTTGTCGATTTTATGCTCATTTATGACAATGGTTTATGTTTAAATTTTCAGAATACAGTTACGATTCCCCCTCATAAATATTCCTATTGAGTCGTGAAATAGGTGTGGGACATGATGAAAGACGTATTGAGTATCACGAGTCATCAAAATAGAAAATAATGTTGACCATATGAATAGCGGTGTATTGCGTTAATTTTAAGCCATATAGAGGGGTCACTTCGTCAATGTCATTAACTTGTTCATAAGTTGTATGGCACCATAAACCGGTCATACGTAACTGAATATAATGGAATATTTCGAAAGAAAAAATGGAAAAAGGGGAATTTTCTATTCTTTTATTTTATCTTTTAAAGTGCTAATTTTTTTAGCTGGATGACATTTAATATGTTAGAGAGGCTGTAAAACATGAATGGAAAGTTGGAAATAAAAAATATGAGAATTAAATTCTTCCGTGTTTCACACCTATTCCACAACTCAAATTGTTCCCATCTAATTTTTTTTATGTGTTCAACTATATCATCTCAATCTAGGTTGCATTTTTTAGGTGAATGAAATTTTCTCTTAAAGGGGCCAAAATATAAATGATCAAAAATCTAATAGGTGACAAGGTTAAAAGCATTACATTTTGGGTTTCTTATGTCATCAATTCATTTCAATCTATATTTACGTATTATTTTTAGATAATAAGATAGTGATTAGGGTTTCCCCTCATCAACATTCCTTTTGATGTATGGAAAAAGGATGGGGCATGATGTAAAAATTCTTGAGTCACACGAGGCTGCTATAACGAACATAGTAGTGAGATTAAGAATAACATCATATTGCATCTATGTTAAGCCATATGGAGGGTTCACTTAGTCATTGTAATAAACTTGTACGTAGTTTATATGGAGCTAATAATTGACATGAACACTACAAAAAAATAAGATATAAATGGAAAAAATATGGGGAAAATGGGATTTTCTATTATTGTATTTTGTTTCTTATTCAAACATAAGGTTTGACATTATGCAAATTGCATGTCTACTAGAGCATTAAAAAAAACCTCTAAACAAAATTCATCCATCATTTATGCTTTGATGTAGGGTTTCTTTTAAGCTAATAAGATAGTGATTAGGGTTTCCCCTAATAAACATTCCACTTGATCTATGGAAAAAGTAGAGGACATGATGAAATAAGTATTGAGTAACACGAACTGACCATATAAAAATAGTAGCGAGCTCAAAAAATAACATTTTATTACATCTATGTTAAGCCATATGGAGGTTTCACTTAGTTAATGTAATTAAATTATTTGTTAGTTATAGGGCACCAATAGTTGGCCCAAAAACTACAAAAAGAAATTTAAAAAATTGAAAAAATAATGGAAAATGGGCTTCGTTAATATTTTTGTTGTTTCTTTCTAGTCTTGATAAAGGTCTCACAACACAAAATCTTTCTTAATGGAGGGAAATGAGAGCAGGAAAGAGACAAAGAGTTTGGAAGAACCGAAAAAATGCACATGGGCAAAAATCTTGGGCGGAGTGGGTTGCAGGTAAGAAAGAGTGTGGGTTACCTCTCCCTCCCCTGATTCTAACATGGAAACAGGAAGTACCATCCCTTTTCATGCCTGAGGAAGTGATATCACGGGCTATAAAAGGATATGCTTTATCTCTCTTTGGTTGGTTTGTAGGCGTTAGGCCAAATCTGGATCTAATCAGGGCTTGGGTTAGGAGAAAATGGTCTCCGAGAGGTGGTATATCTATTGTGGTCATTTCTAATCAGTCCTTCTTGTTCTAGTTTAATAGGGAGGAAAATTATCTCTTTTCCATTAATGAGAGTCCTTAGCTCTATGGGAAGACCACTCTACACTTGGAAAAATGGCAACCTAGTCTTGACATGAAAAATTTAGCCCCCAATGCTTTCCCTGTGTGGGTTAGACTCCCGGATCCAGCCCTTGAATTTTGCGATGTCAAGGTTTTGAAAGGTATTGCAAGGGCCATTGGTAATCTTCTAGTCATCTATTCAACCACTATTGCTCGGACAAGAATGACCTCAACCAGATTGTGTGTGAATGTTCAACCTGGGAAACTACTACCCACTCTCATTTTTCTCATCTCAAGCCATGGATTGGTTGAATAGGTGATCCAGTATGAGCACTCCCCTATGGTTTATGGGAAGTCCATGTCTGTTGGTCACGATTTTTGGGGCTTACTCTAGATCTACTCAGGAATGGAGATTGAAGGCTCTTGTCAGTGCTCCAGGTGTTGTTGAGGCTTTGAATCCTGATCCACTATTTTGTCCCCAAAATAGTGGAGATATTTAAAATGATGGATCAGTGGTCGTAAAGGATTTGTAGGTGATGGGTGGGACATATCCTATGTCTGGCTGCCCTGTGACCCTAGATAAAAAAAAAATACATATTATGAAGGCATTGAATGGTGATATTCTTTCAATTAGGGTGGGGTTGTAGGTTTTCTCGTTGAAGAATGAGGATTCTTGTTTTAAAAAAATCCCTGACATGGTCACTAATACAACTTTAAACTACAAAATTCTTGCTAAGGTGGGTGTTGTAATTGAAGTGGAGGACAAGGTGTGTGTTGTGGAGGACGTGAATTACAATGTTGAGGAGGTGGAATCTTTGAAAAGTGGGTCTTCAAGTGGGACTGAGAATGAGTATGGTTCCTCCTCGGGGTCTTATTCTTATGTTGAAATATATGTGTTTTCCTCTTCCCCTGTGCTTCTGTCTTGGGGATCCTTTAATGAAGAGCATTGGGAATTTTATGAGGATAATCCTATAAGAAGCATCATCAAAGGAAAAATCAAAATAGTTCTTGATATTGAAAAAATCTTAAAGAAGGTTGTTTCTGGGGTTTTGGATCCCAATAAACTCAAATTTTTGGAGTTTTTGCAAGGATGTCACTATAATTGTTATCTTCTTGAAACCTCAGTTTCATAAACCATGCCGAGCTCATTAACCATGCTTTGGAGGATGAGGGCTGGAGTCTCATTCGTGCAAGAAAATCGAAACAATCCTCTCCTCATCCTCCTAGGACGCATTAGTTTTCTCCTTTGTTGTTGTGCCTTTGTACCGGTAAGGAGTTTGCCTTTGGTAGGTTGGGTTGTCCCCTTATTGTTGGTCAAGTTTTATTGGCTGGCCCGTCTTGTGGTTTCCCTCATGCCTTGTCTTTCTCTTGTTTTGGTTTCTTGGGCTTCTCGTTTTGTCCCTTCTCTGGGACCATTGTGCCCTGTTTGGCGTTTTTTATATCTTGGGCTTTATTCCTTATCTTTCAGTTGTTCAGGGTTGCCAATCGCTGCAAAATCTACTTTTTACTATATTGAATAAAAATATATATTTTTTATTTCTTAATGTATCAAAGTTTTAGATTTGATGTCATTTAATTTGTTACTACACTAGCACTCACTGAGATGAGGGTAGAGCTTGAAATCATGATTAAGATCAGAATAAAACAAAACTCAAACTCTCCAACAAAAACCATGATGAGATGAAATAAAAGCATGGTGAGATTTAAAACTTAGGGTCATGAATTGACATCTTGAGATGATAATTAACAACATGATAAAAAGAAAAATCACGGTGAGTTGAGAAAGAAAGAACGTCTGAGCAGGGATGAACGCACCTAAATCCCTCCAAGAAATACCATAGTGAAGCTCACTAAGTGATTGAAAAAGGAATAGAGCTTGAGCCTCCAAAATACCATGGAAAAACAAATATTAAATTTTATAGAAAAAATGAGGTTGAGCTAATAAACCATGGTGATCCCTCCCAAAACCATAGCGAGCTCAAAGATGCAATGTCTAGCTCTTAAAATCACAACGTACCAACAATAAAATAATTGTAATCTACAACAAAAAAATGGCATGCCACCAAGCTTAGGAAAAAAAATCCATCAAAATTGAGTTCATTGTCATGGTGGCCACACAAAAATAGGGTTTTAACACAAGCAAATCCTCCAAAAAATGATTCCCAAATGAAAATAACTTTTAGGTTTTGAATCCTAATGAGTAGTTGAATAAGTGTGCCATGACCATGGTTAGGTCCACTTAATTTAAAAAAAACTCTTTAATCATCCTTGTTAAGTTTCCCATGTGGGTTAGCTTTTATTAATAATTTTAATTATTATTAAAAAAATTTCTAGGTGACCATGGAGGGAAATCATGTTTATCCTAGGTCAAAATTGATCAAATCATTACCTCATTTGTTCCAAAAAATCAAAAGGAAGACCACTTTATTTCCTTATTTTTTTCTAAGGACCGAATAATTTCCCTAATTTTTGCAAAAAGAGAGGTTAAACATTGTTATAATGCCACAAAAACTTATAATCTTGTCCCCCTTGTAAATAATTTACATGATAATAATTGTATGATTATTATTGGGTAATTGAAATTTAATTGTAAGGGTCGAACTGTGCAAATAAGAGGTAGAATTGAATGTGTATCCAACTAGCCTCTAACTGAAGGTTCAAACTCAAAGTTGAAGTGTTCCACTTGAGAGAGGGAGTTGAGTCACTCTTAATTTATAGGAATAAATAGAGGTGAACTAGGGATAACTGGAGCATACTGAACTGTTGAGAAGTTCCAGCTCCACTTCTCTTCTTCTTACTTTTCCCTTCTCTATTCTACATATACCCATGATTTTGATCATTTGAGGGGGACTTATGATTTTTTCATGCAAAGTATCAACCATATTTTTTACACCAACACCTATTTGATGCAATAAAATAATGAATTCCTCCATTTACAAGCTGAATTGTAGTTTGCTACATGTGTTCATTGGTATGATTAAGTGAATTTCTTATTTCCTTTGCATGTTTATGAATATCATCACCATCATAAGATGTTTTGAAGCTTTTACAGGTCATTTTAAGTGAATGTATAGTTTATTGATTAGTTTAGAAGTGGAAAAGAATTTCAAATTTTTTGTCCCATGCTATACTAACAACTTGTTTATGCCTTTTGTGAAATTCTTGTGTGAAAGTCAGTCGAACAAAAAATGAAGTTATATTTCCAGGTCTTGAAGGGTCTAATAGTGTGTCTTGTGGAGTCTTAAGTGTCTCAAAAATTAGTATATTACCTTACTTTATATGATATTTTTGAGTTTATGTTATTTATCTCCTTTATCCCCAACCCAAAAATAATTTAAGTGATTGATCTAGGGAACCAACCCGCTCTGGAGGTTATTTTAAAATTGATTCACCCACACTCTAAAAATATCCCATTGAATCAATGGAAGAGAAGATTGCCTGCACTTCTTCAACTCAAAGTTCTCTTATAAACTGATAACATTTATTTTGTCTTTTGGGTTCACTCGGTGTCACTCTGATATATTCCTAGTTTTTATATACCTCATTAGTCCATCTTAGATCAATGGCTATAAATGCCTTGTTCATTAAAAAATACATTTGAGGGTTGGTTTATGAAAACATATATAAATAAGTTTTGTATAAAATTATACTTATCCTAACGGGGTCGGTGAAGCAATAGAATTATCCCTTCCTCTAAAATAATAGTTGAATAATTTCACACAATGATTATGTTTTCTTTCCTAGTCTTCCCCACTCATCTTTTTAAGACTTAACTCTAAATACATGCTTTCTTATTAGAATTTTAATATGCCTTTTAATAACATCATGGAATTGATCATATGGCTCTAAAAGCACCATTCTTTCAAAAACCCTATTTAAGTTTTTGTAAAAACATGGGTTACTACCCAAAGTTAGATATTCATCTTAATTTATTACTCAACATTCCAATTTCATTCATTATCAATTCATAATATAAAAAAATTCCACTTGTCAAATATGCCTAGATTCAATTGATCTTGAATTTATTTCTAGAATTTTGAACAATTCATTCATTAAAACATATAAATCCACTTTTTCTACGATGTTTAGTTTATTTCTATGACTCTTAATTTCTCATTACTTGATAAAATTCATTCTCCATTATCAGGAAGGTTTAATCTTTAGTAACATATAAATCACAATATTTAATAATTCTTACAACAATTATAGTGTTGTTACTATAAAAGTGGACCTCCTCCTAAAATACCTCCGAATAACATAATGGTTTCAAGGTCTTGGGATATTGGTGAGTTATAAGTAGTTTGTAATAAAATTTCTAAGTTCCATCCCCATTGATTCCATTTGATGTTTTCATAAAGTGGTCATGGGGACACCTTGTGGTAGAGATCAAAATTTTCCATATGGATGAAGAGAAACATAGTAGGGTTATCCGAATGTGGATCATTTGGTGGACATGAAGGACCCATGCTCACTCTCATGTTCGACTTAGAGAAAGTGATATTCTACCACTCTAGTTCATAGCTCCGGTATAATAAAAGTGTTTACCATCAAAAATTTTGGGCCTTCCTATCTAATTTTTTTAATTGAAGGTAAAAGAGTTATTTGATGGGAACCATGCCCTAGAAAAACAAAAGGGTCAAAACACATATATTACAAAAAAAATGCAAAACAAAGAGGGTCTAAGAACCCAGATAAAAAATGAAGGTCTAAGGAAAAGGCATCTAAACTATCCAACATAAACAAACAGGAACAGAGTAGGATTGTATCCAACCCACAGTCAACCAATGGCATGTACTCAACTTAAAAACAACAGGCCCGACCCCAAATAAATCAATAAGAGGAACAATACAGGACTTAAACCTTATCTGAAATGATGGTGGGTTTTATTTTGGCATGTCCTTTATTTATCCTATCCACCACTGCCTAAACCTCGTTTGCATCTTCCATGAAAATTGAAATAAAAACTTCAAATTTTTTGATAGGAATGTGACTCTAAATGAGAGAGGAGGCACAATCCTTTGTATATTTATCAGATCCCTTTTTGAAAGAAAAATCCTTCATATCCCTAGTAGAGGTGAGTGGATTAGAGATATGTGGCTCCTTCTCTGGAGAGGTAAAAAATTCATCCTTGTTATCTTTCCTTGAGGGGCTTAATGATTTCTTAACTGGGTATGATTGGGGTTAGATCATAATATGCTTTGCAAGAGATTCCTTCCACCATGCTGGTCTTTCCTTCCATCTAGAATAATCACATTCATCCGAAACATGGCCTCTTTGAAAACACCTCTGGGATCCGAAGGCTAAAATCTCATAGTCTAACCTCTGCACATAATGTCTCCTACCGATTTGCAGATCAATTTCTGTTGGAAGGGCTTGGGATGTGTCAAGATCTACGAAGATTCTAGAAAATATTGTATGAGTCTTACCAAAGGTTTTATCATCTATAATTCACCATTTAATGTTACTCCTATTCATTCTTCGGTGACCTTGTTGGTAAGCGTTGAACGCTATTGTGCTTATGTTGATCTTTAGTTGGATTCACCCTTGTCATAGAGAAAAATTAGCATCCTCCTTCTTTGTCATGTTTGCTTGTGTCGTGTTGATGTTTTTAGTTGCTAGCCCCCACAATGTCCTTTATGATTGTCCTATTAAAGGAAAATCGTGTTCTTGAATTTCCAAGCTTGAATGTCGGTCATTATTAAGATGAATAATAATAATTTTTCAAGTTGTAAAATTAATAATAAAAAAATGATAATAATGATACTATTAATTTATTCGTCGATCATCCATTATTTTATATTATTATTATTTTATTTTATTTTTTTATTGTAATCGATATTAATATTAATTATCTCTATGTCATTTTGTTTTATTATTTTGATCACTTCTGTAGACCGAACCTTGCTCTGCGCTGAAGAAGGGAATACCCCCATCATGACATCATGGTTGGTCATTTCCCATGTTCACTTTCAAAACATCAACCTCTAGTTTTCTTCCCCTTGGTTGATTAGGCCTACGTGCGTGTCATTTCAATCATTTAAATTAAAAGAAAGTATGTTTTCTTTTCTCCCTCTAGCATGCTGCTTTGTATGAATTTTAACCTTCTTGGTTGGTGTAGGTATTGGGTTCCTATCTTCCTTAGTTTATAACTTGTGAATGTGTATCGAGGTTGTGTGTGGCACAAGTTTTGAAGGGGCCATTTATTAATACTAAAATTTACCCTTTCACCTACTACCATTTTACCACTTTAGCAACGACCTGGCATTGTCACGCGGTTGTCACCAAATGGAATTAATTGTTTATTGGGTGCTAGTTTATTTTCCTTTTGAAAAAATATCTTGGGTATGTGTTGGCAAGGGGTGGTGTTTGGTGGCCATCTACCATTCGTTTAATGCCTTAAAGGAGACATGCCTTGTGCTAATATTGTTCCTGTCTCCCCATTTGGAGGCTGGTCGCATACATTTGAATCAACTCAAATGTTGGGTAGACCTTTTTCAGCTGCAAATGTTTTGAAACCTTCTTACATTTCCAGTCGTAGGCATATCCCTATCTTGTTATTTTCTGTACCCATCTTGTGCCATCAAAATATTGTAGTGGTGTTTTGGGCACCCAACAAGATCATGGAAAGGAAATTAGATCCAGGGTTACTGATGCGGGACTGCTTGGCAGAGGTGCGAGTTGTGGAAGCTCGAACCTAGCATGTTAAGTCTAAACTTTGCAATGTTTTGCTACCCTTTTATACTTTCATGAAATGAATGGTTCTCCTCCCTGCAATGGCATTTAGAAATGAAATTTTTTAGTTGTTTATATTTTCCTTAAGTATACTGGTTGTTCCCCTATATCTTATTCTAAATCACTTATTTTGGATGACTTTCCTTGTATAAAGAAAAAAAGAGAAAAGAAAAGAATAAAAATAAAAGAGGGGATTCCATTTCTTTTACTTCGTTACATTCCTTTTGATAGGGAGGTTTATTTACAACTTGACATTATTGCATTTATTTTATCATCACGTTAGTAAATCTTGTTGCGATCTGTGGCTCACCCAGTAAAATGGGTTTCTTTTAGCAAGCTTTAAGCTACCACTTGATAGCTTATCTTCTGGTATTTTACTTTGTGGGAATACTAGTTGGCTTTTTTTTAGGTTTTAAACTCTTGAAAATCAAATGTGGGTACATCTGTTACCTACTATAGGAAGAACAAAAATCTTATATAATTTCTCTTCTATTCTCCTTGGTGGACGAAAAAGTTATGGTTGTATCTTTTTTTTAATGGTATTCGGTGACCCTATTTGTTGTAAAAATGTTTGGTGTTGAAAGCTTGCACACCCCATGGTTATAATAACAATGTAAGATTACTATGTTGATTGTGATTTACGTTTCGTTATCAATGGGAAGGAGACTTCGTTGTTTTTTTTTGTGGATCCAAAAGTAATGGGAATTTCACCGGTGCTGGCATTTTATGCCCACTCCTACCATGATATTATCATTATGCCATCATTGCTTAGTCTTCCTCTTATTTTGGATGGTCAAAGGCTTCTCATCTGGGTCTCAGTGAAGTCACGGGAAGCTAATTTTCCTAATAATATAAAATATATACTCATGTATATAGTTTACTGCTTCTTGTATTTGGTTCGACACAGTTTATTTAACAATGGAATGCAACTTGTGGAAAGACATTATAGATATTGGGGTACTGATGGTGTTTTACCTATCATGTATCGAATCTCTTGGATTCAAACTTGAATAACATATATTTATCAGACTTGTTTACCAAATTTTCCATTTTGTGACTTTGTGTAATGTAATCAGATTGTAGATATACATGATATTGTGGCCTCCATGACCAATTAATACTTTTCATTTTGGAATTTTTATAAGTTTCCAATCTTGAATGCGATGTCATTTTCTTTTGGGAACTATGACTGGATCAACTAAGTATTTGGGTTTTTTCTTCTTTGAATGGTCTCCTTAGTTAGAGGGGATTGATGTATTTGGAAGGGGAGTTTCGTAATCCTAGCCCTTTTATAATTACTCTTACCTGAACTTGGTCGAATTATTCCTTGCTAAGAGGTTATTGAAAGTATGTGAATTATTAGTGAGTGTATTATTAATGGTCATAAGTTTATGACCAAGCCTCTATGTTACATTTAGAATTCGAAATGTGTTTGGGATGACTGTAGTCATTGTTGAAATAGGACTTGTTGTAGCAAAATCATAGCACCCACAAATGGCCTCGGATCTGAGTGGGACATTCGGTGTGATTACACAACATGGGACCATATGTAATGACCCAAAATCATCCACACACGAACAACACAGTGAAATACAGGATAATTTTTTTTGACTTGCTTGAAGATAATACGACACTACACAAGTTCTCCAGGGAATACAATCAACTAAAGACATGCGTTCCACAACACGGACCCACACTGGTTATGGATAAACATGAGGCACACACTTAGGACATAGTGGTTCATCTAAAGTATGCAATTTTACAACAAGGTTTTCCCACAGAAGGTTTCTTTAGAATCATGTTTTAGCTGTAAGTGCCTTTACATTCTTTACTTTTCCCAAAGAAATCATGATAGGAGAATCTGAAGTTCATGTCTCCTTTGAAGAATTTTCTCCTACCTTGTTAGTGTTAATATACAGTGTAAACCAATTATTGGATGGCAAGAGGTTACTTCATTTACTTGATTAACTTATTCATTTGTGAGGAGGCAGTTAATTTCTCAAGGCTCTTAACTTCATCAATCTGTTTTCGACGTTGTGCTTTTGAACATATATGTTTCATCTTTTCAAGCGGTCAATTTTATTTTATTCTAGTACATGACTGTATAAATATTGGATTCATCATTAAGATCTTATTAGTTGTTAATAAGATTTCATTGGGGTCAAGAGTCTAACCACAATAATTAAAGGTTTCACTTGGGCTTCACTTGAAGAGATAGACATAAGTGTACTATTTACATTTTCGAAACATCAGGACTTAGAGTTGAATTAGTGTTTGAGCATGAGTCAAAGCCAAAGTGGGGAGTCGGAGAAAAAATTGAAAATTTTCCTTTCATTCAAAATGCACAAAGATAAAGATAGAAGCATATTCCCCAGTCAACCAAAAGGAGTCATGTGTCTAGGCAGAGCATCGGGGCTGTTGGAGTTTTTTGAGTTTTATGTTTTTTGTGCAAAAGGGAAAAAGATAGATTGTGGACCCATAGACCCAATTTTTTCTCTAATCTTGGTGCCATGTGTCCCATATAAAAAAAGGGACCCATTTTTTCAAAAAAAATTCCACCCCATTTGTACAAACATGATACAAACTTCGAAGGGGCATATTTTTCAACTTAGGGCTCAAAATATTGTGAATCTGACACCATAGGAAATATCTCGGCCTCGTCCACGCTGTGGAGGCCTGAAACTTTAATTTTGAGGATGTTAGTTGAAGAAAATGGAGGAAATGTCTTTGGGCTTTCAATGTAGGATCTTCATTCCTCAACAACCAAATAAGATCAAATCTGTTTCACCATTTCCTCTTCCTTTAAGGTGTCGAACCAAGTATAATGTAGTAAAGACGGATTTGGGGGAAGATTTTATCAGAAGCATTAACAACAGTGGTTGGGATTTGACTATATTTTCCCATTTCTCTCCCTCTCTTTCTTCTCTCTGATCAAATATAAACATATGGAGGCAGGACTCGTTGTAAAGGTTTGAACATTCTTTGTTTTGTAGGATCCCTTCTCCTTCTAGAAAAGGGATTTTTGGGGTTCAGGCCTTCCATTAAAATTGTAATACATTTTTTTCCTCGGCTCTTTTGTAATGAACTATACCAATCCACAGAGAAATAAAACACATATGTGATCGACCTTAGATCCTTTCTTGTCTCTCTTGATTTAATTTGGTCTCCCATTAAATATTTGGCTATCCATGCTTTGTTTATCATATGCATTTTGTTTGTTTTTGTCTATTGGCAAAATAAGTGTTCATCATTCCTTTCGTGTATCACCTAGTAGTTTAGTTATATATTTTTCCTTATGCTCTTTTATCCTTGTCTCCTTAGCAATTTTTAGATTAGGTATGGAGATAGATCCTCTGTAAATCCTAACATATGCACCTAAACAAAGGAATAAGTAACTAACCTTCAATCTGGAGAACTTTTCCATTTTTGCAAGGTCCCACACCTTAGGGAAAGTTCAATGTTATGCAATCACACCAAGTAACCTTGCATTAGAAAAGAAGATCCATAACTCATTTGGGGGTGTTGTGATTTCACACTAACAACAACTTTGTGTGATGTATATTGTTGTGTTCTTATTTAAGTTATTAGGAGGTTTTTATGGTTGAATGACATCAAAATATGACCATGGGTTATGTGTGCTTTCCCTTTTCATTTTAATTATTTTTTGAGTATGTGTATTCTTTTATCGTGAGGTATTTCTGTTTATTATTATTATTCAATGTGCTTTTATTTAAGTTAATTAATCAATATAAGTAAGTTAATTAGAGATGTGAATAAGGGGCATTTAATTTGGGTATATAATCCTTAGGATATTTTGATTTGAGTGAGATTTTAATTTATCTTGATACATACATTCAACCCATCCCTCAAATCCCGAAATTTTACCATGGAGAAAATTTTAGAGGCTTGTGGGACAAGTTAAGATTGTACCATGCCTCTTAAACTCACCCACCGACTATACCTATGATGTAGGGGGTCTATTTTAGGTCTCATTATGTCTTTTAGGGGAGAAAAATTGTAATTAATTGCACTCTCTTACAAATTATTTTATTATGTCTTTTGATGCATGTTGTAGTGCTTGGTGTGCAAGTATGTTTGTCATATCCTCACCAAACCTATTGATTGGTCTTGGTCTTTGTGTTTGAATAATTGAGGTGGATTGGAGGAGAGGGGATCTGACATCCTACATGGACCCACCTCACCTCCTTTCATCATATTTTTATTTATTGATGTTGTGTTGAAATTTTGGGGGTTACTCATTTTCATTTACACACTTGCTCTTTTGTAATTGGCTTTGATTTATTTCTTGAATCTTTTGGAGGATTTATTTTGGTGACTTTCTTTATTTTACGAGGGATTGAAGTTTTTGGATTGAATATTTTGGAAGCTAGAATGACAAGGTAGGGTATATACCCTTGGTTTTCATTTACTTGTGTATGTGTTTTGCAAATGAATGTGTGTATGTGTTTGTGTATGGGGTTTGGTATAGTTTGGCCTTATGGAGGGTATAGGAGAAAGAAAATGGGACCATTTTGGAAGGGAAAAGGGAATTTTAAGGTAGTGTGGAGGGAGTGTGAGTAGGGATTTTCACCTATGGGGAGGGAATAGGATAGAATTGTTATACTTTGTGTATTCTACGTTGGCACTGAAAAGGGATATGTTGAGAGCTTCAATGTGCAATTGGAGGTATTTTGGGTGGAACCACTAACTCATTTGGGAGATAAAAGGAGATGGTTCCTATTATTCTATTCTCCCTTGGCTTGTATAAGCCTATGTATTGAGGTGTGTATTTTTTACTATTGTGTTTTGGTATTTTGAATGTATTGGATGTATTGTTGGCATGAGTGTTGTAATGTTGAATCCCTTCTAAAGTTTCGATGGTTGCTTAATACCCTCTATTGCTCTATTAAGGGGGATTGGGGGACAACAAGGAAGATGGCTTCTCTTACTCATTGGAGTATGGTTGGGAGGAGAGCGTTTCTTACTCCCCCTTCCTTGTTGAAATATGAAGATGAAGATTTTGATGGAGCTCAAAGTGAGTACTACATGGAGTTGTAAAATTTTAGTGTTGTTTCCTCCTTGTGTTGAGTGCATTGGAATTTTATTGTTAAATGGGAATATTGCAAATATATCCTCCCAAACTTGTTTTGTAATAGTAAGTTGGAAATATGTATGGTTAGTGAGAGAGCTTTTGTAAAAAGGTTATACGTTGTTCTGATATTTTGGACGCTTTTCCAACATGAATTTTAAAGGTTAAACTCCATGCAATGTATTATGGAAATTTGATTTGTATTATTTATTCAAGAAATGTTTAGGTTAGAAAGTAGACCTGTGAAGGTTTTAATTTAATTGCTATTGCATCTCCTTCAAACTTATAAATTTATACAAAGAGTGCATTTGAGTTATCAATTAAAATTATTCTTATTTAAAATAAATCTACAAAGGAGCATTTTTTTTGGTATTTTCTTTTAAATTATCTTGTACATTCCATTCACTTTCTAAAAGAAAAAGAAGGTTGTCATGGTTGAAGTTTTTTATTCTTGTTCCTCCTCTTTTGCTGCTACTTGAAGTAATAGTATAATAGTATGGTTGCTATATTTATCTCGTTGTTGTAAACTTGACTAAGTAGGAATTTTAATAACCTTCATAAAAAAAAAGAAGAATATTCCCTTCTTCACTTAGATTTGGTGTTTTTAACAAAAGAAATTACTCTCTTCCTTACTCGCATATAGTTTGAATGAAATGATATTTGTAGAGATCACTTTCCTTCGACACTATTATACTTTGATTTTGATTAGTGTTGACTATATAAATGGATATTATTGTATCATTTTGACTTAGCAAGATGTTAGATGATAGAGATATTTTGACTATTGATAGATTTCAATTCATAGTATGATTTGTGTGGATTCTTAAAAAGACATTTTATATTAATGATCATGTGTTGTTGACATATTTATATAGTTCAGATATTTGACATTCTCATCATATTGAGTAGGATTTAGCAGTTGAACTAATTTTGTGATATTATTGGTATTGATGAAATATAAAATTGAGATGATGCTGGAATTTTAACATAGTAACATTATTTGTCTAGATGATGATTTTATTTATATATGGATGATTTTTAACTCATATGCATATATTTTATCTTGGATGTTTTAATGCGGCTACGAGACTAAAGGAGGTATTGTGTGATTTTTGTAGGTATTTATATCACAACAACCAAAGGGGAATTGAAGACCAACCACATCGTAAAAGTGGGTGGATATGACAATGGTCACCATGGAAACTTGTGGAATGTTGTTGTTTTGTTATTTTTTAATAGGTGGTCCCCATGGGGGGATGACCTTTAATTGTAACCAACGGTTTGTGAGTTGTTATTTTTATTTCTTTTATTTAATTTTAGAGTATGTTATATTAATTGTGATGTAATTTCATTTTTATTATTATTCATTTATGTGTCTAGATTAGTAAATTAATCATGTTACTAAACTAATTATGGATGTGAAAAAAGGAATACATTTATGAGATTGGTTGGAGCTTGTGTCTATGTGTTTTTAAGTTAAGTGTAGGTAAATTGAGTTTTGTACACTCTATCTCACCTTGGAAATTCGAATTTTGCCTTAAGGGCCAATTTTGGAGGCTTCTGGGACAATCTAAGCGTGTCCCATGCCTCTTAATTTCTTATACCAACCATACCTATGGATTGGGGAGTCAAAAATAGACCCCATTAAGTGTTTTGTAAGACAAAAAGTGGCATTCATTGCACTTTTCTTACATGGTTTTAAAATTTTTTACTTAGGGGGTGTGGGTTTAGATTGTGTGTGTAAGAGGTTTTTCATTCCTCTCAACCACCAATTTATTGTGCATTGGGGTTGAGTTTTGAATATTGAGGTGGAATTAAGGATGAGTGATGTGGCATCATACATGGAGCAACCTCACCCTCCTCTCTTCCTTTTCTATTTATTCAAGTTATTTGATTTTTTTGGGGGTTAGTTCATTTCTTTTGGTGCTCTTGTATTTTGGAATTGGAGGTTTTGGAGTGCATGTGAATTTTGTTTGAACTAGTTGGTGATAGCTTGGGCTTGAAGGAACTAAACGTGTGACTCTTTGATCAATATCTACCATGGAAACGTAGGATCTATACCATTGTTTTATTTTTCTTTTACTTGTGTATATGTGTATGTTATTAAGTGTTTTGGTATGCTTGTTGGGTCCTTGGGTAGATTTCCTAATTATGGTGTATTAGAAGGATATGGGGATCTTATATGTAGGGAGACATAAAATTTTATTTAAAGTTTTAAATGGAGTTGGGTTGGGTGCCCCACCTTGGACAAGAAAATGCTTGCATTTCTTACGTTTTTTTGTTTTGTGATGGAGGCATAAGAGAAAGTGGTAGGCATAAGAGGATTCTTGAGGGAGGCATAAGAGTTGTGTAGGGGTTTTTGAGTTGTTTATTTGAAGGTTGTAAGGTGGGCACCTAATTCCATTTAGAGGCATAAGTGATCCCCCCATACATCCTTGCTCCTTTGGATTGCATTAAAGCCTTGTGTATTTTGTAAATTTGTATTATTGTGTTATTTTTCTTGTATTGAATGTGCTTGATATGGTTGTAAATTTTTTTTGTTGTGTTGTGGAAGAATTTTAGATTTTCCATGTGTTGGATCCATCCCTTATTGCCTTGTGCTTGGGGCTCGAGGGATAATGATGAGAATCACTTTTTCTTCTCATTGGAGTTTTGGTTGGGTGGAGAGTGTTGCCTCTTCCCCATTTTTGTTATTGTGATCAAGCGAAGAAAATATGGAGCCTTGTTGGAGATTTTATACTTGGAGCACTTGTAAAGGACTAAACAATCCTTCATTGTAGCTACCTTTCTTGTAAAATTCCCACTTCAAGTGAAAGATTTATTGTATAATTTTTGGAAGAAAAGTTGCATTGAATATTGGTTATTAAGATTATAATGCATGTGTGAAAAAAGAACATTTTTAGTGAAACAAGTTTGGTAAAGTGGAAATGTAGTTGAAATGGAAACAACTTGTTCACATTTTATTGATTTTAGTATCTCACATGGGTGTGTAGTTATTATTTTAAAACTATGAGAAATGTTGTTATAAATGCTTGTGAGAATGGTTGCTAATTTTTTTTTGTAAAAGCAAATAAATAGTTATTCCCATTGTATTGCATGAAATGTATAAGGTAGTGAAGTAAATTATATTTGTTCATCTTTTTGTATTGGTTGGAAGAAAGTTTTGAACTTTATATGTGTAGATGGAAAGAACTTGAAATTTAGTTGTCATTTACTTGGTCAATAAAATATATTAATCCCTAAATCTAGTAGAGTAAAGAACTTACTTTTTTACAACTTAGGCCTTAGCCTCATTGAAGTGTGTAAATTAATTATTAAAATATTTTCAATTTACTTATAAAACCAATGTAAATTAATGTAACAAAAAGTGAAATTTGGCTTGATTTTAAACCCCCTTATCAAAATACTATCAAATTATGAAAGACATTTTAACCGTAAAAGTAAAACTAGTGAATAGTATAAATCCTATCACTCATTAACATTAGTTTCAATATTAGAATATTAGTAATATTGATATTAATAATAATATTTATCATATATAAATATATTAACTAATCATACAAAAGATGTCATTAAGGTCATAAAAATCAGTGTGGCCGAATAGGTAAAGCTGTGGCTTGCATTTTTTTAAAAAAGGAAAGGGTTGAGGGAGGGTCGCTGACCCCACCCCTACCCTATTAGTTAATGGGATGGGTTGTGGGGTCAGAGACCCTCCCCCCAACCCCAAAACACTTCCCAAAATACATTTAAACACTGCAAACTAACACTTCACCCAACGTTGTAATGAAGTCTTGCTTAAAAGCTTAAACCGTTCGTTGTGGTATGTATAATCCATTTTCTTTGCTTTTTTTTTGGATTGTGTGTTCTTCCTTCCGCGTGGTAATTATATATATATATATATTTCCCTTAACCCCCATCTAGACTCTATATAGCTTAGCCTATAGTTCACGCGTCGAGCACCACATCACCTCATCCATCAGTCGGGATTGGGGAGATTCCCCCTCTCTATATATTTTGCATAACCTCCCCCTTACATATATATAGTAGGCATGTGTGTGTGTGTGTGTGTGTGTGTGTGTGTATATGCAAGAGCTTGAGATGGCCTTGTTATCACCGAATCACAGCACCCCTGGATGTTGATCAGATTTCTAGTTTGATCACTCTAAGCATCCAGTGTGATTGGATAACATGGGTACTATATCCAAGTTGTGGGACTTGCTACTTGAGATAGACCTCCAGAGAAAGCTGGTTCTTGCTCCTAAACTACCTGCCACAATCTACTCTAATGCAGGAGAAACTAGCTATTCTAACCTAAAATTCCAAGGGACCAGAGAGAGAGAATGCATAAAATGAAAGCCTACACTAAAGCGGTGATACACCAGAAAAAGAGGGTGTGAGAGTAATCTCCAAATGTGTGAAATACAGAGGCAAAATGCACACTAGAAGAGGTGATGACAGTTCACCATAATCCAGCAAAATGCATTCACAGCAATATTCCAAGCACTCACAATAATAATGAATTCCTGCAAGAACATAATAAATAGACACAATATACTTGTAGAAAGATTAAAGGGGCAAGAAGAATGCAACGAAACACAGCAGGGGAAGATATATCCACAAACTGATATTTTATTGCTTCATGATATGCACAGTTCAATCTATTACAAGATAAGGGCCTGGATCACCATGCAAGGAGTCCACTACAAGGGCCTGCAACACACTGGCTTCACAAAGCAATTTTGACAGAGCTTTGTTACCCAAAAACTCTCCCCCCTTACAATGAGCCCAACACTCCAATTTATAGAAAAATGAGAAGGAAAAGAGAAGGGAAAATGGAAATCCCGAAATCTGTCCTTCAACCACCTGTAAGAGGCATTAAATTGAGTGGAATGGGTATACATTACTTGGAAAATGCTCCCCATACTGTCCCATGTGCTGCAGCAGAGAATGAATGATGACCATGCCTCTTAATTGCACTCCCAGCTACCAAATAAAACACTGTTCTAAACTCTGGCCACGTTTTCTTAAAAATACTCAATCAATTTCTGATCAAATATAGAATTTCTTGATTGCTTGTGCATCGGGCTCTGAAACACGATTCCAACGGTACCAGTTTTGTGCGATTTCGTTGAGAAATGCAAAAGTTATGGCCTTCTGAGTGTAGGCAGCTATTTTAGGCCTGGCAGGCGTTTTCTGTCATTTGACGGGAAAGAGCATTTACTGACTGGAGCCACACACATTTCCTTTATTTAAATATATATATCCTCATTAAAATTAAGAAATAGCAGTTTTTGTGGCGTAGAGGACGTCGTGCTCGTTTCAGAAAGTCCAATTTTATGAAAATTGGAGCCCAGAGTCAAAAGTTATGGCCGTTTGAAGTTTCCAGACCAAACGTTGACTTTTCTTCCCTGCCTTCGGCCATTTCGGCTTTTCGCGTCCCGGATGTCCCTTTGTCCCATTTGCATAGTGCTGAAATTTCCCATTTCGGCCGATCTGGCTGGTTCGCATACTTTTGGCCCGCGCGTCCCATTTGCTTTTGGACTGTCTGGGACAACTTCGCCCGGTTCGGCCGGTTCGCGCCTTTTTGTCCCAACTGTCCCGGGACAAAAGTTCTCATTTCGGCCGATCCGGCCGGTTTGCGTACTTCGCGTACCTTCGGCCCAACTGTTTCAGGCCGCCTTGACTCATTTCGGCCGATTCGCCCGGTTCGCGTACTTTTGGCCCGCGCGTCCCATTTGCTTTTGGACTGTCTGGGACAACTTCGCCCGGTTCGGCCGGTTCGCGCCTTTTTGTCCCAACTGTCCCGGGACAAAAGTTCTCATTTCGGCCGATCCGGCCGGTTTGCGTACTTCGCGTACCTTCGGCCCAACTGTTTCGGGCCGCCTTGACTCATTTCGGTCGATTCGCCCGGTTCGCGTACTTTTTGTCCGCGCGTCCCTTTTGCTTCCGGGCCGCCTTGACTAATTTCGGCCGGTTCGGACATTTTCGTCCCAACTGTCCCAAGCTGCCTGGTCTAGGACTTAGCCATTTTTTGTGATTTTTCCTGGCCCGAGTCTGTTTTTTGCAATTTTCTTACCTTTCCTCAGAACTTGCTCTCTTCTACTTGGACAGGGGACTTAGAAAAATACGATGGGACCTTAGAAACATGACCTTTCACTCTGAATCAACATAATTGCTTGGGATTAAAGAATTTGATGCATGTTATCAAAATTACCTTGAGGGGTGAATTTTGGATAACAGGCCTCTTATGGATTCCACCTTCCTCCTCCTACACCTGTAAATCAAAACAAAGAAAACAATAAGTAATACCCAAAGAGCCACATGTCAAGCTTTCTCAATTACATTCAGGCCTATAGGCCTTGGAGTGAATTTTTTCCCAAATGGAAGGCCCCAAAGTGGTTTGTTGGTCCCATGAATGTGATTCATCCATGCTAAAAAGTAAATTGAAAAGTGGCTGTGGGGAGAAATTTTGCATTTAAAATGCATTTTTTGGATGACTTATTTTAAGGGCACAAAGTGAGTTTCGGGCCCGCGAACCCGTTCTACTCACTGGTTTTCTAACCATTTTTGTACAGATTAAGGACATCAAATATTCAAATGGACATATCCTTTGACACCTTTTGTGCCCAAAATTCAGAATTTTAAAATTGGCATCCGTTGGAAAGGTATCGACCTCCTACGCCATGGAAACCTGAATAGGTTTAATTGTAAAGAGGTTAATTAAATGCATTTGAAAATAAATAGTAGGGAAACATCTTCATGCCATTACTTTATGCATAATATGATTACTTCAACTGACTATGGATCCAATTTGATTCAATTAGCCACTCTCCCTTCTTCAACAAAGCAAAGTTAGTATTATTACATAAGTGACAGACATGATAGATTTGGGGCAGATTATGACCAAAGGCATTGAAGGCCTAGTGTAGCGAGTATGAATTAAAAAATTAACTTATCTCTATAATCTCTCTACCTAGGTCTTCTCTTTGTGCTAAATCTGGGATAAAATAAAGGGTGGGTGCTACATTTGGTATCTGAGCCGTTGGCTCATTTCTTTTTTTCACCCTCCCTTCTCACTCTGGTCTGCAGACATGAGACATGAACATTTAACCTGCCTTAACTCTAAAACCTAGAACACAATTAAAGTTGTAATGCTAAGTTTGTACCTCTTGTACCACTATAATGTACTGTATCAACTTTGAAGCAATAATACCTATGTCTGTGGATGATTTTCAACTCTCTCATGTGGTCTGTGCATTATTTCCTTCTAATATCTCATTATAGTATTGGTTACCTATACATGGTAGACCTTTACTTGCCACCTTTTTATGAGTTTGTAGTGGCCATTGTAATCTGAGATAGTCTAATATTCCTTTGGTGCATCAATGCCTCTATACATGAAGTATCATTAGGAGGAAAAATTACTAGAAAGGATATAAAGCCATTAGTTGAGGCTCATGCTTCTACTCGACACAAGGATGAGCATAGGATTAGAGTAGATTCCTACGTGCAAGATTTTAGCTTTAGCAGATGCACCTGAACAGAGGAATATGGAGACTAGGACCTTCAAGACTGTAGAGCTAGATCTCGAAGCTCGCAAGGTCCCAAACTTTGAGAGATGCTCCATGTTAAGAAATCACACTGAGGAGCCTCAACCCATTTGGTTGCATATCATATTAAGGGATATCCTAAAGCTACACCACTCTCACTATTCTGGAGATACAGGTGGTTTTTACGTAGAGGCTTGGTTTGTGACTTGAGTGGGTGCTTCAAGCTTTGTCCATGTACTTGTAACATGAAAGCTCTTGTTGTGATCCATATTCTAAGGGATGGAGTAGGTGTCTAATGGAGGACTGAGGAACATAGAAGCTCCACGTAGACTCAGAGACGAGTTACCAGGGATCTCTTTGAGGAGTGGTTCAAGAGTAGGTACTTATCTAGGAGGTTTATTCAACAAATGATAGATGAGTTCTATTACCTATGTCAGGCATCCATGACTGTAGCCAGAGTATGAGAGTCCATTTCATAGATTTACTTCAGTATGTTAACTATATGCAGGACAAGCAGGTCAGGATTCACAGGTTCATGTAGGGTCCTGAATTTGGATTTGGGAGGTGTGATGTGCACATTCATTGACCGCAAACCTTAGCAGAGACCTTGTTGAGAAGGCCTTCATTAGTAGAGGATACTTTGGGGAAGACTTAGTAGGTGAGGGATAAAGTGCGGAGCTGCAAATTCACACAGATTTAGGATAGCAGGTCGAGGGGGTCAGCTCCATCCTCCTCGTGGTGGACCATGGTTTTTAGCATAGTCTTAATTTAGGCCACCACATCAGCCACCTTAGTAGAAATAGTAGCAGACTCGCCCACAATTCAGACCTCCACAAATATTTGACATGCTTAGAGGGGATGGAGTATGGGGCCTCCCCTATGGGATCCCATTAGGACACTGGATGTACACTGAGAGCTTAGTTAGCTGGGAGCTCATCAGTAACGACCTGAGACAATCCATAACTGGATCATCAAGATCCACGACACAAGACCTCTAGAGTACCCGACTGAAGTCGTATCTCATTAGAGAGGACCAGGAAGTTGTTATGGATGTGGCTTTATTGGAAATCATTAGAGAGAGTTACCCACATAACCATACAAACAAGGGTAAGGCACATAGATTTTAGAGCCTACAGTGGGCAACATGGTGACATATGCCATACTGATCTATGTAAGCAGTTGTATAACTGCTAGGCTAAGCATCAAAGCACTGCGACAGAGACTATAGGTAGCATTGGTGGTATTCCTACTTCTATAATGTTTGATTTTGGTTCATTTGATTTGTTCATTGCACCATCTTTAGTAGAGAATTATAGGATGGTGATAGTTAGGCATGGCTTTAGTTGGGATGTGAAGATGGATTATGGAGCCAAAATCCATGTAGAATATTTGGTTAAGGAGTGTGTAGTGGATTTGGGACTCTTCACCAATACCTCGGATCTTTGTATGTTTTTGTTGGGTTCGTATGGAGTCATCTTGGGCATGGACTAGTTATTTACACACAGAGCTAGAGTGGATTGTTACCATAAGACTATATCATGTACAGATGATGTGGGGGTTGAGTTAGTGATAACAGGAGTTTGGGGACACATTTCTATCTGCATTATTTCTGCTATACAACTTAAGCAGTTTGTGCGACGAGGTTGCTAGTTATATGCTGTCACGGTTAGTGAAAAATCTAAGGATGAGTCCAGTGGGACATGTGTTTTTGACCATCACATCTTGAGATTATTTTTCTAATTTCTTCCTAGGGAAGATACCGGGGGTATCTACCCTGCGTGAGATATATTTTCACATAGATTTTGTTTCAGGAGAAGATCCTATCTCACGAACACCTTAATAGATGACAACCCTTGAGCTCTATGAGCTCAAGTTATAGCTTGAGGGCCTTCTAGAGAAAGGTATAATCTTTCCTAGTTTATCCCCTTGGGGTGCACCAGTGATTTTTGTTAAGAAGAAGGATGGATCTCTATGGTTGTGTATTGATTATCATCAGCTGAACAAAGTAACGATCAAGAATCGTTTCTCCATTCCGCACATTGATGATTTATTTGATTAAATAAAAGGGGCCACAATATTTTCCAAGATAGATCTTAATTTAGGATATCATCAACTGAGTATCACAGAGGTAGATATTCATAAGAAAACTTCCTGTACGAGATACACTATGAGTTCACAGTAGTCCTTTTGGTCTGATGAATGCCCTTGTAGTGTTCATGAGTTTGATGAATGGGGTGTTCCAAAATTTTTTACATCACTTCATGCTCATTTTCCTTGACAACATTATTATTTCCTCATGTACATGTGAGGAGCATGAGGAACACCTTTTCCAGGTTCTTCAATGTCTTCGTGAGCATCTTTACGAGAACCTAGAGAAGTGTGCATTATTTCTGTCAAAGGTGAAGTATTTAAGTCACATCATTTCTGGGGAAGTTTTTACAATTGATCCTTCCAATATTTGAGCTATTATGGATTAGAAGACACCCACTAGTGTGACCGAGGTGTGTAGTTTCATGGGTTTTACACAATAATACAGGATATTTATACAGGATGTTTCTCATGTTGCACACCCCATCACTTCCCTTCAACAGAAAGGGAAGAAGTTTGTATGGTTAGATAGATGTCAGCAGACCTTGAGGACACTGAAGGAATGTCTCACAACATCACCTAATCTTACAGTTCTAGAACCTTAGGGATAGTTCTTTGTTTACAAATATTCTTCTTTGGTAGGACTTGCAGGTGTGTTGATACAAGAGGGCTGAGTGGTTTCTTTTGAGTCTCGTAAACTCATGGATTATGAGCTAAATTATCTGACTCATGACCTTGAGATTGCAGCA
Source organism: Taxus chinensis (assembly GCA_019776745.2). Lineage (NCBI taxonomy): Eukaryota > Viridiplantae > Streptophyta > Pinopsida > Cupressales > Taxaceae > Taxus > Taxus chinensis. The sequence goes on from CM034147.1 coordinate 216,119,331, forward strand.
CTTGTGTATGCCTTGGTGTGGTGGAGACATTTCCTTCTTGGCTAGAGATTTACGCTTAGGACTAATCACTTGAGTCTTCGCCACCTCTTCACGTAGCCCAATCTCAACACTCATCAATAGTGTTAGATGAAGTTACTTTTTGAGTACGACATGGAGATATAACATGTTAAGGGGAAGGAGAATGTGGTTACAGACACTTTGAGTAGATGGAGACATGTGGATATGGCTACTTCAGTGGGTTTAGATTTACAGATTAGGATTTTACAGTAGCTTCCTCCTAAAAGCTTCTACCTTGTATCTAGAGTAGAGATTGAGTCTTAGAGACCCATTGATGGGAGATTTGATGTATTTTTATTAGTGATAGATGGTGTCCTTAGAAACAGAGGTCAGACATATGTCCCTAGATATGGAAGCTTGAGATAGGAAATTTTTACAGAGGCTCATCATTCATGCTATTCATCCCATCCCGGGGAAAATAAGATGCATGCCACCTTGAGATAGTTGTACCATTGGAGGGGATTATACAAAGACATGGCTCAGTTCATGTCACAATGTTTAGAGTTTTAGAAGATGAATTCCGAGTATCAACATCTTGTTAGCCTTCTCTTCCCTTATGCTATACCAGAGTGGAAATGGGACACCATTTCTATGGATTTCATAGCTGGGTTACTGAATCTGATATACCACCATGATGCCATCATAGTCACAGTGGATAAATTGATGAAAGTGGCACACTTTTTTCTAGTGAAGACCACCTATAATGATAGTGCAGTAGCATGGTTATACCTTGATAATATTATTAGATTACACAGATATTCCATAGAAGACAATCTGTAACCACAATCCCTTATACACTTCTCACTTCTAAACTACCATGCAATATTCTCTCAAGACAAAGATCAACTTCAATACAACTTATCACCTTGAGACAGATGGACAGACAGAGTGGGTGAATCAGATCTTGGAGGACATGCTTAGTATGTACATCATGGAACATCACTCTAGGTGGAAGGACTATTTGTATTTGGTGGAGTTTTCCTACAATAATACTTTTCAGAGTTTGATAGGCATGGATCCTTTTCAGGAACTGTATGGTAGACAGTGTAGGACTCCACTGAGTTAGGAAAAGTTAGAGGAAAAGGTTTCTCTTGGGCCATGTTTACTATCGGATATGGAGTAGTAGGTTGTTATTATCATGTAGATATTACAAGAGGTTGAGGACAAAAAAAGGAAGTTTGTGGATTGACATAGGATAGATCATAGTTTTGAGTTAGGAACAAAATTGTTTGTTCATGTCAGGCCTCACAAGATCCCTATCCATTACAGAAAAGGCTCTAAGCTTGCTCCTAGATTTATGGGTCTGTTTGATATTTTTAAGCATATCAGTCCTTTGGCATATCATTTAGCATTGTCATCTAGCTTGTCTCACATCCACAATGTATTTCATGTTTTTGTACTTAGGAGGTATATTGCAGATCCTTCTCATGTATTAGATTTAATATCATTGTAGGTGCAGGATTAGAGGCAGGTGGTGATGGAGCCCATGCATATTTTAGAGCATAGGACCCTAGGCATTCAAGGTAGAGAGATTGAATAGGTTCGAGTCCAGTGGGATAGGTATGATGAGATTGTTGCTACATGGGAGGATACTTTGTTTCTAAGAGTCTAGTTTCCTCACCTATTCCAGTGATTTCCATTAGGAATTCAAGTCTAAGTGGAGGGGGATGTATTGCCCACTTTCCTTTGACACTATTATATTTTGATTTTGATTAATGTTGGCTATATATAGATATTATTATATCATTTTGACTTAGCATGATGTTAGACGATAGAGATATTTTGACTATTGATGGATTTCAATTCATCGTATGATTTGTTTGGATTCTTAGAGAGACATTTTATATTGATGATGATGTGTTGTTGACATATTTATATAGTTATGACTTTAGAAATTCTCATCATATTGATTAGGATTTAGTAGTTGAACTAATCTTGTGATCTTATTGGTATTTATGAAATATAAAATTCAGAGGTTGTTGGAATTTTAAAATAGTAACATTATTTGTCTAGATGATGATTTTATTTATATATGGATGATTTTGACTCATATGTGTATATTTTATCTTGGATGTTTTGATGCTGCCACAAGGGTGAAGGAGGAATTGTGTGATTTTTATAGGTAACTATATCACAACAATCAAAGGGGGATTAGAGGCCAACCACAATGTAACACTAGGTGGATACAACAGTGGTCACCATGACAACTTGTGGATTTTTGTTGATTTGTTATTTTTTGTTAGGGGGTCCCCATGGGGGGATGACCTTCAATTGTGACCAAGGGTTTGTGTGTTGTTATTTTCTTTTCTTTTATTTAATTTTAGAGTAGGTGATTTTAATTATGATGTAATTTCATTTTTATCACTATTGATTTTTGTGTCTAGATTAGTAAATTAATCATGTTACTAAACTAATTATAGGTGTGATAAAAATACTTCATTTATGAAATCAGTTGGTGCTTTGGTCGATGTGTTTTTAACTTGAGTGTAAGTAAATTGAGTGTTATACACTCTATCTCACCTTGGAAATTCGGATTTGGCCTTAAGGGCCAATTTTAGAGGCTGGTGAGACAAACTAAGCTTTTCCCACGCCTCTTAATTTCTTATACCAACCCTACCTATGGATTACGGGTAAAAAATAGAACCCATTAAGTTTTTTATAAGACAAAAATGGCATTCATTACACTTTTCTTACATGGGTTTTAAAGTTTTTCCTTAGAGGGTGTGGGTTCAGATTATGTGTAAGAGGTTTTTCATTCCTCTCAACCACCAATTTATTGTGCATTAGGGTTGAGGTTTGACTGTTGAGGTGGATTTGAAGATGAGTGATGTGGCATCCTACATGGAGCCACCTAACCCTCATCTCTTCCTTTTCTATTTATTCAAGTTCTTTTGTTATTTTGGCGGTTATTTCATTTCTTTTGGTTCTCTTTTATTTTGGAGTTAGAGGTTTTGGATTGCTTGTGGATTTTTTTGAGGTTTTTGGTGATAGCTTGGTCTTGAAGGAGCTTAGTGTGTGACTCTTGGTTCAAGCTCTACCATGGAAAGGTAGGAGCTATACTCTTGTTCTATTGTTTTCTTTTACTTGTTATATGTTTATGTTATTGAGTTTTTTGGTATGCTTGTTGGGTCCTTGGCTATATTGCCTAAGTATGGTCTAGGAGAAGGCTATGGCGATCTTATATTTAGGGAGGAATAAGAATTTATTTCATGTTTTGGATGGAGTTGAGTTGGGTGCCCCACCTTGGATGAGAAAATTCTTGCATTTCTTACTTGTTTTGTTTTGTGAGGGAGGCATAAGAGATTATAGGGAGACATAAGAGATTGTGGGAGGCATAAGAGGATTCTTGAGGGATGAATAAGATTTTTTTAGGGGTTTTTGATTTTTTTATTGGGAGGCATAATTGATCTCCCCATAGATCCTTTCTCTATTGGCTTGCATTTAAGCTTTGTGTATTTTGTAAAGTTATATTATTGTGTTCTTTTTCTTGTGTTGAATGTGCTTGATATGGTTGTGAATTTTTTTACTATGGTGTGGAAGAATTATAGAGTTTCCATGTGTTGGGTCCATCCCTTATTTCCTTTTGGTTGGTGCTTGGGGGCCAATGAGGATAATTGTTTCTTCTTCTCATTGAGTTTTGGTTGGGTAGAGAGTGTTTCCTCTTAACCATTTTAGTTGTTGTGAACAAGTGAAGAAAATATGGAGCATTGTTGGATATTTGATACTTGGAGAACTTGTAGAGGACTAAACAATCCTTCATTGTAGCTACCTTTCTTGTAAAATTCCCACTTCAAGTGGAAGATTTATTGTATTGTTTTTCAAAGAAAATTTCATTGAATATTTTTTATTAAGATTGTAATGCTTCTGGGAAAGAAGAACATTTGTAATGAAACAATTTTGGTAAAATGGAAATGTAGTCAAAAAGGAAACAACTTGTTCAAATTTTAGTTGATTTATTATCTTACATGGGTTTGTAGTTATTATTTTAAAACTATGAGAAATCTTTTTATAATTACTTGTGAGAATGGTTGCAAATTTGTATTTTGTAAAAGAAAAGAAATAGTTATTCTCATTGTATTGCATGATATGTATAAGGTAGAGAAGTAAATTCTATTTGTTCATCTTATTGTATTGGTTGGAAGAAAGTTTTGAACTTTATATGTGTAGATGGAAAGAACTTGAAATTTATTTGTAATTTTCTTGGTCAATAAAATAGATTAATCCAAAAGATTTCTAAAGAATGTAACATAAATATACTATCTTATATAACTTAGGCCTTAAGCCAAACTAGAAATTCTGTAGATTACATTATTAAATCCACTTTCAAAGGTAACTTGGAAGGACAAAATCCAATGGTAAATTAACATGGCCAATTTAGTGGCATCATCAGTTTGATTTGACACCGCATGTTTCATAGTTAGCTATTAAGTTTTCACAATGATGTTTTCCGTCGTAATTTTCGGATTTCTAGTGAATAGTATAAATCCTATCTAATCATTGAAATTTGTTCTTGATATTAGAATATTAGTGGAAATATTCACATTAAGACAGGGAACATGATCCAATGTTCCATTTCCAATTTTTTAGTTTGTATGCATGAGAAGTAGAATTTCCTATGTTATTCTATGAGGTAAAATGTACCATGCAGAAGTTGAAAATAGTATTTGGCACAATCCATGACGGGGTTGTCAAAGTAAACCGACTTGTACAAACCTTCATTTTTTGGTTTGTGGTACTCCAATTGAAAACGCACTATTTCATTATAACGTTTGTGGTTAACTGTTTGAAAACCATACAATGGGTTTGTAATCATCTTGTAGTAAAAATCACCTAATCATGAAAGTTAGGTACAGAGTGACCGAAAGCATAGGTTTTCCCCATGTTCGCACTAATGGGAGTGGATGTTAGTGACACCCCCATACCCTATCCTTATTAGTGTCGACATTATTTTTATTTGTCGAGTTGTTGAAACAAATCACGTAGATAGTTTGTTGTGAGAGTTAGTTTGGGTGTATTGCCATTGTAACCATCTCCTATTATTATAGGAGTGCATCCACCTATTAAAATTTGTAATAGTGTGTTTCTGTCGTATGAAATACTAAGAAGAATTATTAATGAATGTAAACTTGCTCCAGTCTTCTCATAGAGGTCAGTAATCACCAAAGTGCTTAATTATTAAAATCCTTGTGAAATTCTAGTTTCATTTAACTCTTAACATTGAACTAGGTCTAATGCTATAGTTTGGATTACAAGTTATAATTTTATGATAATTAGCAGCAAAACCTAAGCCTGTATGCAGTTATCTTAATTAATTGTGAACTTGTATGAGGAGTTTTGAAGCAATTTTGTATTACTAAAGAAATTATTGTGCTATTTTTCAGTCCTCCATCTTAGCTTTACAGGATTGTCCCATTGGACAACGAGAAAATCTAAAGACCAAGAATGATAAACCCCCTGCTGTTAATATGAATTAAAAATATAACTCTAGATCCATATCTTTGTTGTAATGATATGTATGTTTGAAACCTTCTTCCCAGTTCTCATAAGTGGAAAAATTTATAGTTCTCCTACAATAGTGAGCAACCAATTAGGTGTCCTAATTATAAGTGGTCTAAGCTTCTATATATGAAAGGAACGATAACCAGATCGTACCAAGCCAAGAACACAGATGCTAATCAAACACCACGATCAATAAGATGAAAGAAATTCTCCAGAATAGCTTTACATAAAACCGTTGCAAACAAATGAGTAAAAATATCATATATTATTATAGAATTCAATGCAATACGTTGAGAATGGGCCTTACTTAAATAGGCAAGGAATAACAATCTAAGAACCAGTCAAGGTCATAGATCAAGCCATAAATCAAGGAAATAACTAGTCATCAAAGAACTAGTCAAGACCATAGATTTAGGAGAGAACTAGACATCAAGGATCTAGTCAATACCAGAGATCTAGGAAAGAACTATACCTAACAACTAGATAATATCTCCTAATATCTAAAAAAGATAAAAGAAATATCCACACACATAAGTGGGTGAGGATAAATACAATAAAGGTAAATAAAGTACCTAGGTGAACATGAGCTAAGATAAATACCTACTCTAACAGCCCCCCTCAAGTGAAGCTAGGGGCCAAAATAGATGTGGCATGTCCACAGTATGAGTCCCGATAACTAGGCCTAATGAGGTACTCATGTACAATAACTGGGAAAAAGGGACACTACAAGGTACCCAAAACCAGTAACAACAAAGTAAAAGAGAGAAAAAACCTTCTCCAAGACATCCCAAGAAGCTCGGCTCAAAAAACTCATACAATGCTGAAGAAGTTTTGTGCACTGTGGTCTGAATCCACTGCTCGATCACAAAACTCAAAAACAACTAACACTGGGTTTCACCAGAATAGCTCCATACAAGGAGACTGTTAATGGAGTGATGTCGAAAGTGCAAAAAAAATACCAAACATAATTCGACCAACTGCTGCAAATAGGTGTGCCACGATCCAAGAAAAATAACCAAAGTAACAAAGCAAGAACACAAACTCTAGAGTGTCACGATCCAAGAAAATCCAAGGTAACAAGGTAAGGACACAAAACCCATAGAAGTAGGATCAGCACCACACCCTCCCATACTACTGAATGGGTGGAGTGGCATTACAAATTTGTATGAGTTGTTAAAATAACTACTCGAACACTAGCAAACTAACACTGGGCTCCACCAGAATAGCTCCCCCACAAGAGAGACTGTCAACATGCCAAAAGTGTCGAAAATACAGATACAAAATCTCTCAACAAACAAGAGAGATACACTACACTTGCTAAAGAAAAATGCTCAAAAAAAGAAGCATCACAATGCAGAAGGTATAGAAAGTGGAGCAAGAGGCTGAATGGTGGAGGAGCCATGCCTGTAGAGTCCTCTCAATGAATGCCTATTTCACCTCCACGAGTGATCAGATATCCACCCCAAATCAACACGGATGGATGAAGAAGATGCCTGCATATGACTTGGTGTAAAATGCACAATGGGTGCATGCAAAAGAATATCAGAATGTGTGTCAGGTTGATCATGTCTGATAGCTGAAATCTCAGGTTTCTCAAGCCTGAGTGAAGGTGCAAAACTCATGTGTTGCTCATGATCCTCATAAAGAGTAGAGAAAACAAAAAAAGGAGATTTTTCAATGTGTGATCCCATTGAATTATTTTCTCGAAAATCAATGTCATGCTGAGAATTCCACTTAACATGTGGAATATATGAAACAATACCTTGTGAATGTTTGCCAATGACTCCGCTAGTGAGACCCATAGAACGGAGCATGCGAGAACTGAATGCAGTGGTATGCTTCTTAAAAAAGCCATGCATTGGAGCAGAAGTAGGATACACAACATGTGGTACTGTAATAGGCACAGATGTGGAAGAGCATGCAGTAACAAGCCTCATAGGTTTATAAGCATCAAGAGCAGGAACAAGCTCAAAGACTGACAGATCAATGTTAGTGGGTACAAGAGCAACAACTGCAAGTGGACTAGGAGCATGGATATGGTTGTCCACAATATGATGGTGATGTTGTAGGCTAGCAAGTTTGTTCTGCAGGGAGTGTATTATTGTATCCTTATCATGAATGAGTGATTGTAGAAGAGAATTTTACTTCTTGAGCGATCTATTTTCTTCCACAAATTTTACAATATCCTCTTGAAGTCCACATACTTAAAAAAAAACATATCATTCTTAGAATCCATAATAGGTACAAACTATAACTTCCAAAAATTTAGGACATTGGGCTTAGCTGAAATTACGTCCACAATTGATTACAAGACTCCTCCATATTTGGCACTTTATAATTATAGTGCAAGTCTCAAAATAACTGTCTGCAAAAATGGCTGAGCTTATAGTCGATCTTAGGGTTTTCATGCCTTCCGGATCCAATAGAAGCCTATGTTTTCCATAAAAATGCACCCAGCAACAAAATTTAACCAAATCCCAAATATATGACTAAACAAAAAAATAAAAAGTTTTGCCTTCACCACACAAATAAAACTTACAAAGGGATGCTAGTTAACAATCTACCATCTCTGATACCATGAAAGGAATGATAACCAGATTGTACTGAGCCAAGGAGCTACAGATTCTAATGCACAACTTACCATGATCAATGGGGTGAAAGCACTTGTTTTCCAGAATAACTGTCACATCCAAAACCTTTGCAAACAAATGAACAAGCAATATCATATATTATTATGAAATAGCAAAAAATGCAATACATTGAGAATGGGCCTTGCTTAAATAGGCAAGGAATAACAATCTCGAGAACCAGTAAAGGCCATACAATCAAGCGAATAGATCAAAGAAATAACTAGTCATCAAAGAACTAGTCAAGACCATAGATTTAGGAGAGAACTAGATCATCAAGAAATCTAGTCAATAGCATAGATCAAGGAAAGAACTATACCTAACAACTAGATAATATCTCCTAATATCTAAATAAGATAAAAGAAATATCCACACACATAAGTGGGTGAGGATACAATAAAATAAAGGTAAATAAAGTACCTAGGTGAACATGAGCTAAGATAAATACCTACTCTAACAATATAAACTGCATATGAATTTATAATTTTTTATGTTTATAAACTTAGATTAGTAGTTGATTAAAATAAAACTACAAAAAAATTATTATATAAAAACAAATATATATATTCATGATACAATGAATATATAATTATATGTTATAATTATATTCATTGAACCAATTACACACACACACACACAATGTTATTAAAGAAATGTAATATTGATATAATAGACCAACCGACTGTATTTATTTGTAATAGAAAATAAATAATAATAAAATATTAGGGTTTTGAATAGTGTTTGGGCTATAGCCAACTTATACAAATAAAATTGTGGGTTTTTTTCTTTTGGGGGGGGGGGGGGGGGGGGGGGGCACCGCCCCCACTCCAACCCAAATTATTATAATATGGGGTGGTATGGGTTAGAGCCCTTCTTGGCCAAACGTTAACCCTACACTCAACATTGGCTGTGACCATAAATTTAAACTTTGCATTGTGTTTCATATTGTGTTTCATATTCAATCGACCAAACCATATATATTTTATATTAATAAATAATAACATTATATATATTGTAGTGCCCATTCCTCCTCGACAATGGTATTACTACAAATTTTTCTTACCTTGGATAGGAGACTTGGACTTTGTTATCATATTTGATCATTAGACATTGTTAGATGGACATTATTATATTCGATTATTATTTTGATAGACCTTATAGATATTTGATTATAGATATGTGGTGAATCGTAGTGTGAATTATATGCATGGATTGATATTTAAATATTAATGATGATACAGAATTACTACTTTATATGTATGCTGACACATTGAATTTTAATACATAGATATTGTTAGATGATCTAGCTAGTCTATGATCTCATTGTTGATTGATGAAATAGTAAAATTGAAACATTTTGAAACTATGAACAATTGATGAAATTTCTTGATTTTAGTAATAATTTAGTTGGATTAATTGATGATGTGAATTGATACATGTACATGTGTTTATTGTTTTGATGTTATTAATATGGCCATTAGGAAAAAGAGGTATTGTTTTGGATTTTATTGGAAATTGTAACAAAAAAACAAAAAGGGGATATGAGACAAATAATGAAGGAATTTGGGGTATTGGTAACAAGTCACCTTGGTAACTTTTGTTTTGTGAATGATGATATGTTGTTAATAAATTGTCAAGAGGTCCCCATCAGGGGTGGCCTCAATTGTGACCTTGGTTAAATGTGTTTTTTTCTCTTTTTAAAAATTATTTTATGAGTATGCAATTTATTATAGTAATGTGATTCACTTTACTAGTGTTAGTTAATGTACTCTTATTTAAGCTAATTAATATTGTTAATTAATATAATTTGGGATATGACCAAGGGGTATTTAATTTTCATAGATTGTCCTTAATTTTAATTTGGATTTGAATGGTTTTTTATTGGTTTAAGTGTTGTGTACTGAACGTTGCATGTCAAACTCGAATTTTGTCTTAAAGGATAATTTTGGAGGCTTGTGGGACAAGTTAAGCTCATCCCACACTTCTTAAATTCATCTACCAACTATACCTATGGGGTAAGGGGTCAAAATTAATCCCCATTATGTGTTTTGGAGGATAAAAATGTGAAATAATTATACCTTCTACAAGAGCCTTTAATTTTGTCCTTTGGAGTGTGGCATTTGGTTTGTGTGTGTAAGGAGAACTTATCATTTTCTCACCCACCAATTTATTGAGCTTTAGGTTTTTTGGTTTATTATGTGATGTAGAGTTGAGGAGAAGTTATGTGGCATCCTACATGGAGCCACATCACCCTCCTCTTTCCCTTCTCTGTTTATTTAAGTTTGTTTTATGGTTACATGTTTTGATTGGACTCTTGCATTTTTGGAGGAGTTTTATTTCAGAGCTTGGAAAATTGGTTTATGATTGTTTTAGAGTTGAAAAATCTTAGAACTTGTGCTTTTGGATTGGATAATCTTACAATGGAAAGGTAGGAACTTCACCCATGCATTTTCATGTCTTATTTTGTGGTGCCAATGGTTGTAAATAGATGGGTGTTGTGTGTTTTGGTTTTGGGAATAAAATGGCTTTAAGGTTGTGTAGGAGAAAGAAAATGGGGATCTATTAAGGTAGGGATAGGAGCTATGTTATGTATTTAGAGGGAGTTTGGGTTGGGTGTCCCACTTTGTGATAGTAAGAAATTTTATTTATTTATCTTGTTATGTTTATAGAGGAATGGATAATATTTTGAGGGAGACATAATTGTTTGAGATAGGCATAAGAGTTTTGAGGGAGCCATAAACACCTTATTGGTATGTGATATTATGTTTTTGGAGGCTTTTAAGGTGGACACCTAATCCCATTGGGAGGTATAAGTGAGTCCCCATGTTTCTTCTCTCGCTTGGCTTGGATATTGAGCCTTCGTGCTTGGGAAATTTTTTATGTTTGTTGTTATTCTTGTGATGTGCTTATTGTATTGAAAGTTTGTGTGAATGATTGTTTTTGAAGCCATGTAAAAATTTCCACGGTTGATTAATACCTCTTATGTCTTCATTGGTGGGGCTTAGGGTCCAATGAGGAGAATGCATTCTCCCTCTCACTGGATTATAGGTTGGATGAAGAGGATTTTTGTAATTACCACAATTTACACACATAAATAGAACAGTAATAATACCAGGATAAGTTTTTGTTGACTTACATTTCTCACTACACAACACCACAAGGTTCCAAGTAGAGAAACTCAACAATGCATAAGACACTTACATAAGTCATTGACTCACATAGACACATAAAAACACTAGATACATTTCGATGCCACACTTTCCCCAAGGAATGAATTCTAGCAATGACCCAACCACTAGAAAAGTACTCAAGGACTGGTAAACCCACAACACATCATTACCATGATTACATCTTAGTTACAATTAACATTCCAAGAAAATTATTGTGCAAGGATAATTTTATCCTCTTTCCACCTACAAATTCTTTAATTTATTTAACATTTAACTTATAGTTCAACCATTTAAGTTGATTCTTTATACCTTTTGATAATCTCCATAGCTTACATAATTATTTTTCATATTTTAAAATTTCATATAAAGTTCCTAATTCTCTCATTCTTATGTTAAGTTTATGCTTCTCAAATGTTTAAATTTTACCCTTTCTACACAAGTGAATCTGACGTGATGTTAAGAAAGAAATCTTAGGATTTAAGGGAGATTTAGATCCAAGATACCTTTTCCCCATAAACATTCTTCGATCATGGTATCTTTATTTCCCTACCATAGTTAATATAGTTCAATAACTTGTTGAATCCATTCAACATTTCCACATGAAGAACTTTTATTTAAATTTATATATATCTTTTGATTTCTCAAAGTTTGATCTCACCAAGGCATATAAGGATTCCAAGAGTGACATTATTCCCAACCTCAAATCTCGTTTTACTCTTATATGCTTTACTATTACATCACACTATGTTCTCATTATTATCATTGTTTTTTAAAAATCATACAAAAAGTAACACATACTTTTCACTAGTGGATTAAGTACTACAAGGAGTGTAACATAGTATGAGACATCCCATTATTTTTCTCTTATACATTACATTGATAAAAGCATACTGCAACCAAGAAATCCACTTGTTTCATTTAAATCCCACCATGAGATCAATCATAGGAATATCACCTACTACCCTTGTTTGGTTTTGGGCCATAGACTAGGGTACAAAGGGAAACTGGACTCATGGGTTAACAAGACCCATTTTTTTTACACTTCTCTTAAGTCAACTTATTTTAAATATAATTGAATTTCCTAAGAGTTATGTGCAATCTCCACCCACAAGTTAACCCATTAATTAGCCAATGTTTTTTTTAATTGGACTTAAACCTAAGGATCTACACACAAACTATATATGAGTTTAAGGTGAGATTACATATTTATGCTAAACAACCTTCAAGAAAGAACAGGGTAATATGTTGTTCATAACCAAGGTAACACATTTAGCTGAGAGGAACTAAAGAGATCATTACAAAGAGTTTAAGTCATAACAAAACTATTTCACTAGCTTCATTTGTGTCATCTGGATCCCACAAGGAATTTATTCAATCATGAAGTTGATTTCTAGATCTGACTTCATAAGAATTGACACTCTTATTAGTGTGTGGGATCCTATGTGTCCACATACATATGGAAGGTCATCTCACATGGGTTAGGTTTAGGGTTTGCTTATGTGTCATGCACTAGGGTTACTTAGTACCCTATATGCACCCTTTCATTCCTTCTTTATGAGTATACTAAGAAACTCTACTGTCTTTCTTCTATGTGCAAACTTTATTTATGTTGAGTAAGTTCTTCCATTGTTGATCGATCCCTGTGATTTTGTTTGAGCTATCATGATTCCGTTTGAGTGCAACTACTTTTTGGTGCATCGTTTTTTATTCGACTCTCGAAAACTCTTTCATGATATCATAGCTGAGATCAGGTAAACGTATATTCATCATTTGAGTTGCAATTACTATTGGTCTCATTTATTTACTCGTCATTCAAATTTTTTGATCGTTATATTCTAGAAATTTATTACTAACGTATTTAACAAGTTATTCTTCAAAAATTGCTTTTTTTGCTGTGTTGTTCATGCATGTGCAAGTTTTCCTCAAGATTTCAGGGGTTTTATAGCTACATTTACCTAACTGCAGCTAAATTTAGTAGATAAGCTAAAATAGAGGATGTTTCTCTTCTAGTTTATTAATTAAGATTTTTTAAAACTAGAAGTAAATTTTTTAGCTCTCTATTTTTTTCGTCTTTGCTATGTTTGCATGGTGGTTTTTTATAGAGATTTACGTTAAAAATTATAGGTTTGAAGTTTGGTGCTTTTTAGTGTTTTGATTGAATATCCTTGGTGTTTTCCATTGAGCTACAACACCCACCCGAGCTCCTCCATCTTGCCTCGAGCTCTCTCTAAACCAAGCTCCTGTGAACTTGTGCTCCACTCCCTAATTGAGCTCTATCCTACGAAAGAGATCCTTCAAACTCCCTATCTCGTTTGTTGGCCAAGTTGTGGTTTTCATCCTCTACATGGTGACCTCCCTGCTTTGCTTGGCTTCTTTCCCTGCCTTGTCATGTCTTCCCTCACCTCTGTGCATGACCCCTCGTGTTGTTTTGCTTAGCCCTGGCTCATCCTTTATAGCCAATCCTGCTCATTCCCCACCTGTGTCCATCACTAACAAGGGCTCTCTTGAGCTTCTCCTATGTGCATGTACTGATCTAGAGCCCCTTCTATCGAGCCCACTTCATCCACCTCCAACAGCTTCCAAAAATCTTCGCTGTTACATGGCTTTTCCATCCCTTTGTGCCCAAAACATGAGATCCACCTTTCAACTTGGGATCTACCTGATTAGTCTCCACCTCCAACGAATTCCACTAAGCCAAGTTTTTTGATAAGTTGGTAATTTGGTAGGTTTAGTAAGTTTTTTTAAATTTGATTTTTGGTGGGTGACTTTTTTCGGGGTGTTTTTTTACGTGGAATGTTTTTTAAAAAAGAGGGAAATATATTTACATATTTAATTAGGATTTAATTTTAATTAGATATAAATTAGTGTTTCTTCATTATTTGAAATTAATGAGATTTAATTATACTAAATATAGTTTTATTAATTTCAAATCTAATTATCTTTTATGATTAGTAATAATTAAAAATTTCCTTTAAAATTAATGTTCAGTGTTATTTTTTTTACAAACACCAATATCTCTAAAATTAACCAAATTGGGCGTTTCAAAGAGATAATTTTTTTTAGGCGATATTGTCAATTTTTTTTACTAATTGTGAGCTCAAGTGTGCAGTGACACTCTAAGAACATATTTACATTCTGAGTGATTTTTTGACATTTTAAAGATCATCGAATCATCTTGAGTTCATCTAAAACTTGTATTTACCCTTATTATTGCTTGCGACTAGTGAGCGCATCCGCCACAGTTTGCAGCAAGTGGGTATCCTTTACGATGTGAGATGCTCTTTCTCACAACTAGGATTTGATTTGACCTCCTTCCTAGTTTTATTACAAGTTGCACTTGTATAATATGTCACTTTGTTGCACTCCACGAAACATGATTGTGGTCTCCTCTATTGCACATTATTACGTTGATTGCAAGGTGAATAACTAACGGTTTCAGGATGCACGCTCAGAACCAATTATATTCAACACACTAAATTATAAAGTGCTGAAAGCAGGGGGTTATTATATTTTCTTAAGTGGTTGTGATTCTTTTCCACATTCCTTCCTTCTCTCTTCACAATGGATGCTTATTCACTTCCTTTGCTTACACCGTTCAATGTTTTTGAGTGGAGATAAAAAATGATTATGAAATTAAGAGGTAAAGGGTTATTCTGCATCACCATGGGAACTGAGACTGAACCAGATGATGACCCTAAAAAATCTAAGTGGTTAAACTGTAGTGATGAAGCTTTAGGTATTCTTTGCATGTCAATTTCTCCTAACTTGCTCTTCCACATCGAGTCATCTGAAACACCTAATTATGTGTGGACAATGTTGGATAAAATGTTTGGACAACAAGATGACATGAGAGCGCATGAGTTAGAAAATGAAATACTAGGGTTAAATCCTAGTTATTTAAAAAACCTACAAGCATTCTTCTCTAAGTTTTTCCACACTAGATTGTTGTTAAATTAATGTCAAGTAGAGAAGAAAGATTATTAACCGATCTTGTTGATTCTCTCTAAGTTAGGTCTCGAATATTCAATCTTTGTGTCAAATTTTTAGGCTAAAAAAGATACATTGGGAAAGGATTGTAATATGGCCTCCTTTGACTATTTTTCATCGCAACTCATTTGAGAACAGGAAAAACTCATTCAAATGGGGGCTCTCAAGTCCAAGTCGCATGCCCTTGTGGCAAGTACGAGTAAGGAAAATAAGACTAAAAAGAAGAAAGAAAGGAACAATCGACCTAAGAAGGAAACTAAGACCAAAACTAAATTTAACACAAATGATTCGACTTCTGAGCCTAGAGCATAGAAAGACAAGTTTTTGTGTTCCTATTGCAAGAATCCTGGTTATAAAGAGCATATATGTATGAGAAAATGAATTGATCACCTTACTCATTTACTTGAGAAAAATAAAATAGGTGTTCCTGAGTCTATTAAACAAAATGCTCCAAAGGACGAGTCTTCTACTTCAAAAGGGTCTGAATATGATAAAAAGAAAGGAAATGCACTTATAGAAAAAAATTCTCCTTTATCTACGTGGATTATAGAATCCAGTGCCTCACACTACATGGCTTCTTTGAATGTTGATTTCTCCAACAAAGAGCCTTGAACATAGAGCCTTATATTTGCATGTTGATGTTGAGTGCTCATAATCAGGTTTGCATCTAAACCAGGCTTCAAATGGTGCCATCCCTCTTACTGCCTTGTGTAGAACATAGTCTCTTCCTCCGTAGTATTGGGATGAAGTAGTGAATTATGCTAATTACATTAAAAACCATGTTCTACACAAGGTAGTAAGACGAATGACAGCATTTGAATTATGGTTTGGATGCAAACCTGATGATGAGCACTTTCAAGTCTTCATATCCAAGGCTATGGCTTAGATCCCCAAGAAGAAATGCAAGGCATTGTTACCACAATCCAAACCTTGTATGTTTATAGGTTATCATGATGGTGAGAAGGTATATCGATTGTTGAGTCCTAATTCTCATGAGATTTATATCGAGAGAAGTGTTAAGTTCAATGAGTCTTCTTCAACATATACTTCTCTACCTATTTAGGTTATTTATCTTACTAATTCGAATTATGACTCATCAGATGATGATGTTGTTAAGCGTGCTCCTCTTTCTGATCATGCTGACCATCATATAATTTAGTCTTTTGATTCTGACAGTAGTGATGATGAGGACTATGTCCCTTCTCACTTGAGTGACAAATCTTCTGACTTTGAGCATGATCCTCCTAGTCCTCTTTGGGCTAGGAAAAATTTGAAAAGTGTTGGAGATACTTCAAATATGATACATACTCACTTAGATTTCATTGGACCCCACTCTTTCTTTGCCACTGCTTCTAATTCACAGTCTTTCTAGGAGGATTTTGGTATTCCTGAGTGGGATTCTGCCATGGATGAGAAGTATTCCTCTCTCATGAAGAATGATACTTAGGATCTCACCCCTCTTCTGGAAGGAAGAAAAATCATTTGGTGTAAGTGGGTGTTCCAAACAAAGTATGGACTAGAAAAATTTAAAGCATGACTAGTAGCTAAGGGTTTCTACCAGATAGCTGGGGTTTATTATACTAAAACATTTTCTCTAGTTGCAAATATGACTTCTATTCATCTAACCCTTTCCATTGCCACAACAAATGGACGGAAAGTCCATCAAATGGATGTTAAGAGTGCCTTGCTTCATGGTGACCTAGAGGAAGAGATCTGCATAGAACAACCTTTGGGTTATGTCTGTTGGTATCCATATTTGTTCTCCTTTTCAAGTTTACTAGAATCACAGATTCGACATGGAGCTTAGAGATAAATAGATCATGATGTGTGTCATTTTGTAGCTGAGGATGAGATCTAACTAGCCCTTTATCACTCAGATTTGTGTAGAGATAGATAACACCATCAAGAGGATTTGACCTATCCTCACTACTTTAGGCCGTGCCTTTTGACTAGGGTGAGAGGACCCATAGTGTAACCTTTGTTTGATGAAGGAGAGGCAGATATCCTTCTTTTGCACAAATTTTATGAAGAAAACCTTTGGAAAGTATGATCAATACTCCATAATTTACCTCTCAAGAGTTGTCACTTTTAGACAATGGAGATACTTTCAAATCAAGGCCAAGGTTACTGAAGACATTATGGGATCTTGATTTCTTGACATATTTTAGTAAATAGATTTTGTTCCTTTGTGGACACACAAGGAAAATAGGGTAGTTCAAGATGGATTCAAGTTTTTTAAATGATTTTGGTGGGGGATTAAGCAAGATAAATTTTATTATATCATATCTTTGAGAGACTTCACAATAATTGGAAAGATAAATGACAGAAAGCTTCAGAATAGCTAAGATATTCCTTCAACAAGAAGGTGTGCTTAAATGGAGGCCCAAATCAAAACACTTTCACACAATCTTATAGAATCTAACACAAAGGCTCGAGCTAAAGACTCAATAAAAAATCAAAGACCCCTAGTTCCTCATGCCTAAGATATAATTGAAGGCTTATAAACAATCTTTATCAAAAAATGATAGTGAAGTGATTTTAAATTTGTTTATCTCATCACAGGATGAAGGAACTTTCTGAAATGAAATTGCAAATTCCACTAAACTGTCATAGGGATGAGATCCTATGTGGTTCAAAGGTATTTTAACAAAAGATTACAATAGGAATAAGAGAAAAAACTTGCATACATTCTGAAACAAAGAAGACACAAATTGCTCCAAGATTGACACAAATTAACTCAAAATTGATTAGATTCATCAGCAGGGGAAAACTTCCACAGAAATTTCAGTTCTCATTAATGGATATACATCTGAAATCAGCTTGACATGATAGGAAGTATAACATAGAAGAAATTAACCAAGTATCACAGATTGGTCTTCTGGTGCTCAAATTAGTCTTGCCATGTTTGTCATTAAAATTCCTTAGTTTGCGGTGTCTGTTATGTTTTCTATCTCCCTGCATTGGTGCTTGAAGACTATGTCCCCCATTTAGTTGCCATGATTAGTCCCTTCCTTGGTCGAGGATCACTTAAAGGTTCAGAATTTTTTTTTCGTTCCTATGTCCATATGAAAGAGTATGTAAATTAGGCGTAAAACTTGGGTTATCCATATGACTGAGTCACGTTTTGTTGTCCCTATCATTTTTTTCCCAGATGCCTATGAAAATGTGATTGGATGTAGCTCATAGGGTCATATTTTATCCTTATAACATTTCCAAATTCTCTGTCCTTGAACAAAGATTCATCTCTGGGCTCAAATGGAAATTTTCCTACATTTTACGGTTTGATGGGTGTATTTGTCGTGGTAAAATTTACTTCTTAACATCAATGGAGACATGACATTTTCTGGTTGGATGCGGCTTGGCGGGGCACTCTAAAAAACTCTTAGGCTTACTTCAACCCAAAACTTGTCCACGTGGAAGAATGACGCTCATTTAAAAATTCACCTTTTGGTTTGGCCTTGGAATTACACCGAGGGGACACATGGAGGTTTCCATTGCTTTTCCTTGAATTAGACAATTTTTTCATGCACTTGGTATATTTTTGGAGGACCATGGACATGTGGTGGGCTGGCACTCATTTAAGGATCCACCTCAGGGTCCCACCTTAACAATTGTGACAGGGAGAAATGTGAAGACTTTCGCCGTGTCTTCTCGTACTTAAACTTTTCAAAGTAAATTTATAAAGGCCTAGGACATGTGGAGGGACCGCTTCTATTTGGGGACCGGCCCCTAAGTTTTATATTAAAGAAGATCTAGGAGGAAACTTGGAGGCTTCCACTCACTCTGCCCTTTCCTTGGACTTGTCAATGGCCAAAGAAAATTGTCTTAGACCCTAGACACATGACGCCTTCCAATGAACCTTCAAATATTTTAACAAACTCTTCCAGACTAAGACACATGTTGAGTCCATGCTTTTTTCAGGTCTCTGCTTTTGGGGACCATCTCAACATGTGCTATTGCGACACGTGGAGGCTTCTTCTAGCTCCTTTTTTTATCAAAATTTTTCAAAGGCCAAAAGGCATTTTTCTTAGGCCCAGGGTACATGAAAGGATCGCGCATGTTTGAGACTTGCCTATGGGCTTCTCCTTTGTAGTTGTGCCAAGGAAACACATGAATGGCTATGATATAAATTGGAAAAGGGGTAAGATGAATGGTTTTTGTGCATTTAATCTATTTTTCCACCATTTTTACTCCAAGACTCTTGCAGATGTGACTACGCACTATTTTTCATTGTTCTCTGATGAAATGCTTTGTTGTATCTGTCTATAAGGTGCCATTGAATGGATTTGAAACTTAAATTGTGAGTCTAAGGATTGTTAAGGTCAATATTTTGAAGTGGGAATTGCTCAGGCACTCGTAAAAATGAGAATTACCAAACAAAATGGATGCGTGGCAGAATTACAGAGGAAAAAGAGGGAAAAGGGATGAAATGAAGAAATTGTAGGTGCAAAAGATGAAAAAGGTGTTTCCATGAGACCAAAAAAGATTATCTGTCATATCTAGCTGTGCAGAGTCTCCAGAAAATGATTAAAAAGGGGATTTCTCGCATGAAAAAATTAGAATGATTAAAAGGAATCCTAAAAAGCTGTTGCATGGCATCCTTGTCATTAGTCAAGGGCCCAAGAAACATGATCAATTCATAATTGGTCCACCTGGCAGATTTCAGATCTAAAATTATTAAATGTCACTGTCTGAAACAAATTGGTAACAAACAAATGTCCCTCGAATATTCTTCTCTTTTGGGAGTAAAATTGAGTGAGGAAAATGTATAAATGAAATGAGAATACTCTTACAAATGGTTAGAGTTTGAATTCCTACGATAAAATTTGAGAAAGTCATCTTCGTGAGAGACCAAAGCCGAGATAACATATTATTTTCTTCTGTGTTAGATTTTCTATCATCTCAAGTTGTTTGCATATTTGTAGCCATTGACGATAACTAAGACTACTCTGGAAGTTTTCCCCTTCTGATGAATCTAAGCAATTTTGAAATTAATTTGTGTCTAGTCTCTACCGATTTGTGTCTGCTTTGTTTCAAAAATTTTGTAAATAGTTTTTTTCACTCCTATTGCAATCTTACATTGAAATTTATTTGAAAGCACACAGGATCTCATCTTTATGATAGTCTAATGGTATTTGCACTTTCATTTCAAGAAGAGCCTTCATCTTGGATGAGATAAAAAAACTTGAAATCAATTCACTGTCATTTTGTGATAAATATTTTCTATAATTCTTTGGGTGTACCTGTTATCACCGAATCACAACACCCCTGGATGTTGATCAGATTTGTAGTTTGATCACTCTAAGCATCCAGTGTGATTGGATAACATGGGTACTATCTCCAAGTTGTGGGACTTGTTGTTTGAGATAGACCTCCAGAGAAAGCTGGTTCTTGCTCCTAAACTACCTGCCACAATCTACTCTAATGCAGGATAAGCTAACTGTTCTAATCTGAATTTCCAAGGGACCAGGGAAAGAGAATGCATAAAATGAAAGCCTACACTAAAGCGGTGATACACCAGAAAAGGAGGGTGGGAGAGTAATCTCCAAATGTGTGAAATACAGAGGGAAAGTGCACACTAGAAGAGGTGATGACAGTTCACCATAATCTAGCAAAATGCATTTATAACAATATTCCAAGCATACACAATGTTAGTGAATTCCTGAAAGAACATAATAATAGACACAATATTCTTGTAGAGAGATAAAAGGGGCAAGAAGAATGCAAGAAAACACAGCAGGGGAAGATACATCCACAAACTTTGTATTTTATTGCTTCCTGGTATGCACAGTTCAGTCTATTACAAGATAAGGGCCTGGATCACCATGAAAGGAGTCCACTACAAGGGCCTGCAACACACTGGCTTCACAAAGCAATTTTGACAGAGCTTTGCTACCCAAAAACTCTCTCCCTTACAATGAGCCCAACACTTCATTTTATAGAAAAATGAGAAGGAAAAGAGAAGAGAAAATGGAAATCCCGAAATCTGTCCTTCAACCACCTGTAAGAGGCATTAAATTGAGTGGAATGGGCATACATTACTTGGAAAAGGCTCCCCATACTATCCCATGTGCTGCAGCAGAGAAGGAATGATGACCATGCCTCTTAATTGCACTCCCAGCTACCAAATAAAACACTGTTCTGAACCCGGCCACGTTTCCTTAAAAAAATCAATCAATTTCTGATCAAATCTAGAATTTCTTGATTTTTGTGCATTGGGCTCGGAACCATGATTCCAATGGTACCAATTTTGTGCGATTTCATTGAGAAATGCAAAAGTTATGGCCTTCTGAGTGTGGGCAGCTGTTTTGGGCCTGGCAGGCGTTTTCTGTCATTTGACGGGAATGAGCATTGACTGACTAGAGCCGAACACATTTCCTTTATTTAAATATATCTATCCTCATAAAAATTAAGAAATCCATTTTTTGTGGCGTAGAGGACGTCGTGCCCGTTCCAGAAAGTCCAATTTTATCAAAATCAGAGCTCGGAGTCAAAATTTATGGCCGTTTGAAGTTTCTGGACCAATCGTTGACTTTTCTCCTCCGCCTTCGGCCATTTCGGCTTTTCGCGTCCCGTGCGTCCCTTTGTCCCATTTGGTTTCGGTGCTGAAATTTCCCATTTCGGCCGATCCGGCCGGTTCGCGTACTTTTGGCCTGCGCGTCCCAGACTGTTTCGGGCTGCCTTGACTCATTTCGCCCGGTTCGGCCGGTTCGCGTCTTTTTGTCCCGCTTGTCCCAAAGGCGACCCTCTCAGTAGTTGGTCGATCTTTTCTCTGTCGAACTGGAATTTCGCGCCCGCCACGTACTTTTGTCCCATTTGTCCCCGCTGCGTTTCGGACTGTTTGTGCTGATTTCACCCGGTTCGGCCGGTTCGCGCTTTTCTGTCCCAAACGTCCCAGAGGCGACCTTGAGCGGGACTTAGCCAATTTTCACGATTTTTTCCTGGATCAACCTATTTGCCTTCTGCAACCCTTTTTTTTTGCATTTTCTCAGAACTTACTCTCTTCCTCTTGGACAGGGGAGTTAGACAAATATGAGGGGACCCTAGAAACATGACTTTTCGCCCTGAATCAATATAATTGCTTGCATGTTATCAAAGTTACCTTGGGGGTGAATTTTGGATAACAGTACCTTACGCATGATTAATAAGAAACTTTGGTGTTTAAATGAGTCTTTCAACTCGAGCCTTCATGTTGGAGTCTCAAAGATTATGTGAAAACATGTTGATTTGGGCCTCCATTGAAGCGTACCTTCTAGTTGAAGGAATGTCTTAACTATTCTGAATCTTTCTATTTTTGAGTTATTCATTATTGTGAAGTCCCTTCAAAGATATGGTATAATCAACTTTATCCTACTTCATTTCCCACCAAAATTATTCAAAAACCATGAATCCACCATGAACTACCCCTTTTTTCCTTGTGTATCAACAAAGGAACAAAATCTACTTGCAAAAATATGCAGAATAATCAGGATTTCTTAAAGTCTTCAATAACCTTAGCCTTGTGTTGAAAAGTATCTCCATCATTTATAAGTGACAAATATTAAGAGTTAAATCATGGAGTATTGACTATATTTTCCCAAGGTTCTCTTCATATAATTTGTGCAAAAGAAGGATATCTCCATCTCCTTTATCAAATAGAGGTTACACTAAGGCTCCTCTCACCCTAGTCGAAGAGGCACGATCTAAAGTAGTCAGGACAGGTAAAATCCTCTTAAAGGTGCTATCCATCTCTCTATAAATCTGAGTAACAAAAGGCCTATTAGATATCCTCCCCAGATACAAAATGAAACTCACTATGATCTCTCTATATCTAAGCTCCCTGTCAATTCTGTGTTGTTGCCCGTATTGAAAAGGAGAATGAATTTGGATACCAACACTTGTGGTGCCTCTACCGAGGACTGTTTAAGGTATCTGAAAAAAGGTGTACACGTACAGACCTTGGTAATGATTTTTAAAGATTTTAAAGTGAAAATACACAGCTAAAACATCATTATTTGTTCAAAACTGTAATAATTGTTCAAATTTGTGAGTTCTGAGTGCAATATTTCTATACAGTTATTACACTAGGATTTATATCACATTAATAAATTTGGGTAAAAGAAGAGTAGATCTTGTAAGGTTTGCATGAATCTAGTATTGACAGACATTTGATAAGTCTTTCATAGTGCATTTTCACAAACTAAGGTGAAAATACTTAGTGGTGACTCTGTGTTGTTTAAATTATTTATAAATACCAGTGTCTTAACATATATCAAGTGAGATTTGTCATTAATATCTGCAAATATTAAAGGAAGAATATATTTCTTTGCCAAGGACCATTACAGAAGGTTGTTTCAAGGGCTGGGAAATTCTAACTCAGAAGGAAGAAGAATTTGGAAGACTGTTGGAGATCAAGCATCAAGAAAAGAGGTCTCCATTGGTGAAACTGGTCATCCTATTATTGAAGATTACAATACTTCCTCAAGTGATTTTGAATCAGGAAGTCTCTTTGTTGAATTGAATTCTCCATCTGGTCCTTCATCTATATTTGAAACATTTTCTTCTCAATCTGCCCCTCTATTTCAAAAATCCAATAGAGTTTTTGGAGAGACAGAGCCTTTAGAGGGTAGTCACTCTAAAAATTACATCCTAGTACCACACAGACTCCTCACTCCTCATCATTTTATTTCTCCTGTAAGATCATCTACTCAGAATAATATGGCTCAGCCTCCACCCAGACCTCCATTTGTTGTTAATACTTTTAGTCCCATCAGTTTTAGAGGTATGAATGGCTATTCAATTGTTGTGCCACAAGATGTAAGAAAAATATTGCCTAAGTTTCAAGGAGATAATGTAGTAACTGGTGATCACCACTTGAAAATATTTGTCAATATGATGGAGGAATTCAAAATAGAGCTTGAGGATGTATACATTAAAATATTTATCCATACTCTAGAAGAAGATGCAAGGGAATAGTATAAATCTCTGCCAGCTAATTCCATTGACTCCTAGACAAAGTTGAAGAATGATTTTAGAATGTAGTACCATGATAAAATAGACCCTAGGTTTCTTTTATCAGAGTTTGGAAATATAAAAAATAATCCTAATGAATCAGTGTATGATTTCAACACTATATTGAACAAAACATTACGAAGATTTCCTGCTAATTTAAGGCCATGTGATGAGTCATGTCTGATAAATTATTCAAATGCATTTGATAAGAAAGTTTCTTACTATTTGAGAGATAAGAACCCTAGGACTTTGAGGTATGCCTTTACCATGGCTCTACAAATCGAGAACAACATTAAAGCGTATGGAAACCTCCTATGAGGGAGGGTGTTAAACTAATCAACCTTGAGAAGCATCAATCAAGTAAGCTTGTGGATCTTGAGGAAGTTGTAAGGAATTTGGTCGAGGCTCTCAAAGAAATATCTTACAAGCTAGCCAAGGAAGATAAAGGAATTGGATAAGGTTCTCAGGGTAAGCATAGGCAACAAGGACAAGAAAAACTTGTGAATCATCCTAGAAATGATCAGCCATGTTAAATATATCAGCAAGTTAAAGAAGATGATGATGATGCATGCATGGTGGACTGATCTACAAGCTCACAACATGGAGCAACTTCAACTGAGGTAATAAGTGTAAGAACTGCTACACATTTTTGGGAATGCATTCACTGGGTACCTTTTCTTCCTCCCTCTCATGCTTTAGAAATAGATATGGTACAATAATTTTAACTTCCTAATAATTATTTTGAGTACCCAAGAGATCTAATGATTAAGAAGTATGATGGAGGAATCCCATTAGAAGAGAATATACAACTACTAATGAATGTTGTTGTGGCCCAACAAAAAGAGTATAACAGAAGAAGTAAAGTTATCAAAGGGGCATGGCCTCAAGCTAAACCAAAGATGCCAAATCTCACCAATGTCCCAAAAGAGACCAAAAACAAAGATGCATCTGGTAAAGTCCTTGTTGTCTCAAGTAGAACTGGTGTACACATCCATACCAAAATGATAAAAACCTTTTGCCATCTAATGAGTTTTTGAACCTTTCTCCAAATGCTACTTTGCCTAAGTACATTCCCTATGAAATTTCCCAAGTCTTGAGTCAGATGAAGATTTATGTCCCAATTGTGGAACTGCTTAGGATTCTTGAGCATAAGAAGAGGGCTTTTGAGTATTTGGGATTGGGGGAAGATAGGAGTGCCCAAGGTAGAAATATAAATAATGTAAATCCTCCTCCTCCAACCATTGCAAAACTAGAAGAACCACCAGCATTAGAGGAGATAGGTGAACCACCTAAAGTGTACTTGGGGACATCTTTGGTTGAGTCTCAATTAAATTTTGATCCATTTTTTACAACACTAATTATTAAAGATAAGACTTCTACACAATTGTATGTTTGACTCCAGAGCATCATGCAATGTTATGCCTATGGAATTCATGAATTAATTAAACATTAAAGTGACAAAAACTTATGGAAAGTGTACTGTAATGGATACTAGAGAGGTCCCAATTTTAGGGTGTGTGAAGGGTTTAGTGTTACAACTTGCAACTTATCCAAGTAAGAACCTAAAACTTGATGTTGTCATTGTTGATTTCCCTGCCAAATGGGGCATGCTATTATCAAGAAAGTGGGCTGCAAGTGTTGGTGGAAGTGTTCAAATGGATATGTATTTTTCCAGCATTTTAATTTAAGGAAGCCCTGTAAATTTGTATGGAGAGAAAAAGATGTTGCACCTTATTGAAGATCCCAACAATGCTTCTTATGAAGTATTATACGCTGATGTAGATGCCGATAACTTTATTGGGTTTATTGATGGGAAAGAGCATAAGATTGATCAGTGTAGATATATTAAATAGGTAGGTTTTCCATGGACCTTTTTATTTGACAGAGCTTGTTCCAATTTTGGAAATGGTGCTGGCATTGTTCTGATTTCCACAGGCCAAGAAGAGTTTGTATTTTCTTTCAAACTTAACTTTGAATGCACTAACACCATTATTGAATATGAAGCATTGTTATTAGGTTTGAGAATTACATGGAAATATGGTATAAAGGATGTCATTGTCAAAGGGGATTTAGAATTGATTGTCAAACAAATTAGGAAAATATATGCTAGGGTAAGTGCACCAAGTTGGGGGACAATTAAGTGGACATCAAATCTTGAATTTTACATTAAAAATAGAAAAAAATAAAATTTAGTCTTCCACGAACTAGAACCATGCCGAAAAGTAAAAAATATGTCATAAAAATGGTACCATTGCATAGGGGAGACTGTTAGCTTTGTATAAATACTAATTTAAAATGAATAGAATAGGATAAATATCATTTAATAATTTTTTACTAATAGTAGGTCTTTAAGACACTTTTTCTCGTGAATGTTTATGTCTACATTTAAGCCTAAAAATTTTGTTTCACTTATCAGAATGTGATAAAACTTATACCATCCCAACTGTGGTGAAATTATATACATGTTCAAAAATTTTTTTATTTGATTTCAATATTTTTTGATGAAGTTATGGCGGGCAAACGGAAAGTGCTTTGTTTTCTTTATGTTTTCATACCACTTTCACGGAAAAAATCATAAAAAATAAAATATTACTCAAAAAAATACAAAATAAAATCCATCCCAAGATAGATAGTGGCATCTAACTTCTCACCAAAGGATAAAAATATATATCAATTTCTGGTCATCCAAATCATGGGCAAACGAAATATAATTTTATAAGCATTTTTTAAAAAAATACCAAGTCATTGAATTTTTAGTGTTTAATATAGCTAATCTTCTCCATTTTTTAAAAAAAATAGTATTTTAGAAACTAGATTCCAGATGCTACGATTCATATTAATATAAGTTTTTCTAATTTTGAGTGTATGTAATGCTAATAATCCCTACAAGTTGATATTATGTTGTTATTTGCAATATGACGTCCACGTATGACCCTTTTTTGTCCCCCAACTTGCTGCACTTACCCGCTACTAAAAATAAGAGAATGAAAAAATACAAGCATGCAGTTTGGGATTTGATTGAAAATTTTGACTCTTTTAATATTATGCACCATGATAGAAAGTTTAATGTTGTTGCAGAAAACTTAGCAGTGCTAGGATCAAGATTTGGGAATTGTACAGTGTCTCCATTTTGTGAGTATGATGTTTAAATACTAACAAGGCCATTTGTCCCTGATAATGTTAAAAATTGGCAAGTGTTTGATGATGATGCCAAGGTGAAATGGTTTCTATAGAACCAAGTTGATTTTTCTGACCAAAATATAGATTCAGAACTAATGGTGTGTGTTGGTAAAGGAAAGGAAACTTTATTCAGAAAATACATCATCTAACTGAAGACAAACATGATTCCTAGAGGTTTGATGGCTCTTGAGTCAAAATTTGATAATGCCGATTGCATTATTAAAAGAAATATGTCTATTTCAAGAGATGTGGAAGAGCACAACCTGGTATAAAGGAAAAGCCATGTAAAATATTGTTAGGAAGCAATCTCAGCAAGGAAGAGAAAAAGTCCTATATTCAATTGATGAAGAAATATAGAGGCATACAGTGAAGATTTGTTCTAACATGAGATTCCTCTTGAATCTAATGCCAAGAATTTTAGGAAAAAATAGAGGCCCATCAATCTACTCCTTTCATTGAAAATGCAAGAATAACTGAAGAAGTTTAAGGATGGAGGGATCATTCAACCCACAAGGTAATCCTTTTGGGTTGCAAACCTATTGGATGTCAGGAAAAAGAATGGTGACATAAGGCTATGTGTAGACTTTAGGAACCTGAATAGAGCATCATTGAAAGACAATTACCCTCTTCCAAACATGGAGAATATGCTATAACTGGTAATTGGTTTTGAATTGCTATCCACTTTGGATGGTTTCTCTGGCTATAATAAAGTTGTTGTGAAGGATTCAGAAAGAATAAAGACTGCCTTTACTACTCCTTGGGGAACTTTTGTCTATGTCAAGATTCCTTTTATATTAATGAATGCTGGAGAAACTTTCCAAAGAGCAATGGATGTAGCATTTGCTGGTTATATAAATGATTTCATTGTTGTTTATCAAAATGACGTAGCTATGTTTTCCAAAAATATAAATGATCACTTGTAACACTTGGAGAGAATGCTGATAAGGTGTAGAGAGTATGACATATCATTTAATCCCAAGAAGTCCCACTTTGGAGTACAAAAGGAAAAATTGCTTGGTCACATTGTATGAAAAGAAGGGGTCATGATGGATCCAAAGAAATTTGAAGCCATTAGTAAGGTTCAAATTCCAATAACTAAGAAGGGAATTCAATCCTTATTTGGACAAATAAAATTTATCAGAAGATTTGTGTCTAACTTTGCTGAGATGAAAATCCCCGTTACTAGTAAGTTAAAGAAGGACTAGGTTATCAAATGGGAAGAAGTTTCCATTCAAGCTTTCAATGGAATCAAAGAAGCACTAAAGAATTCCCCTATTCTGGTAGCCCCAAATTATAAGAATCCTTTTCAAGTGTTTTCTTTTGCTTTAGAAAACACCATTGTATCTATATTTTTACAGAAGGATGATGAAGGGGCTGAGAGACCAATTTCCTTTTTAAGTAAGGCATTGCAGGGAACTAAGTTGATGTACACCATCATGGATAAGTAAGAATTTTCCTTGGTGAAAGCAACTAAGGTTTTCAGACCCTACATCTTGAGCTCTATATTTTTTTCTTATGTTCCCCACACCATGGTGAAGGACATCTTATCCAAGATGGAGGTCTCAAGAAAATGCTACAGATGGGCGAACAAGTTACAGGAGTATGACACGGATATCTAAACTATGAAATTGGTAAGAGGTTTGGGAAGAACCCCGAGGGAGTGCTCTTGAGATGTATTACTAAAGATGAGGCCCCCAAAATAATTGTTGCTCTCCATGGAGGAGTTTATTGGGAAACTTTGCTGGAAAAATTACAACACATAAAATATTAAGGGCCGGTTATTGGTGTCCAATTCTCTTCAAGGATACAAATCTATTGGTTAGGAAATGTGAAAGTTGCTAGCATTTTTCTAAAAGAATGAAATATTTACGCTCCCTTCCTTTACAGCTTGTGTTAGCTGAAGCCCCATTTAGACAATGGGGAATGGATTTCATTGCAGAAATTTATGATTCTTCAGTGCTCATCATAAATGGATTCTTGTAGCCACTGATTATTTCACTAAGTGGGTGGAAGAAATCCCCACCAAGAAGGAAACATACCAAGTTATCATGAAATTCATGTCAAATCAAATCATATTCAGATTTCGAGTCCCAGCTAAAATTGTTGTTGATAATGCCATGAGTTTCAGAGCCAAACCTTTGGTGGAAATGTTCAAAGAGTATGTGATCAATTTAACATATGCTTCTAACTACAATCCCCAAGGAAATGGACAAGCTGAGTCTAGTAATAAGAACTTGTCGTAGATCATTAGGATAACCTTGCAGCTGAACAAAAAGAAGTGGGGTGAGCAAATGAAGTTTTTTTTTTGGGCTGACAAAATCACTATCAAAAGAGCTATGGGTAAAAGCCCGTTTGAATTGGTATATGGAACTCAAGATCTGATGCCCATCCATTTACAATTATCTTCATTTTAGTTTGTTCAAGATATTGAAGACCAAGAAGTTAGTCCATATGATGCTCGAATCAATTAGATTATTGAGTTGGATGAAGAAAAAAGGGCATCCCATCAACGACATGTGAAGTTTAGACAAAAGTTGAAGAAGCTATTTGAAATAAAGGTGCCACCTAGAGCTTTCAGCATTGGGGATCTTGTGCTTTTATGGGATAGCAGGCATGAAGATAAGGGTAGGCATGGTAAATTTGATGCATTGTGGATGGGCCCTTATTCCATTGATATTCGATTTGTTGAAAATACTTTCTTCCTAAAAGACTTAGACGGGGAACTACCTGAATTGTCTATTAATGACAGGGATTTGAAGTATTTCCTTGATTGATTTCTCAAAATCAAGGTATACTCCATTTTTACAGTGTATATTTCTTTGTTCTCATCTTTTTTGGTGTTTTTGTTCTTTTTGGTCCTTGGTGACCTAGTTTTGCTGCTTTCTTGGTTCTTTTCTTGGAGGCTGGTTATGGTTGTTCTGTTTTGTAAGCTTATTTTTTGACTCGATTCCCCAATGGTATTTTTTTCACGCTTGGTATATTATTTGGTTGTTTTGGCACTCACAGGGAGTTCCTATCGCCAAGTTAGAGCCGATGTTGGTGCTCAAATTAGTCTCGCCCCATTTTTCATTGAAATTCCTCAGTTTGCGGCCTCTATCGTGTTTTCTATCTCCCCGTATTGGTGTTTTAATAATCTATCCCCCATTTGGTCTCCATGATTCCCTTCCTTGGTTGAGGATCAGTTAAAGGTCTAGAATTTTTTTTTCGTCCCTCTGTCCATCTGAAAGAGTCTTTAAATTGGGCGTAAAAATCAGCTTTTTCCTTTCCTTCCATTTTCCACAGTCACATTTTTTTGTCCCTATCATTTTTGTCCTAAATAACTATGGAAATGTGATTAGATGTATCTCAGAGGATCATATTTGAGCCTTATAACATATCTAAATTTTATGTCCTTGAAGAAAGATTCATCTCTAGGCTCAAATAGTAATTTTCATGTATTTTACAATTTGACAGGTGTAGTTGTCCCAGCCAAATTTACTTCTTAGCATCAATGGAAATGTGGCTCTTTCTGTTCGAATGTGGCTCAGGGGGGCACTCTAAAAAACTCTAAGGGTAACTTCAACCCAATACTTTTCGATGTGGAGGAATGACGCTCAATTGAAAATTCACCTTTTTGTTTGGCCTTGGAATTGTGTCGGGGGGACATGTGGAGGTTTCTGCTGGTTTTTCAAGACTTAGACAAAATTTTCACTCAGATGATACAATTTTAGTAAACTATGGACAAGTGGTGGGGTGGCACTCATTTGAAGATCTGCCTAAGGGTCCCACCTTAACAATTGTTACAGGGAGACACGTGGAGGCTTCCGTTATTTCTTCCCATACTTAAAATTTTCAAAGCAACTTTCCAAATTCATGGGACATGTGGAGGGACCGCATATGTTTGGGGATCAGCCCCTAAGTTTTATTTTGAAGAAGAGCTAGGAGGAAACTTGGAGGCTTTTTCTCACTCTGCCCTTTGCTTGGACATTTCAACGGCAAAAGAAAAATGTCTCGGACCCTAGACACATGACACCTTCTGCTAAACCTTAAAATTTATTAATAGACTTTGTCAGACTAAGATACATTTTAAGCTCACACTTGTTTGGGGTCTCTACTTTTGGGGACCATCTCATAATGTGCCAATGAGACACACGGAAGCTTCCACTTGCTCCTTTTTTCACCGAGACTTTTCAAAGGCCAAAAGGTGTTTTTCTTAAGCCCATGGTACATGGAAGGCTTGCGCTTGTTTGATACTTTCCTTTGTGTTTCTCCTTTATAGTTGCACCAAGGAAATACATAAATGGATATGATATAAATTGGAAAAGGGGTATGATCAACAGTTGCTATGTATTTCACCTATTTTTCTACCATTTTTACTCCAATATTCTTTGAGACATGAATACGCATTATTTTTCATCATTATTTGATGAAATTATTTTTCATCTCTGTCTATAAGGTGCCATTGCATGGATTTGAAACTTAAATTATGAGTCCAAGGATTGTTAAGGTAGATATTTTTAAGTGGGAATTTTTCAAGCACTCACAAAAATGGGAATTACCAGAGAAAATGGATGTGGGTTAGAATTGCAGAGGCAAAAAGGAATGACATGATGAAAGTGCAAGTGTAAAAGATGAATAAGGTGTTGCCACGAGAGTGAAGAAGATTATCTGTCATATCCAGCTGTGCAAAGTCTCCAGAAAATGATTAAAAAGGGGATTTCTTGCATGAAAGAATTAGAATGATTAAGTAGACTCCTGAAAAGTTGTGGCATGGCATCCTAGTCATTATTCGAGGGCCGAAGAAACGTGATCAGTTCATAATTGGTCCACTTGGCTGATTTCGGATCTCAATTTGTTAAATGTCACTGTCTAAAACAAATTGGTGACAAGAAAAGGTTCCTTGAATATTCTTCTCTTCTGGGGGGGAATTGAGTCAAAAAAATTTATAAATGCAATGAGAATACTCTTACAAATGGTAATATTTTGAATTCCTAAGAGAGAATTTGAGAAAGTTGTCTTCGTGAGAGACCAAAGCTGAGATAACCTGTTATTTTCTTCTATTTTAGATTTTCTATCGTGTCAAGTTGGTTTCATATGTATAGCCATTGACAAGCATTGATAATAATCTAGAAGCTTTCCCCTGCTGATGAATCTATGCAATTTTGGAATGTCTGCTTTGTTTTAGAATGTCTGCAAATAGTTTCTTTTGTTCATATTGCAATCTTACATTTAAATTTTTGTGAAATAATACAGGATCTCATCCCTGTGATTGTTTAATTATATTTGTAATTTTATTTCAAGAAGATCCTTCATCTTGGATGAGATAAACAAATTTAAAATCAATTCACTATCATTTGTTGATAAATATTGTCTGTAATTCTTCGGGTCTACCTTAGGCATGATTAATTAGAAACTTTGCTATTTAATTGAGTCTTTAAATTCAAGCCTTCATGTGGGAGTCTCAAATATTATGTGAAAACATTATGATCTAGGCCTCCATTCAAGCACACCTTCTAGTTGAAGGAACGTCTTAACTATTCCGAAGCTTTCTGTTGTTGAGTTGTTCATTATTGTGAATTCCCTTAAAAGATAAGGTATAATCAACTTTATCCTACTTCATCTCCCACAAAAATTATTCAAAAACCATGAATCCACCTTGAACAACCCGTGTTTTCCCCGTGTATCAATAAAGGAACAATATCTACTTGTAAAAATATGCAGAACAATCAGGATTTCTTAATGTGTTCAGTAACATTAGCCTTGTGTTGAAAAGTATCTCCATCGTTTAGAAGTGATAACTCGTAAGAGTTAAATCATGGAGTATTGAAATTATTTTTCCAAGGTTCTCTTCATAGTATTTGTGTAAAAGAAGGATATCTCCATCTCCTTCATCAAAAAAAGCTTAAACTAAGGTTCCTCTGACCCTGGTCGAAGAGGCATAACCTAAAGTAGTGAGGACAAGTCAAATCCTCTTAAAGGTGCTATCCATCTCTCTACAAATTTTAGTAATAAAGGACAAGTTAAATCTCCTCCTTGGCTACAAAATGACACACAATAAGATTTGTCTACCTCTAAGCTCCCTGTCAAATTTTTGTTGCTACTCATCTTGAAAAGGAGAAAAAATTTGGATACCAAAAGGTCTCTCATGAAGATAGACTCTCTCAAATTCTCTTAAGAACTCAACCCTTGGCCATTCTCAAGAGTATTCTCATAGCATTTATACATTTTACTTTCTCACATATCCCAAATTTCCCCCCCAAAAATAAGAATATTCAAGGGACCTTTTATTGTTACCAATTTGTCTCGAAAAGTGACGTTTAACAAATTTACATCAAAAAGCTGCCAAGTTGACCAATTATGAATTAATCACATTTCTCAGACCCTTAACTAATGACTAGGATGCCATACCATAAAGTTTTAGTAGTCCTTCTAATTATTCTGATTTTGTCATGAGAGGAATCCCCATTTTAATCATTTTCTAGAGGCTTTGTATAGCTGGATCTGATAGGCAATCCTTTTCTCTCTCGAGGTAACACCTTTTTCGATCTTTTACACCTACAACCTTCATCATTTCATCCTTTTC
This sequence comes from Taxus chinensis, assembly GCA_019776745.2. NCBI lineage: Eukaryota > Viridiplantae > Streptophyta > Pinopsida > Cupressales > Taxaceae > Taxus > Taxus chinensis. Next base: position 216,153,404 of record CM034147.1, read on the forward strand.
CCTTTCTTCCCTCTACAACTCTTTCCTACATCCATCTTCTCTGGTAATTCACATTTTTGCAAGTGCCCGAGCAATTCGAACTTCAAAATATCGACCTTAACAATCCTTGGACTCACAAATTAAGTTCTGAATCCATTCAATGACACTTTGCAAACAAAAATGACAAGGAATTTCATCAAAAAATGATTAAAATAGTGTGTATTCACATCTCCAGGAGTCTTGGAGTGAAAATGGTAGAAAAATAGACGCGATGCATAGCAACCATTGATTCTGCCCCTTCTCTACTTTATATTATAGTAGTCCACGTGTTTCCTTTGCGCAACTACAAAGGATAAGTACAGGGGAAAGTTTCAAAACAAGCATGGGCCTTCCACATGCCCTAGGCCCAAGAAAAATGCCTTTTGGCCTTTGAAAAAGTATCAGTAAAGAAGGAGCCAGCAGAAAGCCTCCACATGTCTCACCTTGTGCACACTTTGAGTATGGTCCTCACAAAATCACATACCCGCAAACAAGTGCAGGCTCACCACGTGTCTCAGTCCGTAAGATTTTTTTTAAAAATTTGAAGGATCAATGGAAGGCACCATGTGTCTAGGGTCTGAGATAGTTTTCCTTGGCCATTGAAAAGTTTAAGCAGGGGTAGAGTGGGAGGAAGCCTCCAAGCATCCACCTGGTTCTTCTTCAAAATAAAATTTAGGGGATGGTCCCCAAACAGGCACGGTCCCTCCACGCGTCCTAAGCCTTAGAAAAACTACTTTAAAAAGTTTAAGTATAGAGCGGAGCTAGTGGAAGCCATCCACATGTCTCCCTTGTTGCAATTGTTAAGGTTGGACCCTGAGGGTGGATCCTCAAATGAGTTTCTAGACCTCCATGTGTCCATGGTCTACCAAAGATGCACTGACCGTTTGAAAAAATTTTCTAGGCCTGGGAAAGGAAGTGGAAACCTCAAAGTGTCCTCCCTGGCAGCAGCTGCTAAGGTCAAACCAAAAGGTGAATTTTTAGATGAGTGCCAACCCTCCATGTGGATAATCTTTGAGTTGAATTAGGACTTAGAGTTTTCAAAGTGCCCTACTAAGCCACATCCAACTAGAAAGGTTCACGTTTCTGTAGATGCTGAGATATAAATTTGACCGTGAAAAATACACACGTCAAACTGTAAAATGCAGGAACCTCACCATTTGTGCTCGAAAATGAATCTTTCTTTCAATACAGAGAATTTGGACAATCCACTGAAGTCCGACATCCACGATCCACCAAGCCGCATCCAATCACATTTCCACATATATTTGGGACAAAAAAGGTAGGGAAAACAAAATGTGACTATGGGAAAATCGGAAGGAAGGGAAAAAACCTGAGTTTTCTCTCAAGTTAAAGATCTTTCTCATGGATAAAGGAACAGAAAAAAAAATCTAGATTTAAAGTTATCCTCGACCAAAGGAAGGGATTGATCATGGAAATAAAATGGAGGATAGAGTTGTCATGCATCAATATGGGGAGATAGAAAAGACGAAAGAGCCCACAAACTGAAGAATTTCAAGGACAAATGGGGTGAGATCAAATTGAGCACCAACATCGAGCTCTAACTCAGGGATGTGGAACTCCCTATGAGTGCCACAAGAATAAATAACAAACCAAGTGCTCAAAAACAAACCAATTGGGCAACGGAGTCAAAGAATAAGCTTACAGAGCAGAACAATAATAACCAACTCCCCTAAGGACGAATCTGAGAAACCAACAAAAATGGCCGTCAAGGACCAAGATAAACAAAAATAGAAAAAACATGAAAGTAGAAAGAAACCAAAAGACTATAAACTATTAAGATATGGAGGTATACCTTGATTCTGAGAAATCAATCAAGGAAAATGCTTCAAATGCCTGCCATTAATAGGAAATTCAAGCATTTATCCCTATCTAAGTATTTTAGGAAGAAGGCAATTTTTACCAATTCAAATGTCAATTCAATAAGGGGCCCATCCGAACAATACATAAAATTTATGATGCTTGCCCTTATCTTCATGTCTTCTATCCCATAATAGCACAAGATCCCCAATGCTGAAAGCTCTTGGAGTCACCTTCTTTTCAAATAACTTCTTCAACCTTTTCTCTAGAACTTCACATGTCTACTGATGGGATGCCCTTCTTTCTTCATCTAACTCAATAAACTGATTGATTCAAGCATCATATGGACTAACTTCTTGATCTTCAATTTGTTGAACAAACTAAAATGAAGACAATTGCAAATGAAGGTTTATCAAATCTTTAGTTCCATATACCAAATCAAATGGGATTTTACTAGTAGCTCTTTTGACATTGATTCTGTCAACCCAAATAGCAAACTTCAGTTGCTCACCCTACTTCTTTTTTTTCAACTCCAAGGTTATTCGAATGATCTTCAACAATTTTTTATTGCTGGACTCAACTTGGCCATTTCCTTGGGGATTGTAGTTAGAATAATATGTCAAATTGATTCCATACTCTTTGCACATTGCCACTTAAGGATTTTGGATCTAAAACTCATGGGATTATTAGCAACAATCTTAGCTGGCACTCCAAATCTGCATATGATTTGATTCAACATGAAGTCCATGATAGCTTGGTGTGTTGCTTTCTTGGTGGGGATTGCTTCCACCCACTTAGTGAAATAATCAGTGGCTACAAGAATCCATTTGTGAATAGCACTAGAAGGATCTAAAATTTCACCAATGAAATCCATTACCCATTGCTTAAATGGGGCTTTAATATGATACAGGCTGCAAAGAAAGGGAGCCTGAAGCTTTCATTCTTCCAAAAAAAATGTTGGCAACTTTCATATTTCCTAACCAATAGAGTTGTATCTTTGAAGAGAGTTGGCCACCAATAACCAACCCTCAAGATTTTACTGTGATTGTAACACTTCCAAGTAAAATTTCCCCCACAAAATCCTTCATGGATATTAGCAATTACCTTTGGGGCTTCATCCTCAATAATGCATCTTAAGAGCACTCCCTTAGAGGTTCTTCCAAGCTAACCCAAAAATAAGTAAAGACATATTTTTTGGGAGGCTAAATTAAGAGCTCTTTTCTTATTTTTACGTCAAATGTTCAGGGTATCACAAATGTCTGAGATAACAATATTATATCTTTGTACCATTTATAGCTTATGAACTTTTCAAGGACATCAACCCTTTCTTCTTCTACTTCATTTACCTCAATAGTTTTCAAGTTTCTCTCAGCAATAAGCTTAGCTAGGTCCAAACCTCTTATCAATTTTGTGGTTTGGATATCCATGTCATACTCTTGTAACTTGTTTACCCATCTACATATTTTTCTTGAGACCTCCATCTCTGTATAAGATATCTTTCACCATGGTGTGGGGAACACAAGGAAAATAACTTTAGATCTCAAGATGTAAAGGTTTGAAAACCTTTGTTTCTTTCACCAAGGAAAATGCTTGCTTCTCCATGCTGGTGGTACTTCAACTCAGCGCCTTACAATGCCTTACTAAAAAAGGAAAATTGGTCTCTCAAGCCCCTTCATCATCCTTCTGCAACAAGACAATATGCAATGGTGTTTCCTATGAAGAAAAAGAAAATATTTGAAAAGGATTATTGTAATTTGAAGCTGCCAAAATAGGGGCATTCTTTAATGCTTATTTGATCCCATTAAAATATTGAATGGAAGCTTCTTCCCATTTGATAACTTTTTCCTTCTTCAGCATGCTAGTAATGGGTATTGTCAGCTCAGCAAAGTTAGACACAAATCTCCTAATAAATTTTATTTTTCCAAAGAAGGATTGAACTCTCTTCTTAGTTATAGGAATTGGAACCTTACTGATGGCTTCTACTCTCTCGAGATCAATCATGACCCCTGCCTTTGATACAATGTGACCAAGACAACTTTGTCTTTTACACTCCAAAATGGCACTTCTTGGGATTCAATGATATGCCATACTCTCTACACCTTAACAACATTCTCTCCAAGTTATTGTCAAGTGATCATTTCTTTTTCTAAAAAACACAATTACATCATCTTGATAAACAACAATGAAATCATTAATATAACCAACAAATGCTACATCCATTGCTCTTTGGAAAGTTTCTCCAGCATTCATTAAGACTAAAAGGCATCCTTACATAGACATAAGTTCCCCATAGGGAGTGGTAAACACATAGTCTTTATTCTTTTTGACATCCTTCACAACAACTTGATTATAGCAAGAGAAACCATTTAAAGTGGATAACAATTCAGAACCAGTTACCAATTGTAGCATATTCTCCATGTTTGGAAGAGGGTAACTAAAATTCAATGATGCTTTATTTAGGTTCCTAAAAGTCTACACACAACCTTATATCACCATTATTTTTTCTAACAAGTACTAAATTTGTGACCCAAGATAAGTACCTTGTGGGCTGAATGATCCCTCCATCCCTCAATTTCTTCACTTCTTCTCGCATCTTCAAAGAAAGGAGCGGATCTGATCGACCTCTTTTTTTTCTTGAAAGGCTTAGCATTAGATTTAAGAGGAATTTCATGTTTGAACAAATCTTCCCTGTAATGCCTTCAATGCAGAGTAAGACCAAGCTAGGCAATCTTGATATTTCTTCAACAATTGAACATAGGATTGTTTCTCTTCCTTTCTTAGATTGCTTCTTAACCATATTTTACGTGGTTTTTCCTTTATGCCCTAGGTTGTGCTCTTCCACATCTCTTGAAACTGACATAATTCTATTAATAATGCAATCAAAAGTATCAAATTTTGATTCAAGTGCCACCAAACCTCTGGGAATCGTGTTTGTCTTCAGCTAGATGATGTATTTGTCCAAATAAAGTTTCCTTTCCTTCAGCAGCACACACCATTGGTTCCCAATCTATATTTTGGTTAGCAAATTCTACCTTGGTTCTACAAAAATCATTTCACCTAGGCATCATCATAAAACACTTTCCAATTTTTAACATTGTCAGGGAAAAATGGTCTTGTTATTATTTCAACATCACACTCACAAAATGGAGATATTGTACAATTTCTAAATCTGGATCCTAATACTTCTAACTTGTCTACAACAACATTAAACGGATTCTAACATGGAGCTTAATATTACAGATAGAGTCATAATGTGTGTCATTTGTATCCTAGGGACTGCATGATTCTAACTGGCCCTTTGTCATTCTCAAATTTTTAGGACTAGTATGGATAGCACCTTCTCAGAGGATTTGACAATCAGTTCCTCATCTACTTTAACAATTATATCCTCTTACAACATAGGGTCCATGCAATTCTCAAACCCAATAACAGTGATTCATATTCAGCAATGTTTTTAGTGCATTGAATGTTGAGTTTGAAAGAAAAGACAATCTCTTCCTGGCCTTGAGAAAGCAAATTTATGACGAGCACCATTTCCAACCTTGGGACAAGGACGATTCAATAACAAGGTCCACAGGATTTAACCTACTTTTTCAAGACATTGTCACATTCTATTAAGATGGAGATATTTTCCATCAGGAAACCCAAGGCTAAGGTTACTGAAGACATCTACGTGAACATACATGATTGTTCATAAGAAGCATTATTAGGATCTTCAATGAGGTGCAAGATTTTGTTCTCTTTGTACAATATACAAGGATGCCTTCAATTAGAATGGTGGTAAAATAAATATCCATCTGAACACTTCCAACAACACTTGAAGCCCACTTTCTTGATAACAACATACCCCATTTAGTAGGGAAATCAACAATAAAAACATCATGTTTGTAGTTCTTACCTAGATAAGCTACAAGTTGTACCACCAAACCTTTTACATACCCTATAAATGACACCCCTTTAGAAAACTTTCGAGTACACTATGCCATAAGATGTTATCACTTCAATGTTCAGATTTAGGTCGTGAATTCAATGGAGGCCCTAACATTACAAGCATGCTCCAGTTTCACACATATAATTGTGCAGTAGTATGTCCTTAACACTAAGTGCTTGTAGCTAATAGATCAACATTTAATTGAGAAACATACCAAATATTTTCCCGTGGTAAACCTCAGGTGCCTAAGATATCTCCTCGAAGGCTGGTACAGATAATCTTTATAGGTCAACAAATGTTTACAGTGAAGTGATTTTAAATTATTTATACCTCATGCACAGGATGAAAGCTCTTCTTGAAATGAAATTAAAAATGTCACTAAAATGTCACAGGGACGAGATCTTGTGTGATTCAGAGGGACTTTAACACAGGATTGCAATAGGAATAAGAAAAAGCTACATTTGGAGAATGATTGACAAACTCATTAGATGGCACAAGATTTTTCACATTTTGGACATGGATAGGAACACCAGTTCTACTTGAGAAAACAATTCCTTTTCCAGATGCATGGAGTTTATTTTGGGACATTGGTGAGAACTAGGGTTTTTGGTTTGGCTTGAGGCCCTGCCCCTTTCAAAACTTTACTTCTTGTGTTATACTCATTTTCTTGGGCAATAACAACATTGATTAACATATGTCTATCCTCTTCTGATGGTAATCCTCCATCATACTTCTTAATCATTAGATCTCTTAGGTACTCAAAATTATTATTAGGAAGTTCAAAATCTTGCACCATATCTATTTCTAAATTATGAGAGGGAGGAAGAAGAGGTACCCAGTGAATGCAATCCCAAAAACTTGTAGCAATTCTTACACGTATTACTTCAGTTGAAGTTGCTCCTTGCTATGATCTTGTAGACCAATCCACCATGCATGCATCATTATCAGTGTTATCATCATCATCAACTTCTTCAACTTGCTGATATACTTCACATGGAAGATGGGGTAAGAAACATTTGTCACACCAATCAATTTCATGAATAGGATGTCATGCCACAAATTTTCGGCAGTCGTTCTAATCATTATTATTTTTTCATGTGAGAAATCCCCTTTTCAATCATTTTTTGGAGGCTCTGTATAGTTGGATCTGACATGTAATCCTTTTCACTCTAGAGGAAACACTTTTTTCATCTTTTACACCTACAACCTTAACCATTTCATCCTTTTCCCTCTCCTTTCTTTGCAATTCTTCCCTGCATCTATCTTCTCTGGTAATTCCCTTTTTTGTAATTTCGCAAGCAATTTGAACTTCAAAATACATACCTTAACAATCCTTGGAATCAAAAATTAAGTTCTCAATCCATTCAATGGAACTTTTTAGAAAAAGGTGGTAAGGAATTTCATCTAAAAATGATAAAAAATAGTGTGTATTCACATCTTCAGGAGTCTTGGACAAAAAATTGTAGAAAAAGATGTAATACACATCAACCATTGATTCTTCCCCCTTTGTAATTTATATTATAACCATCCATGTGTTTCCTTGGGATAACAAAAAAGGATAAGTACAGGGGCAAGTTTCCAAACAAGCACGAGCCATCCACATGCCTTGGGCCCAAGAAAAATGTGTTTTGGACTTTGTAAAAGTATCAATAAAGAAGGAGCTAGCGAAAGCCTCCACGTGTCACCTTGGTGCACCTTTGGTATGGTACTCAAAAGCTAAGATCCCAAGAAAGCATGGGCATACCATGTGTCTCAGTCGGACAGAGTTGTTTAAAAAAGTTAAAGGATTAGTGAAAGGCGCCATGTGTCTAGGGTCCGAGATAGTTTTCTTTGGCTGTTGAAAAGTCCAAGTAAAGGCAGAGTGAGTGGAAGCCTCCAAGTGTCATCCTAACACTTCTTCAAAATAAAACTTAGGGGCTGGTCCCCAAAAAGGCACGGTCCCTCCACATGTCCCAAGCCTTAGAAAATTTCTTTGAAAATTTTACGTATATAGTGAATCTGACGGAAGCCTCCACATGTCTCCTTGTCACAATTGTTAAGGTGGGACCCTGAGGTGGATCCTCAAATGATTGTCAGCCCTCCACGTGTCCATGGTCTACCAAAGTTGCACCGGATGCATGAAAATTTTTTCTAAGTCCTGGCAAGGGAGAGGAAACCTCCACGTGTATCCCTGGCACAACTCCAAGGTCAAACCAAAAGGCAAATTTTTATATGAGTGCCGACCCTCCATGTGGAAAATATTTGAGTTGAATCTAGCCTTAGATTTTTCAAAGTGTCGTGCCAAGCTTCATTGAAGTAGAAAGGGCCACGTTTTCACAGATGATGAAATATAAATTTGACTGGGAAAAATACACCTGTCAAACTGTAAATGTAGATCACCATTTGCACCTAGAAATGAATCTTTCCTTCAAGATAGAGAATTTGGAAATTATAGAAGGCCAAAATATGATCTCCCAAGCTACATCCAATCACATTTCCATAGATATTTGGGACAAAAATGACAGGGAGAACAAAATGTGACTGTGGAAAATGGAAGGGAAAAACCTGATTTTTCACCCAAGTTACAGATCTTTCTCATGGACAGAGGAACAGAAAACAAAAATATAGATTTAAAGTGATCCTCAACCAAAGGAAGGGAATGATCATGGAAACCAAATGGAGGAAAAAGTTTTCATGCATCAGTATGGGCAGATAGAAAACACGATAGAGCCCACAAACTGAAGAATATCAAGGACAAACAGGGCAAGATCAAATTGAGCACCAATAATGTCCATGATTCCTCCCTCGTCTGTAAGTTAAAGAATTATTTTTATGGCCTTAAAAAATCCCCTTAGGCTTGGTATGTCAATATGGACTCCTTTTTACTTACATTAGGGTTTACTAGGTGTTACTTTAATCCAAATGTTTATATTCTACGACAAGATAACTCTATAGTCATCGTTGTTTTCAATGTTGATGACTTGTTGATCATAGGAAGCTCTTCCTCTATCATTGATTATGTGAAGATCACCTTGGCCAATAGGTTTTCCATGACTAACTTAGGTCTCCTTCATTACTTTCTTGGGATCCATATTTCACAATCTGAATCAGAAATTTTGATTACGCAACCTAAGTATTCTCTTGACTTGCTTACTCATTTTTAAATCTCTAATTGCAAGTCTTCTCCTACTCTTCTTTTTGGGGTTATTTTGTTTCTGATTGCTCTACTACCTTGGTTGATGGTACCCTTTATCGATAGTATGTGGGGATCTTGATTGAATTGACTCACACTTGACTGGATTTATCTTATGCTATTGGGATCATGTCCAGATTCATGCAAGAGCCACATGAGCTTCATTGGAAAACAACTTAGTGGATCCTTCATTGTGTTCATGGCACATATAATGATGGCATTCACTACTATGGAGGGGTCGATATTGACTTGATTGGGTTCATAGATTGTAATTGGGCCACTGACTTAGATCATTAGGAATCTACCTCTGGCTACAGTTTCTCTCTTGGTTTGGGTCCTGTTATTTGGTCTAGCAAGAAGCAAAATGTAATTGCAATATCTTCTACAAATGAAGAATATAGAGGAGTAGTTAACGCTGCCACATAAGTTGTCTGGCTACAGGGTATTCTAATAGAGTTTGGCATCCACTTTCGGTGGCCTATCATTATCTATTGTGATAAAAAACTACTATCTCAATTTATAGAAATCCAGTTCAGCATTAGTAGATGAAGTACATTAAGATCCATATACACTTCATACGATAGCTTATTCACGATGGTATCATCAACATTTAGTACATTCATATAGCTGATCAGATTGTAGATATATTTCCCAATCCCTTCACTGAAGTGAAGTTTCTTCACTTACGGTCACTTCTTGGGGTGAGTTCTTATGTACTTGCTCATCTTATTTGGTCTATATAGTCCTTATCTTCTTCTTATTCTTCTAGGAAGATGTTCTTTGTATATGGACACCTTATCAGACCTTTAGTTGTCAGGCCCCATTGACAATATTTATTAGTTGTTTAAGAGTGTCTTCTTGTTCTATCTGACTCATCGTAGACTCTACCCTAGCTTTGACGAAGGGGGGGTGTTGGTGTGTCAGATCATATGTGTCCACCACTCACATATGGAGAGTCATATCATATGGATTAGGTTTAGGGTTTGCTTATGTTTCATGTACTAGGGTTACTTAGCTCCCCATATGTACCCTTTCATTCCTGATTTAACAGTATGCCAAGACACTCTATTGTCTTTCCTCTATGTGTAAGATTTATTTCTGTTGTGATTACGCTGGAGCTATCACAATTCTATTTGAGTGTAACTACTTCATGGTGCATCATTTCTGATTTGAATCTTGTAAACTCTTGCAACTCCACTAGGATCCTAAGGAAGTATTTATTCTACTTACACAAAAAATAGTTTGACGCTGTCACTCCTAACCATCGGGTTTATGAAAATATCTCTAAACATAATGACTATGATGATAATTAAAATTAGGGATCTTATTTACTTAAGATAGAAGGTGATATTGAGTGTAGAGACTGAAGTTTATCCTAACGTTTTAGTTTTCCACACTAAAAGGATTCATGCAGGAAAGGTAGTTATACATGAGTCTTATACTAGGGTTGAGTGTTTCATTTAGATCTCTTTATTACATTTACAATGTAAAAATACAACACACTAATTAATTTATAATCTATTGAACATTGAAAATGCACTACAATATTTTAAATTCATATTCATTTAACATACATATCTAGATTTTACAATGCAAAATTTGAGGATCAAAATAACAATCATGTGTGGGTAAACATCCCCTTCAACCCTGACATCTAAAATATTATAGAACTTTTATTATAAACCTTTTGAGACTTGACAAATGTTGGAATTTTCTATACAGTTTCTTTTAACATAGATATATTGAACCCTCTTTTTCCCATATGTAAATATAAAATAAAATAACACCATTAGTTACATGCACATTTCTTAAATCACCCCTAAAACTAGCATCTCATTGATATTGCCAAATTTCAATCAATAACTTTACTATAACATAACAATATGTAGTGTTAACTAGAAACAAACCATAAATAATAATAAAAAAGGAGAATGTGTGTAGCAGGTGGAAAGTGGATATGGTCTTTTGGTGGTGCCAATCATTGTAGGGTCTACAAAAATTAATGTTAGACTTAATTTATTCTCCCACTAGCTCCTGCCATGATAGTGACCCGACCTCACACATGCTTCTTAATTAACAAAATTCATGTTGGATTTTGTTTTATCCTTATTACTTTCGATTCTAGGTTAATTATTGTTTATTGCTGACAAGGAGACCATGGGGTTACTAGCCACCTACTCATATTTATTGTTTTAATTATGACCTGCTTTGTCATACGTTTTGTTTATATGAAGCGCAATACTAGCCGCATGAGCATTTGTGGAGGATCTATAATTTGGGGTTGTAAAAAAATGTTGAGACAAAATTCAACGCTTCAAGAGGCTTGATTTTGACATTTCACCTATTGAAACCCTTGTCACTTGTAATTTTCTTTAACTTTACTTGAAAAATTAGTGGCTTCTTTGCTTTTCCTGTGAGGCCATGATGTCTATTCTCTTTGAGGGATGAAGTTAGCTGTCAGGCCATTATTTTACCTTTGTCTCTTTGCAATAGCAATGTGGTATTTTTGTTGATACAGTTGGAAAATAGTGTTTCTTTTGATTTTTCTTGGCTAAGATCATCATCTTTTTCTTTTTTTATCATAGAATCAAGTCTTATGAGCTTGTGTTAGAGCTGTAAAAGTGAAGTTTAATTTATTATTGCATCGTCATTTTAATGAATATTGGAAAGAGTACACTACACCAATGGTTAGGATGTTATTTGGGAAGCTGTTAAAGTCACCTATGTTCCATAGTTAGGTGCAAGGCCATCCTCCATGGATGCTACCACTTTCTCACTGCCTATGCAAAAATGTGGCCGTGAATGGGATTTGCACATCCAACAAGAAAAAATGAAAGATAAATTTTTCCATGTGTTGTTGTTAGATGAGCTTGGTGGAATTATTTTTGAGTTGGGAAGCATATAGCAGCTATGTTAAAAATTACCCACTTTAACATTTTTTAGTTTTAACAATCTCCTAAAATGAAATGCTTTCATTTCTGAAGTTGTATTTCGCATGAAATTATCTTTTTCCCTCCTATGGCTTATTATATTTCATATTTATATAAATGGGCTTCTGCAATAATCCTGTATTTCAACCTAGAATATTGAATAGAAAATAATCAAGAAGTAGTTCTTGATTATTTTGCCTACCTGAAACTGTGCTAGTTTGTAGGTATTCAATGGTTTAATGTATTTCATGGTAAAGCTAGAGTAATGTTATCTAGTTGAATAAATGTTATTTTTTTTCTTCTGGGTTTCCTTATTTCAATTTCAAACCTATTGTTGGGCTTGAGAATGAATTTCTTTTACTCCTCTGGTATTGTGTCTCTAGGTTCTTTAAGTGAGTTCCAAGTTCAAACCCTAGTATTTTTCAAAGGGAAGAACCTTGTTTGTTTTTATCGAATGGAATCCTTTTTCTTTTTTAAGTTGAACCAATTACATATATATAGTTATGTTATTCTATTTCCTTGTATAAATTGATATCATTTAAGTTATATCATAACCATTATGTCATATAAAAATAAATAAATTGAAGGGACAACTAGGACATTAGTGGGGTTGTCTTTATAATCGTCTTGTTTTCTCGTGTCATTTTTTGTATTTTTGAAGAGAGTGAAAATTCTCTGGGCTTACGTTTGAGTCTATCTCCTTTTATATCATGGTTGGAATGTGATTTCTTATCATGTTGACACTTTGTATTCTTGATGTAATTTATGAAATGAGTGTTACCTTAATCTAGTAAGACATATAAGAAAATACATCTTGAGATGTCGTTTCTATCCTTGTTGTGGGTATCGATAGCATTTGGAAAGGGGAATGGATTATTTGTTTCCTTCAGTAACATTTAGTGCATCTTTATTATTGTTAAATAAAATGGCTCATGGTATTTTCTTATTTTCTACAACATTCTCATTATGATTATTAGACATTGGGAATGTGTTGAAGGGTTTAATGTCAATGGAATTTTTTTTCATGATCTTGTGGTTTTGATAGGAATAAGTTAATTTATGTTTACCTTAATACCGTCAGGAAAAAAATTGTATTTATCCTTATTTGGAATACTATTCTTCCATCTATTCCCATTAGATGAAGAATGTTAAACATTGACGACGTTAAAATCACACAATTTAATGAAATTATACTCTTGTTCAACCATTGACTAAATCATTAAGAATACTAGGGGATAGATAATATATTCTAGAATGAAACTTCTATTTTTATCATTTAATTACTGAATAATCCATGTGTATACATGTTGTTAAGTTTGTTAATGAAATTTGGTGGAATATTTATTTATACCTTGTTGATTTATGAAGAAAATTGTTAGTAAGATAGTTATAGCATTGATGGTACCTATAAATTTATATATAAGTGTGGCTTCGAGTATGGTAATGATGCTTACTTTAAAATAACTTGTGATGAGAAAGTAACGATCCCCCTTTTTTATAACCTGAAATTTATAGATTAAGTAATATGAAACTTGGATAGATGTTTAGAATACTATATTGCATGAAGGAATTCGATAGTTTTGATACTTTTCATCATTGTCGAATTTGATATACCAAGTAAATTTACTTCTAGGAAATGTCTATTTTGGACATTTTCTTAGCCCTTCGTTTCTTATAATTATTAATTGTGGAGTCACTTATTACATAAGAAATTTCTGGTGGATGTTTGGAGGATTAGATTTCAATCATATATCCTTTATGATCACATGATTGAAATCCTAATACACTCAACAACCCGTGTTTGTGTTACCAAGCCAATGGCCCCTTTTTGAATGATTGTTAAACTATTGCCATTTTAGAGAAACATGATCATAAATGGTGCATATGACTTCTTTAAGAAAATATAGATGGATGGGTTGAGTATTATATTTCAATAATATAATGTATAGGATTACATGATTGAAATCTCAATATACTCGACATTCTTTTCTAATGTATAAGGTCTTTGGTCTTACCTATTTGGTTGTTAAAAACTTGTTGTTTTAGATACATTATTCATTACTGAAGCATATTACTTCGTTCTTAGTGGCATGGACGAAATTTTATTTTACCTTAAGAAGTTATTTTGTGGTTAGAGCTTAGATCCGATTCTTGAAATAGAATATTTCCTTTCATGATATTGTTAATAGTAGTATAATGTTTTATTGTGTAGTCCTTAACATGCTAAAATCTCATGAACTGACTCATCCTAATAAATGTGCAAATGGATTTCGCAAGTTAAAAAAAAGAAAGGCTTGTAGAGAGTTGTATTGGTTTTTCTTATGAAGTTCTTTTGTTTGAATGATTAATGTGTTGTAATATTCTAGAATGGTTTTGTTGGAGAATGTTTTAGGGCTCAATTCTTTGGTTTTCTGTATTCATGGAGTGATGTGATCATATCTAACTAAAACTAAAAACTTGTCAACTATTATTGTGAATGATATAAATTGTTCACTCCATTGTTATGAGTATTTTATTATATTATAGCAACTTTGAAAGACCACTTAGCTTTGTTTTCACCAATATTGTTTACCTTTTTGTTTCCAAGTCAAACTTCATTAGAATATTTTTCCACCTTTGGATTGTGTGCCGTATTGGATAGAAATTATGTAACCATGTATAAATTTCAAAAAAAGGTAATGGTAAACATTCCTTTGAGTTATAATTTTGTGCAGTAACTCCCTCTAGGTCATGACATTAATGCAATCCTAGGAATAATAAAGTGTGTTGGTAATCCTTATAAAATTTAAAAGTAATAATAATAATGAAATAGTCATCTTTTTGTTAAAATCCCCAGTCCTTAAGTGGGAGAAGAGGGACTATCCACTTGTGTAAAACAAAATATTTAACTTCTACCCCTAAGCTGAACTAATGAACCTTATCCTTATTGTTGTAAAATGTTAAATGATATTAAAGTGTAATCATTTTTTAAGTTTTTGGAGAATTCCTTGTCTTACTAAGTAGGGGGATTCGTTAAGAAACCATAAATCTAGGTCATCATTTTTTTTGAAACATAAATTATAATCTTTTTTCAAACTTAATCAAGCAAAGTATAAATGAATCTTTTAACCAATCTCGAGAAATTCTTAGCCTCAATAAAAGATTGGTTAATAACCAATGAGACCATGAAGATGAATTCTATTTGACCTATTTCCCTTAACCCTTTCCTTGGTTCATTGTAATCTTTCTTAAGTAATGTTAAAATGTTGATCCTTGCACAAAGAAGATTATTGTTCTGAACCTAAAATGGTAGTTTCCCCAAAATGGAGCTTGTGCTTATCACCTAGTGTAATGGAGGTGTGAAACAAGTTTCAGTAGCATGAGTATAGATAAATAACCTTATGTGAAATGGAAAACCTCCCTTATTTTTTTACAATCAAATGAATCATGTAAGCTGTTGACATTTTAGAGATAACCCTCTTTAAGGAAATTTAATCTTAAGAAAATTTGTCATTAATATTAAAGGAAGAAATCAAGCTTCATAAGAAGAAAATTTTGGATCATTACCTGAATTTCCTAAAACATAAGTTAAAAATTAAAAGTCATGTTTTAGTAAAATAAATAACCTTAAGATAATTTTCATCGTGGGATACCCTAATCATAAATGTGTCTTGTTCTTGTACCATTATGTCCTATCTTTTCTTATTAGGAG
Organism: Taxus chinensis; assembly: GCA_019776745.2. NCBI lineage: Eukaryota > Viridiplantae > Streptophyta > Pinopsida > Cupressales > Taxaceae > Taxus > Taxus chinensis. The sequence continues at coordinate 216,168,964 of CM034147.1, forward strand.
AGTCAAATGTTCATGATGGGTGTCATATTTTCCTTGTACATAGGTGGTAGATGTGATGACAAGTTTTTTTAGAGTTATTTGTATCCATTGTGATCACTTATAGTGTCGTTTTACCTTCAAGTAAATAAAAAATTTTATCCGTTAATTATTGTGTTGTCTTTGTGTGTGTGTGTTTTAAATGGTCATGAAATTTTGTATTAGAGCGAGGTTCATCCTCTCAAACCTCTTGGGAAGATTGGAGTGGTGATGGTGGTGATTGGAAGAGTAATGCGATTTAATCCTAATGTGGGCCATGTTTTAATTATGATATTGTTATCACACATGTTGTGTATGTCACTTAGTGCGTAACTGTTGGCATGTCTATTTGTTGTAGATGAGAGTATTCTCTCTCCTTTTCATCAATTCAATGATAATTTGAGTATGATGTACCACCTTGTTTTGTGTGATTGTGTTGATATGTTTTACCACAAGGTTGGTTTGTAGTGAACGGGATTTCATAATGATGTCATTATCATTTGTATAGAAATGTGTGTCCCCATGTTATATGGCAGTTGACTGTATGTTGTAATTGTTCTCATCATAATTATAATTCATGTAATATGTAATGATTCATGTCATAATCTAAGGACATATGGTGAGTATATGATCCCTATCGTACATTGATTGCACTTTGGGTGCAGCATGTGGTAATGTGGTGTGTTGTAAAATGTGAATGTAATGTATGTGATTTACCCTTCTTATGTACATGTGAAAGTGCTATGGTTAATGTGCATGAGCCCCCATTGTGTTAGTAATGTGCATATGTGCTATGTCATGAACCTTACACTAACTGATCTTAAAGGAAATTGATAAAATTGTATGCTTGGAGTGAAGCAATGTGTACCATGAGTCAATAACTCAAGCTGACCTTAGGCTCATTAGATGACGAACTATGCTCCTCCTTCTCTCTCTCTTTTTGGTTGTCATGTGGATTCAACCTAAGTGACGCTATGACTATTTTTATCCTTATCGAAGTGGTGGTAGGATGATTCAGATAGAGATGATGATAGTTGTGTCCTATAAGAAACTTCATTATCAAGCGTCGTGAAGGCCGATACTGGAAGCCACCAACAACTTTTAATGATGGAGGACTTAGGACCTTAGATGAGGATGTGGATCTACAGGTGCAAATAAGATAGATGCATGATATAAAGAAGATAGATTTGCAAAATTGTAAAAAATAAGATTAGATAACAATATGCGGGGGTTTCCTATACAGTGTCAGTTTCGAGAGGATTTTAACTCCCTTCCCTTGGAGGATGTCAACCCTCATGTTAGGAAAGATAATAATAGATCATGAACAGTAGTTATCAAGCAAAAATAATGGAATATAAAATGAAAAGTAACTAAAATGATGAGGGGACTTAGCTTGTGCTCTGTTATGGAGATGAACTTGGCATCCAGATAATCAGATAATGAGCCATGGAAAATACTTTTCCCTCAAACTTATAGACCTTAATTAAGCTCTTTCTTCTCCTCTCTGGGCCTAGGTGTTTCCAGGTCTAGATTCTCTAGGTCTTCTATTAAAATATCTCCATCTAGGTCCTTGAAATATGGGGGCAAACCCATATTTATAGCTTAGATGTGAGGTTAGATTGGGGTTAACAAGTAACCTGGGTTGGGTAGAATAACCCCAGTTAAGAGATATGATGTGATCACATGGGGACCATGGCTTGAATTATTAGATGAAGTGGAGAGCATTATTGACATGGTAGGTGAGATGATAGATTTCATTTGCAATTTAGAGATGGGTGTTGGACGGGTATATTAATACCCATGGATTGAATAATTTGTGAGAGATGTGGGATAATGCCAAAAGTCAATTATTAAATGGGTTTATATGGAGCCCATTTAATAATTAATTAAACAAGGTGAGAAAATAGATGGGATTTCATTTAATTTATTAAAAAGAAAAGTGAGAATGGAAATTGTGTGAATGTGAGATGACGGAGGGATGCTATACCAAAAATTAGTGTCTAAATTTGCCCCTTTTATTGAGTAGTTTGTGATAGCAAGCCACACGACAAAAATAAAAAGGTTTAGATGAAATATGTGTCTAAAGATGGATGAAGACATGACCAAAGGAAAGATGCCTCAGGAAAAAAAGGATCACAATAACAATGAAAAAACATATGGCGGTGACTCCAATATCACATCGATAGAGGACAATTGCAGTCTCAACAGAGATAGATGAAAACATTCTATAGACTAGTGAGTGGGTGAATACCATTATAGTATGGATGTAAACCAAGATGACCAATGGGTAATAGGAAAAAATAAAAATATGTGCAACCAAATGCTAAAGATGTGCACAATCCTTTGTCTAAGAGGAAATGTGCAAAATATCATGAGTTCGCAAAAGGGACGAGGATGAAGATAATGACGCCCAACACATGGCATGAGAAGGACATAATGTTAGTTATATGCATTAAAAATTATAAAGATGAAAAGGTGACCCAAAATAAGACATAAATGGATGTTGAAATAAGATATCCCAAGAGGAATACTCATAAATGTGCACATGATGAGAAGATAGGATAGAAAGGTGAGATAAAATTCCCTAAAAGGATGATAAATGTGATGGAAATAATGTTTCATAGGAAAGATGCATAGCTTTTATCATTTTAAAAGATGTAAAAGTAGTCATGTTTCTTTGATAAGTAGGATAACAAGTCAAGATAATTTTGCAAAAAAACAAAACTAGAGAAAATATTCATCAAAGAGAACAATATCAGAAAGGTGATGGCCGTTATGATATCTTCTAAGAAAAAATTGTGAAAGGAAGATGGGAAGAGATTATTAGAACTAGATATGATGATGTCCTTGCAAGAGAACTGACAAAGATAAAAGATGTGACATGGTTCTCAAAAAGAGAAGAGGTCAATGTTGCTGAGAGAAGAAGAAAAATAGTAATAAAAGGGATAGATGATGGTACATAAATAGAGAAACATTGGCATTGACAGTGAATGCCAGATGTGAGGGATGTTGAGAAAGAGAAAATGGAATAGACAAGAGGATTGGTTGATTATGATAAGAGAAAGAAAGATCAAATGTGAAGGTGACAGGGTTATGGAATAGAGGGATGGAGACATAGGAGGAGAAAAGAAGGAATGAAAGGGGAGGAAGAAGATAACAACGAAGGATTATAGAGAAAGGGGGAAATGAAGAAGGATAAAAAAAGAGGAAACTAGAAAAGGACAAAGAAGAGGGTGAAATCATGAAAAAGAGAGAATTTTTTAAATGAAATGTGTGAAGGAGGATGAAGCAGTGGAAAGCTAAGAGGTGATGGAAAATGAAAGAAATGGTATAACAAATAAAATTGAAGGAAAAAGATCATAGTGAAGAAATCCAAGGAAAATAATATGGAATTGACCGCATGGAAATGCATGTGGATGATGAGATGATAAAGGAGATGGGACAATGCTGAAGAGTCATGTTATCGATGGGGAAGTAAGGATGAAGTGCAAGGTAAAATGGGGAGAAGGAAAATGTAGACGAAGTGAAATAAGACAAGAATCAGAAAGGAGGAGAAGACAACAAAAGAAAATTAGACAGAAGGAAGGGAACCAAAAATGAATAAATTTGATAAAGAGTGAGAAACACAAGGAATGTAAAGAGAAGCCTGAGGGGAGGAATAACATCGATCAGAAAAGATACGGAGATGCGTGAGATGAGGATAAGTTGATGATGAAAAAAGTATGGGACAAAAGATGAAATAAGGCAGAAATTAAACAAAGAATAGAAGGGGAAACACCAATGAAGGGACATTAGGAGAAGTGCCCCGATAATGATCAAAGCACATATAGGAAAAAAGGAATGAAGATATAATCGAGGAGGTCAAAGAAAAGGATTCAGGATGTGTAAAATGGGGATGAGTGATTTTAAGGAAAATTTCATCTCTAATTACTAGCGTGGAAATAGAAGATGATGATGAAATAATGTTAGGGGAAGACCAATGACAATGACGGGTAAATATGGGGGTAGATATGTGGGAGAACTCTAGAATATGGAGCAAAAATAGTAAAGAAAAGAGGGATAATGATGTGTAGGAAGATGAAGACAAGAAGAGGATGCAATGGATGAAAATGAATGAGACAAAAATGAAGAAACAAGACATGAAATGAATGGATAAGCAACGGTTAAGTAGTATTACCTAGTGATGGTTGATGGAGATGAAAACAGGGCTAGGAGGAGGTGGTGTTTGTGTGAATGGAAGAGGAGTTATGAGGATGTGATGATGGGGAATGATGAGAAAATGTAGATGTAGAGAATGTGGGGTAGTGGATGAGTGTAAGATGACTGATCATGCTTAAGAGGGACTCTTAACTAAGATCACCATGTAGCAAGAACGGTTAAGTATGATCACCAAATTCGCAGTGAAAATATGGAAGGAGAAAGACAACATTGTATTGGATGCAGGTGTGGAATGGTTGGTTAGAGTGGACAATTACGATGAGAGGCGAGCGACAATAGATGAGGAAGATATGATGGGAGATGGAAGGATCAGATGAAAAACCATCCTTAAGAGGAACTCTTAAGTAATATTTCCTTATGACAGGGATGTTTAAGTAGAATCCCCAAGCCGAAGAAGAAGAAGGGTGACAAAAAGACCAAACAGTGTATAAAAAAATCAAAAAAGAGATGAAAGGAGATGATATCAAAGTGATAACAACAAAAGAAAGGAGTGTGACATGAGTGGATGGAGGAAATATGCAGTGTAGATGAAGAGTGTAAGGGAAATCCTTAATTGGGATACCCACATGGTAGTGATTATCATCTATTGACAGAGGAAATGGTGGAGAATCTTCTACAAGGGGAGGATCTAAGGAAGAAGACATATCTTAACTAAGGTTCTCTGTTTGTATGGATGGTTAAGTAAGATTTTAAAACTAAAAGTGGAAGAATGAAAGAGAAACTCAAGAGGAAATACAAGTAAGATATCTGGCGTCATGCAAGGGGAAAAAAAGGTGAGAAGGATGATGTGGAGAAAAATTGTGATGAGTGGAAATGAAGATTGAGGAGAAATGGATCAAAAATGTTGTTGAACATGTTGAGAGATACGGAGCTACAGGATAACAAACTTGCCATGAGAAGTATCATCAAGTAGGATTCACAAAATCCAACAGCGATCAAGTAGAATTTACAAACCAAAAATTATATTTGGAAACACATTGATGGAGATGATGATATAGAATTCATAGTGTGAAATTTGATGTGAGTTTTATAAAAAGATGATCTGGATAAGATGAACGGAACATAGTTGTAATAAGTGCCTACAGGGAAAATATGTTTTGAACTGGATTGGAGATAAACGAGAAAGGTTACCACTCAAGGCATTGCACTTGCTGCAGATAGTAGGTGTTAACACATAACCAACGTTAGTTATTTATACCAAAAGACCATAAGGGAAATATGGAGGAAAGATGCTCGTAATCCTAATGTTTACATGATAAAGGGATTAAGATGTAACTTGTAGGTAGGAAGAGGGATATCCAAAGGTGGTTCTCCTTAAGTTTATGCACCAACTCTGGGAAAGGAAAAGAATAATAGAAGAAAGTTGATCGATGCGGGAAGCTTTTGGAAAATGTTGATAAAGGAAGGATGATCAATGCGGAAAACCTTCCAGGTGTCATAATAAAAGAGTAGCTATCATTCGAGGGTATGGTATCCTTTATAGATAATATGGATGATAAGAATAATATGATATCCATCCTTCAAGGGATAGGTCTATCTCTTTTGATGTTGATTTGTATGCTTTAATATTTCTTTTTCTTTCTTTTGCATGCAAAAACTGTCCTTCGAGGGATTAGTCTATTTTTGATATCTTTGATTTTGCCTTTTGCATATGTGAATTTGAACTTCATATGGGGGAGATCTGGGAATACCTAAGTAAACCACTTAAGAGGGAATAAGGAATGTACAAGAGACACCATGGACCCTTTTCATGGCTGCAATAGGAGCATGAGAAGGTGACAGATGTAATGGTTACGAGGTCATATCAAAGTAGTGAAGGAAGACCACATAATTCAGATCATTATAATGAAAAATGGGAGGGGCTAAGGATGGCAGAATAATATAAGGATGTAACTAAGTTCTCATTGGAAGATATGCTAACAGTAGACTGGTTGCAAGTTTAATGCATTAAGAGGTTCCTTCTTTGGTTTAACACCACGAGAGGGAAGACAATGAAGTTGCAATAAAATGAGATGATAACCAAGCAGGAAAAAAAACTATGTCCTAAAGGAAATGAACATATGAACACAATGGTGGATTTATATGAAACTAAATGATGCCCTAAGAGAGATATAAATATGACCATAATGATGGACTTGATGAAATATATGGTGCCCCATAAGAGACGCAAATATATCCATAAAGATGGACTTGATGAAATAGATGGTGCCCCAAAAGAGCCACAAATATAACCACAATGGTGGACTTTAGTAAATATGGGTCCCTCAATGGAGAGACAAACATGGCCTCAAAGGAGGACTTTAATGAAAAATATGATGCCCTAAAAGAGGCATAAACATGTCCACAATGGTGGGCTTAAAATGAGTGAGGATTTGAGTATAAATAGTTTAGATTGAATGAATGTGAAGAAGGTAGTCAAAATAATGTCAAGGATCAAAGTCTCCTAGTAACAAGGGAGTTGTACAAATGATGTGATCAAGGGAAAGGGAAATTTTTTCCACAAATAAGTTAAATGTGAAGGATTTAAAGGATGTCAAAAGATTTTAGATGAGATTGTTTTAGATTTCGACGGGGTAAACAATCAAAGACCACAATTGCGCTTAGCAAGATAAGAGGTATTGATGAATAATGGAGGGCATTCCTTAGGAGGAATGACATGGGCTAGAGGGATATTAAGGGATGATATGGATGAAGGAATCATGGGAGACCCGAAAAATTGGATATGAATTCGATTCAAGGTCAATGGAGAAGAAACTTTCCCCTGAATGAGGAATTCATCTTTCTCAATAAGGTTGTGGATGATTGTCTGAAATACCTTACAATGTCTGATGTCATGGCCTGGGATACGATGATAAGTGAAACTCCAATTAGGATTGAACCATGATGGCTTGGGACAATATGGATTGAATTATTTAATGGGAGGAAGTGTGATGGTATATATTTGAGTTATATGTTGAAGGATATCTGCATAAGATCCCATTGAAGTATCATTGGGAAGTTAACTCGTGTGGGTTTTGATAGGATATCTCATCTTAGAGTTAGGAGCAAAAGCGGATATACATTAGATAGCTGAATTTCATGTTTTGGAGGACAAATCAAAATTGGTTAAAGGTTTTTAATGTTTAGATGTGGATTAATTGTTTCAGGATGTCATAGATGGAGAGACTCATCCTAAAATAGATGTTGTGGCATTAGATTGTTGAAAAAAGGGAAAACCTGAATATTTCTGAGGCTATGTAGGGGATTGTCAGGGATGTTTTCGCAGATCCTTAGAATTCAACCGAGAGTATTTATTCCTAGCAGAGATGATAATAATCACAACTAGAGGACCTCATAGTAGTGGTGTGGTTGTTAATGGAGAAAATGTCCTAAAACAAGATGGGGATTTTAATGGAGAGATAGGTGTTTGTATGATGCGATTATCGATATCTTTTTGAGAAGTCGATTGTTTTGATTTTGGCGTGGGAAGAGTGGATTTTTAGAGGGAGAAGGTAAATCATATTTATTTGATTTAGGTGGATGTGTTGGTTTAGTAAGTGATCCAAGGGGTATATTTTATAGGGTTATAGATTGAGAGGATTGGGTTGGTGTGATAGAAGGATTAGGTAAAGAATATTGGGGTAGACTGGATGATGTGGTCATGGGTGAAGATATAGGTAAAGATGTTAAGGGAGGGATAGGTGTATTTGTTGGTATGATAGATATAGGGGTAGCTGGGATAGATTGGGATGTAGAAATATTTGGAATATGTGGGGATGTGAGTGACATGATGACTTATGGAGTAGACCTTATGGGTATGGGTAATGTAGAAATTGCAAGAGCATTTTTGGATGTAGAAGTAGAAGGGACTAGTTGGTTCATAAATGTTTCTAGGGGTAAGAATGATATGTTTGCTAATGGCATTGATGTTAAAGGTAGGGTTGTAAGGGTGCATATAGTAGAATTGAGTTTAGTTGGGATGGTTGTGAGAAATGTAGGTGTAGTAATAGATGTATTTGAAGCAGATGTGGGGGAGGGAGTAGACATGAGAGTTGTAGGGATGTGTGTTAAAGATGGATTCATCATGGTAGATTGAGGTATGAATGTAGTGGTGAAAGTAGATGGTATAGTCAAATTTGATGTGGATGTGGTTACAATAGAAGAAGGTGTAGGTTCTAGTAAAGTAGTAAAAGTATTTGTAGGTGTGAGAGGTTCTCAAGAAGAGGTGGGAATAATGTCTATTATGGGAACATGCAGAGTTGGTGATAAGCTAATATTTTGACTAAAAGTGTGAATCATATAAGCATTCGACAGTTGAGATGTAAAGAGCATGGTTTGATTTGTTTGTGGTTGATTAGTTTATGCCATGGAGGTATCAATTTCAATATCCCCTTGATTTACGAGTTGGTGGACACAATATTTAAAGGAACGACATCTCTCAATGTTGTGACCTTTGACTTGATGATATTTACAATAGTGGGAGGCATTTGGATAGAGTTTACAGTCATCAATTTGTCAAACACAGAACCATATGATTCTCCCAAGGGAGTGTAGTTGGTTATTGATTGAGAGGATCGTTGTTAAGACCATATGTTGGACATAGATGGGGATGAGGGTTCAATGACCACAGTGTTGGCCGCACACTTAAAAGTTTCATTATGTGTGAAAGGTTTGGTGGATTCAAATTTTGATTTAATTGAACTTAGTTTAAGATAACCCTCCTCAATGGCATGGGTTTTGAGATTGTGAGCCATTGGGAAAGCTTCATCAAAGTTTTGGAATGATTTGATCTGCAAAGTGGATGATATATGTCTTGCACACGAATGTGAGAATAATTCGATGAGTTTGGTTTATGGGATAGTGAAGTATACTTGGTTTATAACATCATGCCATCATGCGATGAAGTCAGCGATGGGATCGTTTTCAATCTATTGAATGGTATATAGATCAAAGATAGTAGTTTTACGTGTGATACTGATAGAAAAGTGTTCTAAGAACAAATGTATAAGTTGGGGAAGGAGACTATGAAATGTCATGGGATACTGTTATACCAATCCAACGTGAGAATAGCCAAAGACATGGGGAAAGTATGAAGAAGGAGATCATCATCATACGTAGTAAGATATAATGCATGTATAAATGTGAGGAGATGCTATTGGGGATCTTCCTTATTGTTGAGCTTAGTAAACATGGGAAGTTTTGAATGAGGAGGATAGGGTTTGATTGAAACTGACAGATGAATGGGTTCATTGTATATTTGTTCATAGGATAAGGTGTTTTTGGGTGCTATGGTAAGGGTTTTTAAACTAGCCAACTGATTCATTAAGGCGTGAATTAGATCACTCGAGGTGATGTAAGGTTGGGAGTGGATTGATTCTGTGGTTTGAAACATAGTGTGATAAGGTGAATGATGTGTTTTTTGTTGTGTGGGTAGTTGGGAAATCATTTGATAAGGTGGTTTATAAGTTTTTGGATAGGATGTTTACAGAATGGTTTGATAAGATAATTGATTAAATTACAGATATGTGGACATTTGGGAAGCTGCTTGGCAATGACTAACATGTATCACAGGTTGGGATTACTGGACAGGCTAATGTTGAGCAATAGTGGCATGATAATAAGTGAGGATATGTGTGTTAATATTTTGATATGGTTGAAGCATACGATGGGCATGAATATAAGTGTGAAGCAGTTGAGATGGTTGAACAAGGTTATTAATAGTGGATGAAATAGAATTGTCAAAATGGGATGTGGGTGGAATGTGATCCACCAATTTAGGATATTGGGAGGATTGAGAGATTATAGGATATTTTAGGAGTAAGAATTCATATATGAGGTTAGGAGGAGATTCGAGTGTATCTAGAGGAGCAGGAGATGCTGGTGTGATCATTTTAGGAAGATTGGCTTGACGAGAGATATGAGGGTTGGTTTCAAGGCGAAGACAATTTTTTATGACATGATTCTCGTGAGGTGAGACCATAGATACTGGAGGTCAGGTGACTAATAACATGGTTTTGAGTTTAGTATCTTGTTTGGTGAGATCGTCAGAAGAAGTAATATCATTAGATATAGAATATTGTTGTTTTGTCTCGATTTGAGAGAGAGTGACAATAGGTGTGAAATAGAGAAACATTTTTTTATGTATGTTGTTCACAAATAAGTCAAGCAACATATTTTTTATCATCATGATTAATTATGAGATGTAAGATAAAATGGATAATGAAGGTGCCTAAAGGATTCTAACATTGGTTTCATGTAGTTATGGATTGGGAGATGTCTGAGATGGTTACTTGTTGGGTGTTTAAGTCCCAATCAGTTAACTAGGTAAGAGGAACATTTTGATGTGTTAATTATGTTTGTGTAGTCTCAGTTAGTGTGTGCTAAGTGAAATACATAGAGTTAAACCCGTAGTTAAACTATATGATCAAGCATGATGTACGTGGTTCGTTTTAGACCAAAATGAAATATGACATTCGTTGTCAACAATCACTCAGAAAAGGGAAAATTCAACACAGAAAAGTGAAAATAGATAAAAATGAAGAATATGTAGAGAATCACTTTTCCTGGTTATTTAAGTGCGTGTGATAGTGATGTATTTTGAAAGTGCCAGTTAGTGGCCCAAAATGCCCGGGTATCCTAAAATGGCACCATTTACAATCTCGAAAGGGGTTGATGAAAGGATATTGGTGGCATGTTTATGTTTCAATGGTTGTCTTTAACAGTATAATGCTGTTGTTGTGAGGTCGTAGACATTATCCTGCAAGAAGATAATAAATGTTATTAGTTAAGGTTCTTAAAAAATGACTTTATAAATTTTTCAAAGGAAACTTCATTCTCAAGCAAGGTGAAGGCCGGTACTAGGAGCCACTGACAACTTCGAATCATGGATGGCTTATGACCATAGATGAAGATGTGGATCTATGGGTGCAAATAAGATAGTTGCGTGATATAAAGAAGATAAATGTGTAAAATTGAAACAAATAATAGTAGATAATAATATGTGGGGGTTTCCCGGATAGTGACAATTCCAAGAGGATATTAAATCCCTTGGAGGATGTCAACCCCCATATCAGGAAAGATAATAATAGATCATGAACAGTAGTTATCATGTAGAAATAATGGAATATAAAATGACAAGTAACTAAAATGATGAGGGAACTTAGCTTGTGCTCTGTTATGGAGATGAACTTGGCATCCAGATCATCATAAAAACAAGCCATGGAAAATACTTCTCCCTCAAACTTGCAGAACTTAATTAAGCTATTTCTTCTCCTCTCTAGGCCTAGGTCTCTTTAGGTCTATATTCACCAGGTCTTCTTGAAAAATATCTCCGTCTAGTTCCTTGAAATATCAGGGAAAACCCATATTTGTAGCTTAAATGTGAAGTTAGATTGGGGTTAACAAGTAACCGGGGTTGGGTAGAGTAACCCGAGCTAAGAGATATGATGTGATCATGTGGGGACCATGATTAACATGGTAGGTGAGATGATAGATTCCATTTGAAATTTAGAAAGGAGTGTTGGATGGGTATATTAATACCCATGGATTGAATAATTTTTTAGAGATGGGGGATAGTACAAAAAGTCAATTATTAAATGGGTTTATATGGAGCCCATTTAATAATTAATTAAAAGAGGTGCACAAATAGATGGGATTTCATTTAATTTAAGAAAAAAGAAAAGTGAGAATGAAAATTGCATGAATGTGAGATGAAAGAGGTGTGCTATAACACAAATTGGTGTCTACAAGTTATGTATTGATATGTTATTTTATGAGTTGAGGCTCAATGTTCTGAGTTTCAAAAAGTAATTTAGTACCCCCCTTGGTGTCCAGATAAGGCCACATAGCCATCGTAATGTGTTATTTTTTATATATGTATCTTATTTATAAATTACACTTTTTAATTTTATTTTTGCAAGGACCAATAGTTTTCTTGATTGACATTTTTTTATATTTTGGGTATTCTCTTGTTTGTGGTACTAACATGCGGATTTTTTTCACTAACTATGGCTATTTGCCCATTTGTCTTTCTTGGATTTAGATCTTCTTTAAATTTAATTTTTTTTTATAGCCCATACAAAAGCTTGTATTTTTCCACTTGGCATTTGAATCGAATTTCTATGTTGGTTCTATAGTCATAATATGTGCAATAGGGTCATGAGATGCACCATGGAATGGTTTGACCTATGGACCCACTTCGTTGTATGGGGGTACAACCCAAGGAGTTATAGATAACTAGCGGGTTTCTAAACCATTAGTTATTATGTCACTTAGATTAGGGGTTTCTGGAATCTCTGTGCCTAGGGCCATAGGGAAACTAACCTCTTTGGGGAGAGAAAGGTAAAATTTATTTTCTTATTACAGCTTGAGGGATGTATAAGAAATTTGAGGGAGGCATAAGAAATTTGAAGGAGGTGTAAGAGCTAGACCAGATTTACACAAAGAAGAATATAATAATACCTCACAATATCTTCCATATGGAAAGGATTACCAAATTTATAGGCAATATGAATCCTAAAAAATACGGGAGCTAGAAATGCTTGACCCAAAATACAAGAGTTGTTTCAAACTACTCAACAACTCTAACAAATACAATATACGTGAGATTATATCTTACAACTAACACTCTAAATATTAACAATACTATTTCACTCACACACTATATGTATATTATTATTATTGAGTTATAAACTCATATAATAATAATATATTACAAATATTATTCAATCCATACAAATGCAAGAACTAACAAAGTATATTTCCTAACATTCCCCCTTTAGTATGAACATGGGGAAAAATTTCCTTTGTACTTGCACCTGCTCATGATCTGGGGATTTTCAAAGGATGATCACAAACCCCAAGGATGGTTTTGCAAATGGTTGACTAAAAACTGAGAATGGTGGTTTTGCAATTGATTTACCACAAACAATAGTAATGGTTTTGTGAATGGATTACTAACAACCAAGAATGGTGGTTTTACAATTGGTTTACCACAAACCAAAAATGAAGGTTTTCAAGGGGTTTACCTACAACCACATCATGATATTCCAAGTACTATTGTCAGCCCTCATCACATCTCACTATAGAGAATAACATAGGAAATTCTGTTGAATTTTGCTACTCGTACATACATAGAAAAAGCTGACATCATGGAAATGGAACATTGGATCATGTTCCCCCCCTCAATGTGAAATTTTCACTTATTGAACACTTAAAATTGAAGAAAAAAAACAACTAAAAAAATGCTACCTAATCATCTGTGCGGCCCCATCGTTGGCAACTAACGAGAGGTCGCTGATAGAACTCCAACTTCCTATGCCTCCTACCTCTAGTGTCATGCTGCTAGCTCAAAAAAATGGGAACATGAAGAACATATGTTTCCACATTGATATTATTCTTTACTCTCCCCCCATAATGTGAAACACGTTATTTTCTGAATGTCGGGTAACACCGAACATGCATCCGTGAGGCAAATTTTTTTATTTATTTTTCAATAATTTATTTACAATAACTTGCAATAAATAGTTGGCTAACTTTACACAAGACGACTGTTAAGACTTAATTGGATATTTTATGACAACAATGAGACTTGACAAAATTTATTTTAAAAACACAAACTATATTTAAAAAGTAATAAGACAAAAATTAATTTTTAAATACTCTAAACAAATTCTTTTGTAATGGATTTTATCTTGGACTAAGATGACATCTAACATTTAAAAATAAATAAAAAACTGTTAAAAACAAACCTAAAATGGATTTCACCATATACTAATATTTGACATGACTCCACTATTAAAAATGAATCTTCTAAACACATACAAAGATTGACATTGACATAAAAAAAAACTAGACTCTCCAATATAAAACTATTACGACTATTCATGGAAAGACTATGAATCTAATAAAATGGTTACACAAAATATGGGTTTCATGAATAGTAAAATACCTAGACAATAAATATCTTCACTAAAGTTTATAGATGCCATAGAGGTGAGGAATGATCTGGTGAAAATATCAATACATGTATGTGGCCGTAGGACGAGTTGGTGAGTAGGTTAGAGATGCAGTGGAAGGAACCAATCTTAATTTGACAATGAATACTATGAATAAGTTTTCAACAAAGCATATGCTATTTTTAAGACTTCAAACCTTGGCAGAATTGGTTGATTATTTAGAGATATCTGTGATTTAATGAATAGAGATATTGATGCACCGGGATAACTATTTTTCAGACGTATCCTAATGATTCCGTCATTTCTCCTAAACCTCGATCTAGATTTCTGTAATTTTTTCATAGAATGTTTCCACCATCAAAATAAACAACTCTAAAAAAAATAAAATATTTTGGATCTGGGGTTTTTAGAAACCATCAATTTATCAGCTGGATCAAATTAATCAATATTGACAACCAAATAAAATTAGATGCATTACATTTTCACGCTGATATCACATACCTCAACATCTTATGATATCCTCGGTCTTGGTTGTACCTGTGCACATTATAGAGATAAGTGTCTGAATAATACTCATGAGCGTGGATCTACGCATTTAAATGATGCTAATATATACATCATCATGCAATTGTTATGCCCTTAGGATCCCCTTCCTTGCAAACCTAGGCTTCCATGAATATAAAAAATAGTTTGTTATATATACACTTCCAATTCCATTATCTCTCAGTATTATTCCACCAAAAACATTATTCAAGACTATCATTTTATCAGAGATTTTATGGATATTACCCACTCAAACGGCCTACTCCAATACCAGATGTAAGAGCTAGACTAGATTTTCACATAGAACAATATAATAATACCTCACAATATCTTCCATATGGAAATGATTGCCTAATTTATAGGCAATATGAATCCTAAAAAATAGGGGAGCTAGGAACACTCTAGTGAAAATACATGACTTGTTTCAAACTACTCAACAACTCTAACAAATACAATATATGTGAGATTATATCTTACAACTAACACTCCAAATATTAACAATACTATTTCACTCACACACTATATGTATATTATTACTATTGAGTTATAAACTCATATAATAATAATATATTACAAATATTATTCAATCTATATAAAGGTGAGCACGAACAAAGTATATTTCCTAACAAGAGGCATAAGAGACTTAAGGAGGGCATAAGATATTTGAGGGAGGCATAAGATACTTGAGAGAGGAATAGGATATTTGTGTGTGTGATTGGTACTTGGGAGGTATATGGAGTTGTCTCATGGTGCTTTGGGAGGTATATAATTTTTTTTGTGATGCTTTTGGAGTGGTGATATGATATATCTGTACTCATGTGTGTTTGAACATGTTTTGTGATGTTTTGATATGGGTTTCTACAATCCTTGTTTTTAGTTTTGTGAAACCTTCATCTATGGGGTAATTTCATGTTGCTATAGAACACTTATGTCTGAAAATTATTGTATCGGTCATATATGTATGATGAGTAATAAGTTATGTGGATCATATATGTTCCTTCCTTGGTTTAGTTAAACTCTTGTGGTGTGGTATGGTCGTGAAAGTATGTGAAATTTTCCTTTGAATCATTAGTGTTGCATATGACCCTGGTATGGTATTGTGACAATGGTTCTCATTGGGCACCCACAAGAATGAAAAAACTAAAAAATTTCAAAAATAAAATATTAAAGGCTTGAGTTTAGGAATAATGTAAAGGAAAACAAATTAAATAAATAATGAAATAAGAGTGAACTATTAATCTTCTAAGAACTGTTAAAGTTAAATAATATGCTAAATTTTGTAATCTCCCCTATGGTCATGTTTTAATGACAGAGATCTTATCTTTAGAAATATTTTGTAGTCATTATCTTCCTTATTTTTTCATCACTTTTCTATCCTTGGTGTTGTGTAGCATTGTGGACAATCCTATTATTAGGGGAGGGAAATCTATTGCAAACAAGAAACAAACGCAAAATAATAAAAAAAGGAAAATGTGTGTGGTAGGTGGAAAGTGAATATGGTCTTGTTGATGGTGAATCACACCACCCCTTAATGTCTGCAACTCCATGGGTTGAGACTCTCAGTGTGATTGCATAACATGGAGCTTTTCCCAAGTGTGGGACCTTGTGAATCAAGAAAGCTCTCCGGATGAAGGCCGGTTCCTATTCCTATGTTCAGATGCACACATAAAAATGTAGAGGGTTTACTAAAAACCAAATCTAACTTGCCAAGGAGACATGATAAGAATATGCATAAACATAAATCTAAACTAACAAAGGTGATGCACCGAGGAATGAAGAACACTTGTCTTGCCAATAAACACAAACCATTAAAATGCAATGCAAGATCATGCACAAATAACCAAATTTACAGTGAAAGATTAGGAGGATGTAAATGAACATAGAGAGAGTTGAGAATCATCAACATAAATGCATTATTTTCTCCAAAGATTGATACAATACACTACAAAATGCCAAGAGGTAAATTTACATTACAATTTTAGATGGGAGGTTTGAACTCCACAAATTCACCTACCAAAGAGAATAAGGGAGGGGAAAAACATGAATGTCCAACCTTTAGAAAGAAGCCCCTCCTTATAATTTATAGGAAGAATGAGACAGAAAAGAGAGAGGAATTCCAAATCTACCCCAACCACCTCTAGGTTGCATTTAATTCATCTCATTATGGTGGTAGGTGAGAACTTTAGCAAACCCAAAAAATGGTGAATTGTATTTTGCATTTTTGAAGAACTTATTCTCACCTAATTAAATATATCTAGTAATAGATGGATAGAGGACCTTAAAATATTTCTGAAAATTCCAACCTTGCATGAATCCGAGCTCCCTGTGAAAAGTTATGGCCATTTGAATACCTGCGTCAGGGTTTACTTTCTGTCGGGTTCAGGGTGTCAACACTCAAAATGTTGTGCGTCCTGAAGATGCAGATCGATGCAACTATCCTCATGTCAACATACTCTTAAGTGCACCATAGGCACTGAAAATGTGGTGTTGACGTTTTGTGCTTTGTACCTCCAACCTGCACCTTGGGCGTAAATTTTTCCATGTCGACACTTTGTTCTGTGCGCCCCCAACCTGCGCCTTGGGCATGAATTTTTCCACGTCAAAACTTTGTGATGTGTGCCCCTAACCTATGCCTTGGGCGTAACTTTTTCCATGTCAACACTTTGTGTTGTGCGCCGCCAACCTACCCCTTGGGCGTGACTTTTTCCATTTCGACATTTTGTGTTGTGCGCCCCCAACCTGCGCCTTGGGCGTGACTTTTTCCATGTCGACACTTTGTGTTGTGTGATAGAGGTGATTGGTGACATAATAAATGTCAGGTTTTAGACCATGCAATGCACTTTCAAAACTTGAAATGAAGGATTTTGAATTTCCTTGACTTCCATATTCTTCTGCTCTTGACTATATTTACCCAGGGGGGAGATATATACAACAATTTAACGACTCAACGGGATCGCTTCCCTACTAGGTAGAAGATCACTGGCCTTTTAGCAATCCATTAGGCATGGAGTCATAAGAAATAACCTTAAACCAACTTGATCTCTGATCCTGAACCTAATACCACAACTCCTCCTTTGAGAGCACACTAGACTGTAGAAATTCAACTCGAGAGCAACAAAACCTGTGCTAAAGCACTTAGGGAAATTAAAACCTAACTACAACAAGACAATGTGCATCCGCACTTAGAGGAGTTAAAATCTAGGCTAATATTTACAAGGGTAAACCTTTTCCTTTTAGTAACAATGTTTAAGATAAATTCTGTTAACCTGAATCAAGAGTTCTTCTCCATCCAATGTAGATGATTGGAATGCATTACTACTTTTACATCCCATGACCATGTAGGGGCCACTCCAAATGGCATCAAAATTGGAATGCCTTCCTAGTTTTTCCTGATCTACATCCCTTTTCAGAACTAGTTCCCCTTCTTGGAAGGTCTTTTCTCTTGCCTTCTTATCAAACCATGTTTTTACTAAGTCTTGATCTTTCTCAATCATCTAAACTGCATGTTCTCTTATTTCTTCCAATTCCATCAACTCTGCATACCTGGGCTCCATTGGTTTGAACTCAGACAACTCCAACTGCTTCATGAGCTCCAATGCTAGTAATTCTAATGATATAGGCAATACTACCTCTTTCCCATATACCAACTTGTAGGGAGAACTACCTATAGACCTCTTTAGTGTTATACTGTCAGCCCATAACGCTGATTTTAGCTTGGTATGCCATGTTCTTTGGTTTTCATCTAGAGTCCTTATGATGATCCTTAACAAATTCTTGTTTGTGGACTCTGCTTGTCCATTACCCTGTGGGTAATAATTTGAAGAGGTGCTCAAATAGATTCCATTCTTGATAGCCCATTCTGTAATCTTGGAACCTATGAATGGAAATATTCCTTCATAAAATTCTAGTATGTTAGACCCATTTGCTTCTTTGAGTGCTACTGCTTCGGTCCACTTGGTAAAATAGTCTATTGCTGTGAGTATCCACTTGTGGCCTTGGCTTAAGTTTGGGCCGATGACCCCGATGAAGTCTAATCCCCATTACATAAATGGTTGGTCAATCAAATTTGGGTGTAATGGAAGCACTGCTAGTCTTTCTTTTCCCGTGAAGAGTGCACATTTCTTGCACTTTCTTATCCATGTATAGCAGTAACTAAACACAGTTGGCCAAAAATACCCTGCCTTCATTATCTTGAGAGCTGTTACTCATGGGGTGAAATGTCCTCAAGAATCTCCATCATGAAAATATTGTAACACCCTCTCAATTTGAGTTGTCCTAGTGCACCTCAATAGAACTCCATTGATGTCTTTTTTAAACAAAACAACATCAACAAACACATATGGAATGGCTTGTAATTTGAAGTATCTCCTTTTTGCTTTGCTCAATCCTGGAGGGCATAGGCCTACCTGTAGGAAGTGTATCATATTCTGAGTCCAACAACGAGTGGGCACATCATCATTCTCTTCTTCTTGTCCATCTTGTAATACCAAGACAGTCTCTTTTTCATCACCTACTTCAACTTGCTGACTTGAGGCTAGTTTTTTGCATAATCCCTTTCCATAGACCAGCTTAGTGACCTTAATTTCGATGTCATATTCCATGACACGAGTGATCCATCTTGCACGTTTCTCATTTAGATCCTTGTTTAGAAGGAAGTCCTTGACTCCCGCATGAGAGACCAATAATTGGATCTTGTTATTTGAGACTAGGTGCTTGAATTTCTTTAAGCTTCTGATCATTGCAAGGACATGCTTTTCAATGAAAGAGTACCTAGTTTCATATTCCTCCAAGCCTTGACTGAAGAAAGCAACTGGTTGTTCTAATCCCTTTTTTTTTTGCTATAACAGGATTGTAGAAATTGTGTCTCCACCACCAAAGGCATATAACATGAAGTCCTTGGAGAAGTTTGGATTGATGAGAGTCAGAGCTTGAGATATAGCCTCTTTTATTGCCATAAAACTTACCTTACCTTCAGACGCCCCTTTAAATTCCATGCTCTTCTTTAACATCAAAGTTATTGGCTTTACGAGAGCTTTAAAGTTTGGAACAAACCTGCGGACAAAATTGATCCTTCCTAAGAAGCTTTAAAGAACCTTCTTGTGACTTGGCAATGGTAACGCTTGAATTGCTTCAGCTCTTTCTGGGTCAATTGTCAACCCCTCCTTTGAAACTATATGGCCTAGAAGTTTTCCTTCGTGAGAAAAGAATATTCATTTTTTGGGATTCAATGATACCCCAAATCTTCTACACCTTTGAAATACCTACCTCAAATGAAATAGGTGATCCATTGCATTTTTTGAGAATACAGTGATGTTGTCAAGACAAATCAGAACTATTTTGTTGATCAATACCTTGAATGCCATATCCATTTCCCTTTGTAAAGTGGCTCCAACATTTGATAGCCCAAATGACATCTTCTTGTAGGCATAGGTGACCCATTTGGTGGTGAAATCATTCTTGAACTAGTCATATTTATTCACCATTATCTGATTATACCCTGAGTAGCCATCTAGGAGAGAGAATCTCTCCGAACCAGACACCACTTGCAATATTTGTTCCATTGAAGGAAGTGGGTAATGGTCTTTGAGAGATGCCCTGTTGAGGTCTCAGAAGTCCACACACAACCTGATTTCTCTTCTCTTCTTCCTGACCGGAACCAATTTTGCAACCCAACTTGAGTCCTTGATCAGGAATATAATGCTTTCCTCTATTAGCTTGTTTATCTCTTTCTTAATTAGAGGCTCAATGTGAGGATTGACAGGTCTTTGCTTCTACCTGATGGGCTTAGCATCTGGATACAATTCTATGTGCCAACTTTGGATTGAATCCTCTCAAGTTTTCATAGCTCTAAGTTAAGACATCTGGAAATTCTTAGCAAAGCTGTATGAAATCTGATTTCTCCTGCTCAATGGCGACTTTACCAATTTGAAGTGGTTTGCCTTCCCCAACTAGAATTGGCTCTGAATCTTCTCTCTTGACCTATATGTAAGACTTTTCCTTACGGAATTGATCGTTAGGGTTGAAGATAGACTCCAACGTTACTAAACCCTTAGGAAGCTTGTTTTTCCATAGCTGCACTACTTGATCCCTTTATTGCTGCTCTAGTCTGTCCTAATTCCTAGCTGAGAATTCAGCCTCTTCTTGTAAAAAATTGATTATCTGTTGATCATTCTCAAACACCTGCCAGCTTGTGTTATTATCTGGAACTGCTGGCCTCATAATCACATGCATATGTGGTTGTGTTTTTTCATTTCTGATGTTGTCAACCACATCAAACGTTGCTCCAGTTGCTGCAAGCCTATCTGCTGCTTCATTTTTCTACCTAGGTATGGACAAGATGTTGAAAGCTTCGAAATCATTAACGAGGTCCCATACTCTATTCTTGTAGTTCCTCAGTAGGTCATTCTTTATATCATGTTATCCCCTGACTTGGTTGATGATTAGGTCACTATCTCCAAACACCCGCAAGTTCTTTATACCCTTTTTCCTAGCCCAATGAAGTCCATGAATCAATGCTTCGTATTCGGCCATGTTGTTTGAACAAGAAAACTAGAAATGGAAAGCTGAATAATATTTGATGCCTTGAGGTGAAACAAGCATAACTGCTCCTCCTGCACCTTGCCTACTGCTTGATCCATCAAAAACTAACTACCATACCTCATTTTCATCCTTATGGTCTGATTTGGTGATGCTAGGAATAGGCTGGTTTTCTTCATGTATGCAATAGACTCCTAACTCAGATTCTTCTACTTCTTGTTAGGGATCAAAAGCATGTACCTTGCTTGCCTATTCACCAAGAGTCAAATTTGGGATGCTTCCAACTTTGGTGTCAGCTTCATCTATGCTTGGATAATCTTCTTCATCAAATGTTGAACATTTGGCATTGATTTAGCTTGGAGTATGAGGCTCAATGTGAAAGTTTGCAATTGGTTCAGATCTGATTGTGACCTTAGTACCATATATTGTTCTAAACAACATGTGTGACCAGTCAGCAGATAAGTAGCCTCCAATTCGAGCTGTGAAATCCCTTGATAAGCATAGGGAAAAGAGTTGTGTCAAATCTATCACTGACACATCTTGCAAAATGGTAACGTCAGGGCATGCATGCAAGGTAAGATTCAAACCTTTAATTACTCCCACCATTGCTACTACTGTCCCATCCCATTGCACTACCCCCTTTGATATGACTTCATATTAGAGACCTAGCTGATCAGCTATTTGCTTGGGCATGATAGAACTACTTGCCCCAGAATCAATCATGCAATTGTGTACTAGGTTATCCCCAATGATTAATGAAACATAGAATGGAGGGGGTTTCAAAACTTTACCTTGTTTTCCTCCATGATTCCTTTAGGATGAGCAGCATTTTTTAGGACATTCTCTTGCATATGGACCGACTTGTTTGAAGTTGATCAATTCTTCATGGCAGCTTGTAGAAGATCTCTTTGGCCTGGGATGGATAAAGATTCCCACATTGATATATTCACATTTGTCTTCTTCATTTGATCAATGATGCTGAATGGGCATGAAACATCTCTTTGCTATCCTTTAGCCTACACATTCCTTTCTTGCACATGGGCAGCAACAACTGGCATTTGAGTTGATTTAGAAGGTGGTTTGGGCTGTCCTTCCGTGTTTGGAACTGTATTTTGCTTACCAACACCCTGTGGACTGATGGAAGGTTGTAGATCACTTGGAGCCAATGACTGCCCTTCACCAATATTCCTCTTCTTTAATCTTGTGTTAGCTACTACACTCTGAGAAATTGTTTAATTCATGCCACAAAAATCCTCAGCTTGTCAATTCACAAGTGCGGTATTATTTAGAGTTGTATTTTGCTGAGATGTCCCTTGTTGCTGATTTGTTTCTTGACTCACTTCACCCTCTACACCAGTAGTTTTCACCATCAAGGCTTGGTTCAAAGAACCATTGAAACACATAGATTGGTTGTGAGGTTCATTGCATGGGAAACATCAATCATACTCTTGAGCTATGTTGTTTTGCACTGACACTAATGCTTTAGAAGCAGATGTAACATTGGGGTTATACGGCTGAAATGGTCTATTGGCGGGAGGCCTTACTTGGCTTTGATTTGCAGCTGGATCGGGTGGCCTATTGGGTTGGTATGGTTACCTATTAGGTTGAGCTTGAGGCTGATAAGAAGTTCTAAAGCTTTGGGCCTGCTGCCTCTTGAGTGTAACCAACTCATTTCCCAAAATTTGCAATTGTTTCATGACCTCTTAGAGTTCATTTGAAGCACTAGAGGATAAAGTAGAAGTTTCATTTGAACTTTGATTTCTAGGAGTGGGAATCGGAGCCAAAGTGGGTGCTTGACTAGTGCTTGGATTTTCTAAGTTTGGATACAAGGGCATGGGAGGCCTAGGAGCCAACTTACCAGCTTGAATAAGATAGTTTTCAGCCCTAATGGCAATGCTATAAGCAGCAGGTAAGGTTGTGCCTCCCATAGATTGAATTAACATAGAAATATCAGAATTCAAAGCCTTAAGATAATATAGAAAAGCACCTTCAGCTGTTGGCCTAATGGCCACTGGAATCCTATCCCAAGACCTTTGAAATCTAAAGTTGAAGTCAGTCAGCTACTCATTGGGATCTCTCTTGATAGTTGTCAATTTTTCTAGTAGAGACAAATTGTCTCCCTTTTCTCCAAACTGCTCATGGAGAACTATGCATAATTGATTCCAATTTTGTATAGAACTAGCTCCAAGGCTCCTGAACCATTGCAATGCCTTCCCTTTGAATGAAGATGCTAGGAATTTGACAGCAACATCCATTTCATTTATCTCATGGATTGCACAAACGTTATCAATGTCTTTGACATGATCACCACGAGTGGTATGATTTTCTCCAGTGAAAAATAGAATGTTCTTCAATGCTGCAATTGGAACTAGATTTCGTGCAATAAGGGCAAGAGGGCTACTACCAGTGAAGTTGTCAAAAGGGTTTTATTGTGCCATTCTGATTGGCTTGAGAAGCCTTTTCAATTGGATGAAAGATCTACCAGGTGGAGGGGTTGATAAGGTCCTAGTAGGCAAAGATGGTGATCTTTGTGGTCTTCTTCCTCTCCTTCCTCTGCTTGGTGATAGTTGCAACTAGACGAATAACCCGTCTTCTCACGTATTAGACCTAGTTTGAATTTTTCTCATGTCCCTGGGTAACTTTTTCTGCTACACCGCTGAATTCTATCCCTTCGGAATTGCCAGATGTGTTAGAGAATGAGCCTCAAAAGGCTGGATTTTGCTAAGTTACACACCAAACCTGACAATATTAAAAATAGAATTCAAAACTTTGAAGGACCCGGAAGACAATGTTCTTCAATTTAGTTATCGGGTCTTGTTGTGCAGCTACTAATCCCTGAAAATTCATGCAAGGCAACTTACAAAATCTGAAATACACCATGTCGGAAATTGGAAAATCCTCGACACCTAAGAAAACCTGAAATACTCAAAACTATGAAATTTTGAAAGTCAAAATATCAAAAATCTAAGAATACCCTTTTGAATATTATCCCCCGATCTATCAAATAGTGAAAATTTGACTTGTTTTGAGCAAGTTAAGCCCTGGAAAATTGATTTCGAAGTTCAGCCTGGAAGGTGAAAAAAATCCAAATTTGTAAAACCTATAATTTCTAAGTCCAAATTTCTTTAAAATTCCTTCAAATCTTGTTGAATGACCTCTTGGTCCCACTGGGTGTGCCAAAACTATTGATGGTGAATCACAACACCCCTGAATGTCTGCAACTCAATGGGTTGAGACTCTCAGTGAGATTGCATAACATGGAGCTTTTCCCAAGTGTGGGACCTTGTAAATCAGGAAAGCTCTCCGAATGAAGGCCAGTTCCTATTCCTCTGTTCATATGCACACATAAAAATGTAGAGGGTTTACTCAAAACCTAATCTAACTTTCCAAGGAGACAGGGTAAGAAGATGCATAAACATAAACCTAAACTAACAAAGGTGATGCACCGAGGAATGAAGAACACTTGTCTTGCCAATAAACACAAACCATTAAAATACAATGCAAGATCATGCACACATAACAAAATTTGCAATGAAATATTAGGAGGATGCAAATGAACACAAAGAGGGTTGATAATCATCCATAAAAATGCATTATTTGCTCCAAAGATTGATACAATACACTACAAAATGCCAAGAGGCAAAATTACATTATAGTTTTAGATGGGAGGTTTGAACTCCACAAATTCACCTGCCAAAGAGAAGAAGGGAGGGGAAAAACAAGAAAGTCTAACCCTTAGAAAGAATCCCATCCTTACAATTTATAAGAAGAATGAGAGATAAAAGATAAAGGAATTCCAAATCTACCCCAACCACCTCTAGGTTACATTTAATTCATCTCATTATGGCGGTAGGTGAGAACCTTAGCAAACCAAAAAAATGGAAAATTTTATTTTGTATTTTTAAGAACTTTTTCTCACCTAATTAAATATATCTAGTTGTAGTTGGATAGAGGACCTCATAATCTTTCCGAAAATTCTAACCTTGTGTGAATCCGAGCTCCCTGTGAAAAGTTATGGCCTTTTGAATACCTGCGTCAGGGTTTGCTATATTTTAGGTTCGGGGTGTCAACACTCAAAATGTTTCACCTCTTGAAGATGCACCTCGGCGCAACTATCCTCATATAAACATACTCTTAAGTGCACCATAGGCACTGAAAATGTGGTGTTGACATTTTGTGCTTTGTGCCTCCAACCTGCTCCTTGGGTGTGACTTTTTCCATATCGACACTTTGTGTTGTGCGCCCCTAACCTACGCCTTGGGCACGAATTTTTCCATGTCGACACTTTGTGCTATGTGCCCCCAACCTGTGCCTTGGGTGTGAGTTTTTCCATGTCAACACTTTGTGTTGTGCACCCCCAACCTGCGCCTTGGGCATGATTTTTTCCATGTCGACACTTTGTGCTGTGCACCCCCAGCCTGCGCCTTGGGCACGACTTTTTCCATGTTGAAACTTTGTGCTATACAGTAGGGGCACTTGGTGAACAATAAATGTCAGGTTTTCAACCATGCAATGCACTTTCAAAACCTAAAATGAAGGATTTCGATTTTCCTTGACTTCCATATTCTTCTGCTCTTGACTATATTTACCTGGGGGGAGATATATACAACAGGTCTTTGGGTGGTGCCAATCATTTTAGGGTATGAAAAATTTTCATGTTATATTTAATTTATTTTCCCACCAACTCCTACCATGACTACATCTTGACCTCAGGCATCTTGCTTGATTAACAAACTTAATGCTGGATTTTGTTTTATCCTTCTGACATTGGATTCTAGATTTATTATTGTTTATTGTTGTCAAGTGGGTGCATGCGGTTGCTAGCGACATACTCATAGTTATTGTTTTAATTATGACCTGGTTTGTCATACGTTTTGTTTATATGAAGTGCCATACTGGCCGTGAGAGAATGTTTTTGACGATTTGTAGTTTGGGCTTGTAAAAAAAAACATTGACACTAGATCCGATGCTTCAGAAGGCTCAATTTTGACATTACACCTAGTGAAACCTAAGTCACTCATCATTATTTTAAGCTTTACTTGAAACCTTATCAGATTTTGTGCTTTTCGTATGAGGCGACACTTTCTATTATCTTTGAGGGACAAAGTTAATTGTTGGACCATTTTTTTACCTTTATCTCTTTATGGTAGTAATGTGTTTTTTTTGCTGATATAGTTTGAAAGAAATAATTATTTTGTTCTTCATTGGATAATATCTTCATATTTTTCTCTGTTTAGCATAGAATGAAGTCTTACGAGATTGTGTTGGATGCATAAAACTGAATATTATTTTATTATCACATCCTCATTTTCATGAAGATTGGAAAGAGTACCCTGCACTGATGCCGAAGATGTTGTTCAGGAAACTAGTTGATTTTCCTATGTTCCACAGTCAGGTGCAGGACCATCCTCCATAGATGTTGTCGCTTTCTCCCTACCTGTGCCAAAATGTGGTCGTGAATGGAATTTGAACATCCAACAAGAAAAAATGAAACATAAATTTTTCCATGTGTTGTTCTTAGATGAGCATGGTGGACTTATTTTCATGTTGGGAACCGTATAGTAGGCAAGTTAAGCGTTACCCACTTTAACATTTGTTAGTTTCAACAATCTTCTGAAATGAAATGCTTTATTTTCTGAAATGGTATTTTGCATGAAATTCTCTTTTTCCATTTTATGGCTTATTCTATTTCATATTTATATAAATGAGATTATGTAGTAAACCTTTGTTTTGACCTAGAATGTTGAATAGGAAATAGTAACGAAGTAGTTCTTGTTTCTTTTTGTAGCCTTAAATTGTACTAGTTTGTAGTTATTCGATGGATTAATGTATTTCATGGTAAATCTAGAGTAATGTTATCTCGTTAAAAAAAAGTGATTTTTTTTCTTTTGGGTTTCCTACTTTAAATTAAAAACCCATTGTAGGGCTTGAGAATGAATTTTGTTTACTCCTCTGGTATTGTGTCTCCAGGTTCTTTAAGTGAGTTCCAATTTCAAACCTTAGTATTTTTCAAAGGGAATCCTTTTGACTTTTTAAGTTGAACCTATTACATATATAGTTACGGTATTTTAGTTTCTTGTATAAATTGATATGATTTATGTTATATCATAACCATTATGTCATATTAAAATATAAAAATTTAAGGGACCAATAGGACATTAGCGGGTTTGACTTTATGATTGTCCTATTTTTGTTATGTCATTTTATGTATTTTTGAAGAGATTGGAAATTCTCAAGGCTTGTGTTTGAGTCTATCTCCTTTTATCTCATGGTTAGAATGCAATTGATTATCATATTAACACTTTATATTCTTGATGTAATTTTTCAAATGAATGTTACCTTTATCTGATCGAATATTTAAGAAAATAAATCTTGAGATGTCATTTCTACCTTGGTTATTGGTATCACTAGTATTTGAAAAGGGGCATGGCTTATTTGTTTCCTTTGGTAATGTTTAGTGTATCTTTATTTTTGTTTGATTAAATGTCTCTGGTTATTTGCTTCTTGTCTATGAAATTCTCCTTATGATTGTTACACATTGGGAATGTTTGAAAGGGTTTAATGTCAATGGAATTTGTTTTCATGATATTTTGGTTTTGTTAGGAATAAGGTAATTTATGTTTACCTTAATACCATCAGGAAAAAAATTATATTTATCATTATTTGGAATACTATTCTGCAATCTATTTCCATTGGATGAAAAATGTTAAGCATCCACAAGGTTAAAAGTGATCAATTTAATGAAATTATACTCTTTTTTAGCCATTGAATGCATCATTAAGATTACTAGGGGATAGATAATATATTCTAGAATGAAAATTTTGTTTTTATTATTTAATTATTGAGTGATCCATGTATATAAAAGTTGTTAAGTTTGTTAATAACATTTGGTGGAATATATATTTAAACCTCATTGATTTATGATGTAAATTGTTGGTAAGATAGTTATGGAATTGATGGTACCTATAAATGTATATATAAGAGTGGCTTCAAGTATGGTAACAATGATTAATTTAAAATAACTTGTGATGAGAAAGTAACGATCCCTTTTTTAATAAACCAAAATTTATAGATTAAATAAGGAGGATTATGAATCTAAAGTACTTTGAAACTTGGATGGATGTTTAGAATACTATCTTGCATGACATGGACTTCAATAGTTTTGAAACTTGTCATTATTCCATACTTGGATATATCAAGTAACTTGGGTTTTAGGAAATGCCTATTTTGGAAATTTTGTTAGCCCTTCTTTTCTTATCATTAATAATTGTGGAGTCACTTGTTATATAAGAAATTTATGGTGGATTTTTGGAGGATTAGATTTCAATCATATATCCTTTATGATCACATGATTGAAATCCTAATGCACTCGAAAACCCATCTTTGTCTTACCAAGCCAATGGGCCCTTTTTGAATGATTGTTAAACTATTTCCTATTTAGAGAAAAATTATTATAACCGGTGCATATGAATTCTTTAAGAAAATATAGATGGATGGGTTGAGTATTAGATTTCAATCATGGAATCTATAGGATTACATTATTGAAATCTCAATACACTCAACATTTTTTTTTAACTTATAAGGTCTTTGGTCTTATCTTTTTGTTTCTTAAAATCTTTTTGTTTTAGTGACATTTTTTATTATTGAAGCATATGACTTCCATCTTAGTGGTATGGAGAAAATTTTATTTTACCTTAAGAAGTTGATTTGTGGTTAGAGCTTAGATCCAATTCTTGAAATAGAAGATTTCCTTTCATGATATAGTTAATAGTAGCATAATGTTCTATTGTGTAGTCCTTAACATATTTAGTTCTCATGAACTGACTCAACCTAATAGATGTGGAGATGGTTTTGTGAGTTGAAGAAAAAAAACAAGAAAGGGTTGTCGAGAGTTGTATCAGTTTTTCTTATGAAGTTGTTTTGATTGAATGCTTAATGCGTTGTAATATTCTAGAATGGTGTTTGTGGAGAGTCCTGGAGTTCCCAATGCTTTGGTTTTCTGTATTCGTGGAATGATGTTGTAATATCTAATTCAAACTAAAAACTTGTAATATAATTTTGTAAATGATATAATTTTCCACTACATTGTTATGAGTATTTTATTGTATTATAGAAACTTTGAAAGATAGCTTAGTTTTGTTTCGACCAATATTGTTTACGTTTTTGTTTCTAAGTCAAAGTTCATTAGAATCTTTTGCCACCTTTGGATTGTGTTCCGTATTGGATAGAAATTATGTAACCATGTATAAATTTCAAAAAATGGTAATGGTAAACATTTCTTTGAGTTATAATTTTGTGTAGTAACTCCCTCTAGGTCATGAAATTAAGCAATCCTAGGTATAATATAGTGGGTTAGTAATCCTTATAAAAGTTTAAAATAATAATAATAATGAAGTTGTGATCTTCTTGTTAAAATCCCAAGTCCTTAAGTGGGAGAAGATGGACTATCCACTTGTGTAAAGAAAAACAATTTACCTTCTACCCCTAAACTGAAGTAATGAACCTTATCCTTATTGTTGTGAAATGATAAATGATATTAAAGTGTAGTCAATGTTTAACTTTTTGGAGAATTCCAAGTGTTAGTAAATAGGGGGATTGGTTTTAGAAACCATAAATCTATCTGATCATTTTTTAAAAAACCTAAATTGTATTCTTTTGTCAAACTTAATCAAGAAAAGTCTAAATGAAGCTTTTAACCAATCTATATAAATTCTTAGCCTCAATAAAATACAGGTTAATAACGAATGTGACCATGAAGATGAATTATTTTTTACCTATTTCCCTTAACCCTTTCCTTGGTTCATTGTAATATTTCTTAAGTAATGTTAAACTTTTGATCCTTGCACAAAGAAGATTATTGTTCTGAACTTAAAACGGTAATTTCCCTCAAACGAAGCTTGTGCTCGTCACCTGGTGCAATGGAGGTGTGAAACAAGTTTCAATGGCATGAATATAGATAAATAACCTTATGTGAAATGGAAAACCTCCTTTATTTTTTTTATAATCAAACGAATCATCTTAGTTGTTCACATTTTAGAGATGACCCTCTTTAAGGAAATTTGATATTAAGAAAACTTCTCATTAGTATAAAAGGAATAAATTTAGCTTCATAAGAAAAATAGTGAAAATTATTACCTGAATCTCCTAGAACATAAGTTAAAAATTGAAAGTTGTGTTTTAGTAAAATAAACAACCTTAAGATAATTTTAACCGTGACATGCTCTAACCATAAATATGTCCTATGCTTGTACCATTATGTCCTATCTTGTCTTATTAGGAGAGTGATTTTTTCATGATGGGTGTCGTATTTTCCTT